>CM021100.1:286847375-287447375 GCA_007115665.2 Sequoiadendron giganteum
GAATTATGGAAGGCATTGGTTCAGGAAAACTAAAGGGAAGAAAACTCGGGGAGGGTAGCCAATCAAAAGCAAAAGAGTAGAAGACCGAATTGCAACCAGAGGGTACTGAAAGAAAGCTAAATCAGGACCTCATAGACCAGTTACCTGGTTCTGGACCTAAAGCTAGGTGTTCTATATAGCTCAAAGCGGAAGTTGACAAATTGGATGACAAATGCAAATTTATACGGGATTTTTGGACTCCGATTAGAGGCTATGAGTTATTCAATTTCCATTATCACAGGAGAAATCGCTTTGAGCCAGTATGCAATCCATGGACGCTCAATTTAGGGAAATTGGTGTGCCCTAATGTTTTTATTGATGTTGAACTGGTAAAATTGATGGTTGGACACTATGAGTCAAAAAATAAAGCTATATGTGATTTGTCAGGGAATCTGTTGATACATGTATCTGAGAATGCAATTGTTGAGGTTTTCAGGATGAAGGGAATATGTAGTGAGAAAGTAGTAAATGAGGAGCTCAATAGTGAGTTCAGAAGGATGGAAACCATTTATAAAGGGTGGAGGTTACCTCTATACAGAATTAGATGTCATGGCAAACCTACTCCAATGGAAGACAGTGAGGGGCCACCCTTTCATGTGGATCTCTTCGAGCCTTACCTGAAATATACTTACTATTCAGTGGGACAAGTATTAGGGATGGAGGTACCTGAGCATACGGTGGTTGTGCCCATGGTGATTACTACAGACATTCAATATCACAATTCCAGATCATTTGATTATGCTGCACACATTTTTAAGGGGTTGGATGCAGGTTTGATGGTGATAAAGAGTGGTGCTTTTGTTCTCCATCTCAGAAATTACTCACTTTTGATGCACTTAGTGTTGTATTTTTGACACGAGTTAGGTTTATGGCCCCAGGAGCTGAGGATTTCATAATCCGACAAGGAAGGTAGGCCATTTCCTATTCAATTATGGACTATTTTTTGGGACAGTAGGTTTGCCAATTCAAATTTCCTGCATTTTGAAGAATTCTTTGTGAAACCCTTGTATAGATTTTTCAACCATCCTTGTGATTATTCTTTATCTAAAGAAGTAAAAAGGTTTCTTAGGCCTAGAGACTACAATGGACCAATTAACCACAACTGAGGGGATTGGTATTGCTTAGAGAATGCCACAATGATTAGGGTTTATGGCTTTGAGGATACACCTTTCATTCTACCCAGAACTGTCCCGGATAGAATTGCATACCTAGAAATTGTTAGGAAAATGGATTACTTCAGTGTTATGAACTTAAGTTCATATGGGAAACATGCCTTTATGCCCAGTACATTGTGTTTTAGTGATTTCACTGTATTAGCCAAGGAAGGTTATGATCTGATTCTAGATAAGTTATTGCACTACAACATGAGAAGAGCACCAGTAAGAAAGAACTTTGATCTAGAAGGGTATATCCACTCTGCCAGACAAAAAATAAATTTTGGAGGGTACCATCATGTGCCCTATAAATCTGATGACATAATCAGAAACCTAGAGGCAGAGGAAGCTGAAATTGTGATTGAGAAACATGATCAGGATTTGGTGGATGCTAAGTTGTTATCCTCCATCAAAGGGATATCAGAAGTTGAAAGACTGCAAAGCTCATCTGGGAGGGTATCAAGAGTGAAGACTCATGATTATGCCTATGTTTCCAAGGAAACAGATGTTGAGGAAACCATGGATGTAGATACAAGACATGAAAACTATAGGTCTTTTATATCAGATGATGAATTTATAAAGACCTCGAAATTTAAAACATTTTTATATAAGCAAAAGGGGAAAGAGATAAGGGGACAGGTTGATGATGTCACTCCAGGAAATGAAGATCAACTGTTAAAAATTTTAAAGGATGAGGTAGATAAAGAGATGATCAACATGACCCTTGAGAAGGGAAGGGAAATGTTAGAAAAGGCACGTGTTATGATTTTTCCAGGTTTGGATCTAAATTCTGCATTAGTTTTTGACAGTTTCTTCAAAGATAACAATGCTACCCACAAGCTCAACATAGAGAAGGTGATGGAGGTATACACAGGATCAAGATACAATCCTGATGATGAAACATTGATGATTTGGGCCTTGTATCCTCCTCACAAGAAATCAATTGTTATTGATACTGAAAAGGCATTCGAACATGTCATGACCCTAAAGGCTGGGGAGGTTGATCCTGTAGCAACTGTTGATATTGGGATAAATATAGCCAAGTTGAATAAATCCCAAATCCAAGCATTGATAAGGGAAAGGGAGATGTATAAAACCAATAATGAGAGGATTTTGAGAGAGAATGAACGCTTGAAATACTTGGTAGGTGTTGTAACAGATCCAACAAAGATGCTCACCCAAGGTGAGAGTTCACAGAAAAGGGACCATTGGGAAGGATCAACTGCATACTCTCAAGGGAAAATGGATGCACTTGCTGCAATAATCAAAAGAAGGTAGGTCGTTTTAACCACTTGGTTAAATAAGCTTTGGGGAAAACATTCACAATTTGTGGATGCAATAAAGGAGCACAAGAGAGTGGATAGCAGAATCCAGGAAAAAATCGAGGAATTAGAGCAAAAGGATAATCCTAGTAGTACAAAGATTTGAAAATGCTAATTGTATCATGGATAGGCATAGGGATTTCTTTGAGGAATTACAAGGGGATGTGCAGGGATTGACAGAGGCTGCCGAAGATAGATTGACTAAGTTATGTGATGATGAAGGGAAACTAAAAGAAGTGACTATGTGGAAAAGCGAATGCGAAATTATACTCCAAGAGATGTTGAAGACAACCACTATGAAGGATGTGACATTGGATGAAGCATGTGAGTAGAATGAGCGAATGATGATGATGGAGATTGTGATCCACGATGCGTTGGGAGATGCTGATACTCATGAGCGCCAGGATTATGCGGATCACATGTATGTAGTCCATTTGTGGCTTAACAGAAATTAGTTAACTTTTTATGCTTTAAATTTTTTTGAAAAGGCACATCCTTTTGCAAACGAAGTGTATAAATATCCGTTGTTGGATAAATTGAAAGGGTGGTAGAATATAGAGTTAGAATAGGATAGACTGCATTAAGCATTATATTTTCAGAAATGATGACATTCAAGGAGGCTATGTTGCATGTATGAATTTCAAGGAAGATAATGAAAAACTGTTAATTTGGTGATTTCATCCTGGCATCAATTGTTTGTTGGATTCTTATAATTATCTAATTGTCTCCAATATGATGTTTCTTGATTGTTTAAATTGAATTATCAATTATATATTTGATTTATCAGTACACATTTGTTGTTTCTGTGTGATTTGGTTCATTGGATTCTTTCAAGAAGAATTAAAATTCCTTTCAATCAATTATAGTAATCTGGGAATGTCATTTGGATCAGTAAGAAGAATCAAATAGTTAGATTTGATATTCTACCTCAAGTAGGGTTTATCAAGTACATTCTTGCATGTTTATTCCAATTGTAAACTCATAGTTATATGCCAAACAATTAGAGAACTTGCTAGATAGAAACTATTCATTAAGGGCTTTCATTTGACTTCGTTTTTGCCCAATAGGGCATTGGTCTCCCTTATTTACATTACATTAGTTTTATTCATTTCATTTGACATCTCTTAATTGAGCATATTAATTCATATACCTTGATATTGCATATACAATTTAGACCAAAGTAGGATCATATCTCTCCACTGATAAATTTCCATTTGTGGATAGTTAGATCAAGTAGGAAGCATAAATTGAAAATTTGTGTTGTTCATATAGGTGTACCCGCCTAGGTCTAGTAGAGCCTTAAGAGTAGAGGGTTTCACCATACTAGTTGGCCTTGTTAGTTGACCAATAACGTAGTGGGAGTTTGGCAACCTCTTGTGGTTCATTCAGCCAGTGTTTTTGAGACCCAACAAATTGGCGACTCTGTTGGGGAAAAAATTAGAGAATTGTCTGGTAGTAGAAAGCCTTTCCATATAAAGTCACTAAAGAAAACCATAATTGAAATTTGAAAGAAATCGACTCCATTGGGTAAGATAACCACAAAATCATTTCTCACTTTTAGAAAAAAGTGGGTGGCAACTCTGAATGAATAAAAACATTAAGACTGACACAATAAGATACAAATCAAAAAGAAATGAACCTAGAATTTAGACTATCACAGTTTCTCACAACATGCAAGGAAGGAGATATTTGTACAAAGAGGGGGATGGTCCTGATAATAAAGGAAAGTCAAATTACAAAAACAATCAGGGCAAGAAAGTGTTTAATGACTTGGACACAACAACAAAAAACAAAGCATCAAAGTTGTTGCTGGAAACACATAATTCATATGATACGCTTGCAAAGGAAGAGAGCCCATCTAAAGAGCTCCACACTCCTGAGGGGAGGAGAAATCCTTCCCACCCAGTGGACCTTGGGAAAGCTGATGAGTACATGGCTGAGTTCGAAGCTAGAAAAAGTAGAGAATATGAAGATGAACAAAGAGTAGCAATCTATGAGGGAGGTCTTGAGTATGATGAGACATTCGAAGAAAATCATGAACTTACGACACAAGATGAAGAAGATGCACAGTGGGAACAAATGAGGCAACATGCAAAGAGATTAAGGGTAGAGTATGAGCAACAACTTCAAGCACTGGAAGAACTGAGAAAGATGAAGTTACACAAAGCTCAAATCAAAACATCAGTGATTGAATCACCCAAATATACACTCCCCATAAAAGCAACAATATGAAGCCATCGAGTTCCCCTCAAGCCCGCCGAAATTAGCCTAGAAATTAATATAGAAACACAAATGCTCCACCACAACACCAAAATATTCAACCACCTCCTCATCACTAATATGCACCCCCACAAGGCCCACAATATATGGCAAACAACAACCCACTCTACCAACACCGGAATTTCCATACCCCTCCCCCCCCCCCACAATGCACAACTATGATTAGACAATTTGATCTTGTTGGGTTTCAAATCTATCCTTACCCCTTGGATAACAATTTGAGGAACTTAGTCCCTAAATTCATAGGGAGTAATGCAGTTACAGCTGAGGAACATCTAAGAAATTTTAAGGCAGTCATTCAGGACTTAGACATGCAGTATGAGGATATACAAATGAGACTATTCATGATGTCATTGATTAAGGATGCTAGGGATTGGTCCAATAGTCTACCAACAGCATCCATTTATTCCATTCAAGTATTTCATGACCAGTTTCTTCAATAATATGGAAATCAGTGTGCATGGATATCAGTGTGCATCAAATTTTGCATTACATGAGTTAGTGACAATTCAAAAACATCATAATGAGTCAGCCTTTGATTTTAACCAAAGGTTTGTTAAATTACACAATAAAATACCCCAGGCATCCAAGTTGGCTGATCCTACTGCCTTGAGTATCTATTTGAAAGCCTTTGACCCCAAGACAGGATATGAATTAAGAAATAGAGGTCCTAGGAATCTGGTTGAGGCCCAAAAGATAGCCTTAACTATTGAGAATAACAGAAAAGTTGTAGGGATGTTTTCTAAGAGGGAAAACCCTAGAGTTCCCCAATATATTCCCCCAAACAGACAAGAGAACACATATAGGAATGAGAGATTGAGGTTGCATGACATGCCTTATAATACCAATTGGAAGGATGGGAAGCCTGTAGGTGATAGGGCAAGGAATAAGGAAACACCGGATCCACTAAAAAGAAAGGGAGCATCAATGGTAGATAAGAGTCCATGGTGTTCAGTCTGTTATGCACCACATTCCCTAGAACATTGTGTAACAACCTAGTCAATACCAAAGGAAGATACACATGAAGATGATGGTGGTGAAGACCAGAATGTCTACCTAAATTCCCACACTCTTAACCCTTTGGAGCCAGAGTATGCATCTTCAAAGGAGGAGGGATATGAATACAATGTTGATCACCAAAAATACAACATTCACATGGCAGAGCAGCATGTTTTTTCTGACCATGAAGCAAGTGATAATGAGAAAAATCCCCTTGTTGCATCAAGTTAGACTAATAGATGCAATATAAGAAGACCAAGAGAGGAGGAGATTATAATATTGACAATTGCAGCAATAGAAGAAGCCAGAAGCAAATATTGTTTGAGAAACAAAACAGTGAATAAAGATGAGGGTGTCCCAAGGGGGATATTTATAAAAATAAAAAGGCATCGGGTGAGACATCAAAAGGGACTGATGATAAACAACCAAATAAAAGGGAACAGAAAGAACCCCCTAAGGAAGAAAGTGAGAAACCTCCCATTGAAAAGCAAAAGCCAGATCAAACATCAAAAAGGGAAAATGAAGAAAACAAAGGAGAATGCACTGAACCTAAAAGGGCAATTAGAGCTGAAGGTACATCCTTTGATTTCATACAAGCTCTATCTCAATTGAAAATGTCTGTGCCATTAATTGAAATGATGAAAATCAAAGAATATAGGGAAAGTACCCATTTTTCACCACTTTACTCATAAGCGGAAAAATAGTAAGAAATTGCATGATAGACTCAGGTGCTTCTATGAATATTATGCCGGTAGGGGTAATGAAGCAGCTTGGTTTATGGATAGATGTGGAGGGAGGTAAATTCTACGCCATGGATAGTAGGCATGTCCTGGCTGTGGGAATCATGAAAAATGTGGAAGTCAGGTTGGCAACTTACCCACAAGCCTCTTACACTATTGACATAAGTGTAATTGACACACCACCCCAGTTTGGGATTCTTCTATCGAGATAGTGGACTGCTGTAGTAGGAGGCAATATAAAGTTTGACTTGTCATATGCCACCATACCAGTGAATGGAGAAGAGGTAAAATTGTATAGAGAACCAAGAGTAAATCAAATTGTTGAATATGCTCCTCAAGAGCCACTAAATTTTTTTTGTGATGTTGATCTGGGAATTTTTAGAGTTGAACTATCTCAACTTGAGTTGGAAAGAAAAGATCCAATTGATCAAAATATTTTTGAAAATCAACAAGGAATATGGAAAATGTATTTCAATGGAGCTTGCAGCCAAGAGGGTAATGGATCTGGTATAGTTTTTATATCTCCTGATGGTTCAACTTATAAATATTCATTTTTGTTAGCATTTGAATGTACAAACAATGTAGTAGAATATGAAGCTTTGTTGACTGGTCTGAATTTAGCTGTTAAACACAAGATCAAAATCTTAACAGTTTTTGGAGATTTGGAACTAGTTGTATCTCAGATCAGATCAAAATATGTAGCAAAACATAAAAGACTTAAACAATATAGAAATGCAATATGGGATACAATTGAACTATTTGATGCTTTTTCCATTGATTGGGTGGACAGATCAAAGAACATAATGGTAGATTTCTTGGCAAATGTAGCATTAAAACAAGATTATATCACATTAGCAGGAGTTTCCCAAGTGGAATTCAAAACAAGACCTGCGGTACCTAACAATGTATATAGTTGGCAGGTTTTCAATGATGGCATTGACCTTTTGAAATTCCTTCAGTGTATAGACTAGTATGAGGCTCAAGAAATTGATTTCAACGCCTTTGTGGAAGAAATAAATGGAGAAGAGACAGTGTTTGGAAAGGTCTTGCAACTCAAAACTAATAAACTTCCCAAGGGGTTGGTAGCTTTGGAAAGAGTGTACGATAGTAGTGATCGATCCCTTATGAAACAAACACCAGTCAAAAGGGAAAATATTGAAGAAGTAAACTTGGGGACCGAACTATCACCAAGGAAGGTATATATTGGAAAAAAGATAAGCCCTATTGTCCGAAGAATGCTGATTTCATTGTTAAGAAAATGTAAACATGTGTTCGCATGCTCTTATGAAGACCTCAAGGCATATAGGGAGGATTTGTTTCAGCATGAGATTCCATTGAAAGTAGATGCAAAACCATTTAGACATAAATAAAGGCCCATTAACCCCACTCTGGAACCAAAAATGCAGGAAGAATTGACCAAGCTCAGAGATGGAGGTATTATCAAACCCTGTTCCTATTAGAAAGAAAAATGGAGATATAAGACTATGTGTAGATTTCAAAAATTTAAATGTAGCATCTCTTAAAGATAACTACCCACTACCTAACATGGAAGCCATATTGCATAAGGTAATTGGATGTGAGTTACTGTCTATGATGGATGGTTTTTCTGGTTATAACCAGGTTAAGGTCAAGGAATGTGAGGAATATAAAATAGCTTTCACAACCCCATGGGGAACATATGTATATGTGAGAATGCCTTTTGGTCTCACCAATGCAGGAGCAACCTTTCAAAGTGCTATGGACTTAGCATTTGCTGATGTGATCAATGCTATAATGGTGGTGTATCAAGATGACCTCATGGCTTACTCAAAAAAGGATAAAGATCATATAGGGCACCTTGAAAAAATATTCATTAAAGCTTTAGAATATGGCATTAGTTTGAACCCTAAGAAATGTCATTTTGTTGTTACAAAGGGGAAGCTCTTAGGACATATTGTATCAAAAGAATGAGTTAGGATAGATCCTGAGAGAGTTGAGGCTATAGATAAAATTCCTATCCCTAAAAATGTGAAAGCCATCCAGTCATTCTTTGGACAGATTAATTTTGTTAGGAGATTTGTATCTAACTTTGCTGAGATTGTCAAACCCATATCAAAAATGTTAAAGAAAGGGGAAAAGATTGAATGGACCCCACAAGCATTAGAAGCCTTTGTATCCATTAAAAGAGCCAATAGGGAAGCCCCTGTCCTCAAATCTCCTGATTTCACAAAACCTTTTCAGATATTTTCATTTGCCTCCCTGCATACAATAGTTGTTGTCATGTTACAGAAAAATGAGGATGGTCATGAGCATCATGTATCTTTCTTTAGAAAATCATCACAGGGATCAGAATTGAAGTATGACACAATGGAAAAACAAGCCTTTGCACTGGTAAAGGCTGCAAAAGCTTTCAGATTGTATCTTGTTGGAGCCAAAGTAATTGCATATGTCCCTCATGCAGTAGTCAAAGACATCTTGACACAATCAGAAGTGACAGGGAAAAGGTGCAAATGGATTAACAAAATTCAAGAATTTGATATGGAGATATAGATTACTAAATTGGTAAGAGGCCAAGGATTGGCTAAATTGATGGCAGAAACAAACATGGAGGCAAATCAAATCTACAATGTACAAGGAGAAGGAAATGCAGTTGCAAGTATTGAACATACACCCTGGTACATAGACATTATGCATTACCTTAGGAATACAAAATGTCTAGAAGGACTCAATGATAACCAGAAAATAACTTTAAAACTTCAGGCTTCTAAATATGTATTTATAGAAGGAGATTTATTCTGGAAAAACAAAAATGGAATGCTGCTGTTATGTTTGCATGAATCACAGGTTGATCATGTTCTAAAAGAAATGCATGAAGGATTTTGTGGAGGACATTATTCAGCAAAGACAACTACACATAAAATCCTTAGGGCAGGTTATTACTGGCCAAAAAATTTTAATGATTCATTTTCATATGTCAAGAAGTGTGAGGCATGCCAAAAGTTCTCAGGGAAAATGAAGTATGAGGGAGTTCTACCACTCAGACCTATGCAGGTTGAAGCCCCTTTTCGCCAATGGGGGATTTATTTCATTGGGGAAATACAAGAGAAATCGAGTGGAGGACATAGGTGGATACTAGTGGCCACTGATTACTTCACCAAATGGGTGGAGGCAATCCCAACCAAGCAAGCAACAAGTAAAGTTGTGATCAACTTTCTAATAGATAACATTATTACTAGATTCGGTACACCATTGAGGGTGATTACAGATAATGGCATGTGTTTCAGGTCTGATGAATTCAAGGAGTTTTGTAAGACATACAGTATCAATGTTTCTTATTCTACCCCATATCATCGACAAACTAATGGCCAGGCAGAATCTAGCAACAAGAGTCTTTTAAAAATCATAAAAAGGATGCTTGGTAAGAACAAAAAAGCTTGGGATTCAAAGTTAAGGTTGGTTGTATGGGGCAGATAGAATTACCATCAAAAAGGCAATTGGGAAATCCCCATATGAATTAGTCTATGGAATGCAAGTTAGGATGCCTCTGCAAAATTTATTGCCAGTGTACAAATTTATCCTTCAAGAGGATATAGATGTTCCTGAACCAATGGAGGAGAGAATGGAGCAGCTTGCAGAACTTGATGAAATAAGGAGAATAGCTCAAAACCAGAACATGAAACTGCAAGCACAAATGAAATATTTTTTTGACAAAAAAGCAAGAAGTAGAAAATTTGAAAAGGATGATCTGGTGTTGATGTGGAATGCTAGATGCCAAGAGAAGGGAAAACATGGAAAATTTGAGGCACTATGGTTAGGACTTTTTTTTATTATTGGAAAGCAAGGAGAGGATTCATATTATTTACAAAATATGAGTGGTGAAGAGTAGGAGTTGCCTGTACATGGGCAATTTCTAAAGAACTTTTTTTCATAAAAGTCACAGAGGATCAAAGGTTGCCAGTGCATGGAAAAATTTTGAATAAAAACTTCTCATAAAAATTCTCCATGCACAGTAGTATAGGAAGTAAAGGATACAAGAAATTGCTAGTAAATGGACAATCCTGGAAATCCTTATTTGATATTTTTCCATGTACAGTGTTTTAGGATCATTTTTTCCATCTCCAATTGCTCCCATCCATAATGTTTGGTCTACTCTCCCAGAGATCTAGATCCTTGCAATGATCTCAATCATTCATCCCCAGATGGAGCTACTATTGGAACTATGAAATTTTGGCCATTTTATTCACCCTTCATGATTATTAGCCTCCCAAAAGGTTCATAATATAGACATAAAAATCCTCACATAGCATCTTTTTTACAAAATCTGGTTTAAATTTTGTCATAAAATCCCATAAATTTCATCTGGCATTGAAATATTGACATATGAAAATATCAACATTAGTTGATGCAGGTCTCATCGATGATAATATACATATCTTCAAAATATCGGTGAGACATCAGATGGGTCATACCGATAAAGTTATACACTAGGAGAATGCGGGTTTGTATTACTTATCGGCAAGACAAAAGGTATCGACGTGACGGTGTAAGGTCCTATCGAGCTAAGTTACCTTGGGCTGAGTGAAGAAAAGCGAAGCCTATCGGGGACACTTTGGTCATCAGAGAGAAATTTTAAAACACTACCCGAAGCTCTATTGGTCTTGCCAATAAAGCAGAAAGAGAACTCACTTGGTGAGACAAATGATGCCGAGGAAAGTTTAGAAGGTCTTACCAACCCCTTTGGTTACACTGACGAAAACTAAGCTTACAAAGATAAAGGATGTCCGAAAGATGATGCATGTTGTCTTGCCAAAGAAGAGGTGTATCGGAGAGACATGTCGTCGTGGAGAGATCTAGGAAACATCACAGCAAATTTTATTTTGTCAGAAAAATAAATTGCTTGGTCTCAACGACATAAATAAGTAAAGCAAGCATCTCGGTGAGACGAAATACTCTCAGAGTAAGGTAAAGAACTGTTGGCTCGATTCATTAAGTTTGAGCAATAGTTGTTTTGATGAAAATCATGGCGATATAAAGAGCAAAAGGAAAGAAACTATCAGGGAGACTTGTGAAGTTGGCGAAACTGCAAGACATCTTAGCGGATGGGTGAACGTTGAGCAGGTGGATCAACCAGAGATTTGAAATGTCTTGCCAATATGAGCCCTGATGTGACAATGACAATTTTGAAAAAACTTGCAGCATTCATGTCTCAGTAAAACATTAATGGTGCCATGAATCGTAGGATATTTTGCATATCAGGGTATGATCAATTGAAATCATTGCCTCATGGAATTCAAATTGAAAAAGAGAAAAGGAGCTAGCAGAGAGATTAAGGCATTCACTTGGCTTGAGTCTACAAGAAAGTTACAGTAAGTTTCTCCTCCTTTCAGAATTCATAAAATTTTGAATTATGGAAGGCACTGGTTCAAGAAAACTAAAGGGAAGAAAACCTGAGGAGGGTAGCCAATCAAAAGAAAAAAAGAAAAAGACTGAATTGCAACCAAAAGGTACTGAAAGGAAGCTGAGTCAGGACCTCATAGACCAATTACCTGGTTCTGTACCTAGAGCTAGGCATTCTGCATAGCTCAAAGCGGAGGTTAACAAATTAGACGGCAAATGCAAATTTATAGGGGATGTTTGGACTCCGATTATAGGCTGAGTTATTCATTTTCCACTATCACAGGAGAAATCTCTTTGAGTCGGTGTGCAATCCATGGAGGCTTAATTTAGGGAAATCGGTGTGCCCTAAAGTTTTTGTTGGAACTGGTGAAGATGCTAGCTAGACATTATGGCCCGAAAAGCAAGGCTATATGTGATTTGTCAGGGAACCCATTGATACATGTCTCTGAGAACACAATTGTTGAGGTTTTCAGGATGGAAGGAATATGCAGCGAGAAAGTGGTAAGTGAGGAGCTCGACAGTGAGTTTAGAAGGATGGACACCATTTATAAAGGGTGGAGGTTACCTCTACATAGAATTAGGTGTCATGGCAAGCCTATTCCAATGGAAGACAGTGAGGGGCCACCCTTTCATGTCGATCTCTTCGAACCTTACCTCAAATACACTTACTACTTGGTGGGACAAGTATTAGGGATGGAGGTACCTGAGCATATGGCAGTTGTGCCCATGGTAATTTTTCCAGGCAATCAGTATCACAATTCCAGATCATTTGGCTATGTTGCACATATTTTTAAGGAGCTGGATGCAAGTTTGATAGCGATAAAGAGTGGTGCTTATGTTCTCCATCTCAGAAATTACTCACTACTGATGCATTTAGTGCTTTACTTTGGACAAGAGTTGGGTTTATGGCCCTAGGAGTTGAGGATTTCATAATCCGATGAGGAAGGTAGGCCATTTCCTATTTAATTATCGACTGTTGTTTGGGACAGCAGGTTGCCAATTCAAATTTCCTACATTTTGAGGAATTCTTTGTGAAACCCTTGTATAGATTTTTCAACCATCCTTGTGATTTTTCTTTATCTGAAGAAGTGAAAATATTTCTTAGGCCTAGAGATTGCAATGGACCAATCAACCACAACTGGGGGGATTGGTATTGCTTAGATAATCCTACAATGATTAGGGTTTATGGCTTTGAAGACACACCTTTCATTCTACCCAAAACTATCCCGAATAGGATTGCATACCTAGAAATTGTTAGGCAAATGGATTACTCTAGTGTTATGAACCTAAGTTCATATGGGAAATATGTCTTTATGCCCAGCATGATGTGTTTTAGTGATTTCACTGTATTAGCCAGGGAAGGTTATGATTTGATTCTGGATAAATTGCTGCACTATAACATGAGAAGACCACCGGTGAGAAAAAACTTTGATCCGGAAGGGTATATCCACTCTGCTAGACAAAAGATAAAATTCAAAGGGTACCATCATGTTTGCCCTATAAATTTGATGACATAATTAGAAACCTGGAGGTAGAGGAAGCTGAAATTGTGATTGAAAAACATAATCAGGAGTTGATGGATGTTGAATTTTTATCCTCCATTAAGGGGCTATCAGAAGCAGACAGGCCACAAGGCTCATCTGGGAAAGTTTCAAGAATGAAGACTCAAGACTATACCTATGTTGCCAGATAAACTGATGTTGAGGAAACCATGTATGTAGATACAAGGCATGAAGACTATAGGTCTTTCATATTTGATGATGAATTTATAAAGACCTCAAAGTTTAAGACATTTTTATATAAGCAAAAAGGAAAAGAGATAAGGGGATAGGTTGACAATGTTACTCCAGGAAATAAGGATCAACTGTTGAAAATCTTAAAAGATGAAGTAGACAAAGAGATGATTAACATGACCCCTGAAAAGGGAAGGGAGTTGCTAGAAAAGGCAGGTGTTATGATTTTTCCAAGTTTGGATATGAACTCTACATTAGTTTTTGATAGTTTCTTAAAAGATAGCAATGCCACCCACAAGCTAAGTATAGAGAAGGTGATGGAGGTATACACAGGATCAAGATACAACCCTGATGATGAGACATTAATGATTTGGGCCTTGTATCCTCCTCACAAAAAATCAATTGTTATTGATACTGAAAAGGCATTTGGACATGTCATGACCCTGAAGGCTGGGGAGGTTGATCCTGTAGCAACTACTGATATTGGGATAAATATAGCCAAGTTAAATAAAGCTCAAATACAAGGATTGATAAGGGAAAGGGAGATGTATAAAACTGGTAATGAGAGGATGTTGAGAGAAAATGAATGCTTTAAAGACTTGGTAGGTGATATAACATAACCAACAAGGATTCTCACCCAAGGAGAGAGTTCATAGAAAAGGTACCATTGGGAAGGATCAACTACATATTCTGAAGGAAAAGCAAATGCACTTGCTGCAATAATCAAAAGAAGGCAGATTGTTCTAACCACTTGGTTAAATAGGCTCTGGGGAAAACATTCACAATTTGTGGATGCAATAAAGGAACACAGGAGAGTGGACAGAAGAATTCAAGAAAAGATTGAGGAATTGGAACAAAAGGACACTCCTAGTAATGAAGAGATTGAAAATGCCAACTGTATCATGGATAGACACAGGGATTTCTTTGAGGAGTTGCAAGGAGATATGCAAGGATTGATAGAGCCTCTCGAAGATAGATTGACCAAGTTATGCAATGATGAAGGGAAAATGAAAGAAGCGACTATGTGGAAAATTGAGTGTGAAATAATACTCCAAGAGATGTTGAAAGTAGCCTCTATGGAGGATGTGACATTGGATGAAGCATGCGAGCAGAATGATTGAATGATAATGATGGAGATGGTGGTCCGCAATGCATTGGGGGATGATGACACTCATGATCGCTAGGATTATACGGAGCATATGTCTGTAGTCCATTTTTGGCTTAACGAAAATTAGTTAAATGGAGAATTTGTTAAAACTTTTTATGCTTTAGACTTTTTGAAATGGCACGTCCTTTTGCAAACTGATGTATAAATATCTGTTATTGGATAAATTAAGAAGAGGGATTTTTAGAGTGGGGAAAACTGTTGTAAGGATTATATTCTCAGAAATGATGACATTTGAGGAGGCTATGTTGCATGCATAAATTTCAAGGAAGATAAATGAAAAACTGTTAATTTGGTGATTTCATCCTTGCACCAATTGTTTGTTGGATTTTTGTGATTATCTGATTGTCTCCAATCTGATGTTTCTTGATCGTTTAAATTGAAGTATCAAGTATATATTTGATTTATCAGTACACATTTGTTGTTTCTGTGTGATTTGGTTCATTGGATTCTTTAAAGAAGAATTAAAATTCCTTAAGATCCATTATAGTAATCTGGGAATATCATTTGGATCAGTAAGAAGAATTAGATAGTTAGGTTTGATATTCTGCCTCAAGTAGGTTTTATCAAATCACATTCTTGCATGTTTATACCAGTTGTAAACCCACAAGTTATATGCCAAACAATTAGAGGACCTGCTAGATAGAAACCATTCATTAAAGGCTTTCATTTGACTCCATTTTACCCAACAAGGCACTGGTCTCCCTTGTTTAGATTACATTAGTTTTATTCATTTCATTTGACATCTCTTAATTGAACATATTAATTCACACCTTGATATTGCATATACAAGTTATACCAAATTAGGATCATATTTTTCCACTATTGAATTTCCATTTGTGGATAGTTAGATCAAGTAGGAAGCATAAATTCAAAATCTATGTTACTCATATACGTGCACCCGCCTAGGTTTAGCAGAGCCTTAAGAGTAGAGGGTCCAACCATATTGGTTGGCCTTGTTAGTTGACCAAAAACATAGTGATAGTGTGGCAACCTCTTGTGGTACATTCAACCAACGTTTTTGAGACCCAACAAGATGCAGACCTCTAGCTAGGACTTATGCTTTGTTTTTATAAAAAAAAATCTTAAGTTTCTAGTTCAGTAGACTAATAAGTAACCAGCCAGTTTCCATGAGCAAAAACTTTGATTTTATAAATATTTTTTTGATGTCACACCGAAGGAATAGGATTAATTGTGTGAATATTATTTACATAATTATGTAGTGTTGAAAGACACATAATGGAATCCCTTGATATTTTTATGAGATTTACAATTGAGAGCACTAGCTTCCTATTTTAGGAATGAAAATTTAGGGGTGAACTTATGGAAGAATATATGGAGAGAGAAAATTAGTTGCTCTTCCAATAAGGAAGGAATCCAAGAAACCTGATATGATCATAGAAGAATGGATAGAACTTTTGGATCACAAAGGTATAGGAAGGAAGATTATGAGTCTGAGAATGAAGGATTAAAGAAGGATATAGATATTAATGGTTGGACTTGTTAATCATTGCTATAGGTATGTGTAGAAAATATGGGATAGCTTAACACTTGAGCTATAGAGTAAAGAGCCCCACTCAATCTACAATTTTATGGAAATTCTTGAAAGGACACACAAATATATGGATGTTGCCTAGGAGAAAGGAGTTGAATGGGTACCACTCACTTTTCAGCCACCAATACTTCTTTATCCGGTATCACACTGGATATGAGATAAACATGAGGAATGTGAGAGGGCTGAAATTAATAGAATGAAAAGACTTGCATGTTATAAAGGATTTTATTTGAAACAAGTCAAAGGAGTGGATACTCTTGTAGACTTCAGAGAAATTACCTTGCACTACAACCTCTAGCCCTATCTAATTTTTGTGAGGACAAGAAAAAGGGTAGTTGGGGGAATGATGAGCCTAGACATTAGTTATTTTTCTTATGCTTTTATGCAAGTTCACAAAAATTACCAGAAATTTATCTTATATATATTCCTACACTATGTTATCTTTTATACTTATTATGCAACCTTGAACCTACTTTAAAGTATATGGAAATATGATTATGAATGGTATGGTTAATGCATAATTTATGTGTGGATATGTATGAAATGTAATTTATATTTGTGCTTAGCTATGGTTGTTAGTATTGTGTGAATGTTTTGTGAACTAACTCTTGTAGCTAGAGGAGGTGGACTATAGCCCACAAAAACTGCAAGGTCCAACTCACAGCCAAAGAAGTTCCTAGACAACAAAGCAAGGGAGGTTCCAGAATAAATGGAGTGCAGCAACAACATCATGGATGCACTTAATGAAGATAGTTGTGCATCATTATTATGTCCAATAAAGACACCGAAGGAGAAGAAACTTGTTACAATTGGGATTCTAACATAACTAATTTAAGCATTCAAGGTGCTAGTTCTGTTGCAACAAAGTCACAATCCTATTTTGGCTCTTCTTCCATTTTAGTTGCAATTTAGATTATTGATTCATTATCACACTATAATATATAGGGAGTGGTGATTAATGGTTTAGTTTAGAGACTTATTTTAATAAACTCCCTCTATGCCTCTATGTATAGCTTAGTGGTTTAGGTTAGAGTTAGTCAATTAGTTGGTTTTTGTTCCATAGAAAATATAGTTGCCAATATTCTTTTTAGTTAGTTGTTATTCCTTATGTATAAAATGTGTATTATTTAATCATGGATTCAATGAATAAGGTATCTCAGTAGAATCTTATGCGATCTTTTGGAATTATGCAATGAATGGTTTGAGTTATCATGATTGCGTTGATCTAAGAAGTTAGATTTTCTTTATATTAGTGAAGACAACTACTTGAGCAAGGTCCACTCAAGGTAACTATCCTTCACTCTATTTCCTATTATTTCATTTCTATTTTAGTAGTTACTTCATAAATGCAAGTTATGTTAAATAGATTCTTTGTGTCACTGTCATTAATGGATTCATGAATAATTCTTGTTTCTCAATTATAATATAATTATGTGAGTGTGTTGTACTCCATAGTGTAGTATAGGTTTAGTTATCAATTCAGTTAATCCCCAACATTTATCTCTTGACAATAATTAGTTACAGTCTTATACTATAGGTACCCATAGCAATAGTGTCAGTTTACTTTCTTTACTATTTTGTAGCTTTATGATTTTCTAGAAAGTGTAGCATATGTAATAGGATGAATTAAGTAGTTTTAAGTCTTTGAAAGCACATAAATTGATAGGCTAAAACTAGGGCAAGGAGTGAAATGGATTCTATGTTTAATACTAAATTTCAATTTGGTCTATACGTGTCAATATAGGATGTAAACTAATCAAAGGTATCATGGAAATTCGCACAAGGCATGAGATTTGTGAGATGACTGGTTATGAATGCAGCCTATGAAAATAAACTTACAAACAATAAAAATAATTCTAGTGACTGGAACTATCACTTCCTAGCAACAGAAGCTATAGAAATTTTGACAGTAAATTCCGAAACAACAACTTAATCAACAAATATCAAAACAAAAGACGAAGTGATTAATTTTGTAACATGAAAATAAAATGCAAATAATTAATATATAGAAATGTAACAATCAATTGAAACTATAGCACTTGAAAAAATACTCTATAAATGTAATCAGTTGAAATAAAAACACACAAAAATACTCTGCAGAAAATAAATATTTGCAGTCGATCGATGGCTGAAGAGTGGGTGCCCTTCCTCTCAATCTTCCAATGGATATTAAGCTTATGGAACTTCTATGTTAGACTAATCAGCAAAATGATATTTTATTTCTCAGAGATAATACAAAAAATTACCATACAAAGGTCTATCTACGCTACTTATATATATGCAGCCTATAATATCTACATACAGGAATAGATAACTATTTGTTTTGGCCTACGGACAGCAAACTAGAATAAAACAAATATGTGTCACTAAAAATAGCTTCATTATAACAACAAATGGAAATATAATACTTGAATATTTTGTATATTTTTCTCCAACAATTTAGAAACACATCTCCATCATAGGTTTTTCTCTAGCTACCAAACATGTCCCCACTTACCAACTAACCTTTGTAGTTTCCTCACGAAAGCACATCCACCATTCAGCTAGCAGTGCATCCTCCATCACAGGTTTCCACATGGGATACAATGGTTTTGAAGTGGCCACTATGACTTTTCATAGTTAGAATGAAATTATGGCAAGATTTCATTGTTAGAATTTCTTTTTTTTCTTTTTTTCTTTTTTTCTTTTTTCATTTTTTCATTTTTTTAATTTTTTTGTCTTGATAAACTGCATATAATGACCAAAGAAAATGAAACTCTCACATGGAATACAAAATGATACCATCCAAATCCTAGAGTTTCATCTAAATCCCTTCAATAAAAGTAACTATGAATTGCTTACAATTCTTAAAGGATGACCAATAATAACATTAGGACAACTTGGAATATAGAACCACCAGTACAAACAATCTTGATCTCATTTAGCTGATCCCACTTTATTTGGAAGGTGACTAGAGAACTTTATAATCCATGTTGCCTCACTTGGTTGAGATGACTACCCACAATGGTTGCTATATTTGAAAGACATGTTGTTCTAAGATGACCAACTCGAAACAAATCATATTGATGTATCATGAAGCTATGCTATCCTTTCTTCTTAAGCATGAGAGATATCAATAACTATTCCCAAAGTTGTATGAAAAGCTAGAGTGAAAATAATGAAACCTCCTTACCAAATACAAGGTTTCATAGTGAAAGACCAATTGGAGTCTCTCAACTTGTCAAATGTGGCCACATAACTTTAGGTAGGTGAATACTCATCTTAAAGTGTGAGGATTTGCATTAGAATATATTCAAGCTTCTTGATGATTTCTTTAAGTTGTCTTTACATGTGTAGCTCAAGAACATAGTACTACAAGATTCATTGATCTCATAGACCAAGTTGTATATTGTCTTCCACATGGTCTAGCATCAAGGATGGTGCAAAATAGAACTTTTATCCATGAATTTTGTTCACTTTTTCCAAATAATCCTCTTGTGATCTCTAAGAGAGAAACACAAAAGAAACTTGAGGTTCCTCGTACAACTAACAAGGCTACAAAATATTTGTTTGGATGCTCATATAGAGAAGCATCATCAAATGGTGCAAAAGTGTTGGATAACCAAGATAGGAAACCTACAACCATATTCTCAAGACCAAGCATATCAAGTATAGTAATGTTAAATTTGTACAATATCACCTATTAGTAACTCCACCATTATGATTAATTTATCATTAGAAAATGGAGGGTAGATTTATTAAAATAAATACTTAAAAAATGGATGGATAAATTCTATTAAAATGAACACGTGTAGAATCAAATCCAATTAACATAAGAATACATACCTTGATTTTTTCCAAATCTCATACACATGGCTTTATTAGAGGCACCAAAGAAATATTCAATGAAGGCTTTATTAGCAATCAACCAAAGATTTCCAAAATTCAATGGATTCCCCCAACTTAATTCCATACTTTAAAATCATGAGGGTGTTAGGATAATCCAAATGATCAAGAAAGACAATGATATATTTAATAATTCCTTGTTCAATGAAAATCACCTTTTGTAGCATGTTTGGTATGGTCATTAATACATTCAAACCTATCTATTTGTGCTTAATTAATTAATTATTGGTGGACCTAAATCAATAAGTGTGTTTGGAATACGTATTTTGACCATAGGTCTCCAAAGATATAGATGTTTAAGTATAAAAACACATGTTTAAATGATAGATCTTGTAGGATGTCATTATGTATCTTATAGAACTCTTGAATCATTAAGGCATATATTGAACCTTTTCTTATTGCATGGTTAATTTCAACACACACATTTATGAGTTCAATGGTAAAATTAGACTCATATTGAGATATTTCTTTATGTGTGTGAATGTCCTCTAAATATGTGATTTTTTAAGTAGATAAGAACATAATTGATTATCTTATAATTGATCATATTGTTCTTCAAACTCATTATACCAAAATGGCATCCATTAGTTGTTTTGAATTGTGATTCACCAGTTTCAATCATATTAACAAAATGTAAAGGAATCATTAAAATCTCATTATTATATGCAATTTGAACCACCTTATTATGTAATGGTTTATTAGGCATTGTAGTTTCCCTTGGTGGATATGTTAAAGTGGATGGTGTGCGATATGAATTGGATAGTGAAAATGGTAAAAACAAATTAGATATAGAGTAGGTGGTAATAGAAAGAATGGATATTGTGGAGATGGTAATATATAAGATGGATATAGTGGTTGTTGTGAGCATTCATTATGACATTTTTGTTAAGATGGACATTGTTCCCATTCACCACAATTTTTAGGAGACTGTTTTTGTGAAGAAACATATTGCCTTTCAAACCCAATAGAATTATAAGATTAAACCCATTAATAATACCTTGATCTCCCTTATTCGACGTGTGTAGTTGTCCTTGAGTTACAAAGAATGCATTCCCACTTCCACTGTTGTTGTGTCGAGGATCACTTATAACATATATCTCCTTCACCATGTCCTCTTGAATAGTTTTACATGTGCACTCAACTTCTTCCTTTCAACAATCAGAACAAAAGATGGTCAAATCATCATTTTCAAAACTCTATTGTCCTAAAAATTCATCAATTATTTATTCTTGTTTAGTTATAGGAATAATACCTATAGATATTTGTGATAATGGTGTTGGAAGATCAAGATTATCTACGTTTCATTCATTAGGTAGGGAGCTTTGGAAGCATCTTCAAAAAAAAAAATTCCTTCTTCCTCATCCTCCCCTTCCTTAAAAGTTTGATCATCATATGATAGCTTAGGTGTTACATTCTCCACATACTCTTCTACAAATTTCTCACTTTTTGAAGAACTTGCTTGAGTAGCCTTCTCTAATTTTGTAGAAACCTTTTCTATGTTTTCCAACTTGGGAAATGGAATCCCACTCCTTGGAGAAGCTTGTCTTTGATATACCTTATGAGATTTTTCCTCAAATATTTCAATATTTATTGCTTCTTCTTGGGTTCCTCCTTTAGCTATGTCAAGTTGCACATATTCTTCTTACCATGCTTGTTGATTTTTGGTGGACTGGATTCGGTGGAAGCGCCCTTATCCCTTCCCCTTACCTTCCTTCTTTTAGTGATTCCTTCTGGGATAGGCTTAGTATATTTTCTTTTCTTTGGCATCGGCTTCCTCTGAGCCTCCTCTATCTTGACCTTAGAATTTTTTTACCTTTTTCCCTTTTGATAACCATAGGCCTTTCCTCCTCACCACCTTCTAACTCTCCTACATTTGAATCTTCCTCTAAAGATGATTGTGACTTGAGGTCACCAATTAAGTCATAGGAGAATTTAACTCCATTGGCTTCCAACTCCAAAATCTTATGATTCACCCATATCTTGGAGTATTTTATCATAAGTGAGGTGACTTAGTTCAGGTATGTTACTCCCTCCTCTACCCAATCAATCAGAGGAAGGGGATTTTTTGATATATCCATATAATCATGGTGTTGGATCACATCTTCTTCATCCTCCACCTAATCAAGTACCTCCATGATTGTGTATAGTCTTCTCATCTTTAGGGAAAGCCGAGAGAACTTCCTCTTAAATGCCTCAAACTCATCTTGGCAGTTGGTTGAGTAATCTTCAATGTGCGCTTTGTGTCGGTAGTTTCTATTTGTAGCCTTTTGCACAACTCCATAGGGATCAAAATATCTCCTTACAGTATGTGTGGGAAAATAGAAGTACTCCATATCTATTTCTGAATGTTGAGCACTAGGAAAAGATGAATAGGCTTCCCATCCATTTATTTTAATATGAAATTCACCCCCAATACATGTTTTGTGCAGATTCTTCAACACTTTGTCAAATGTAGCCAATTTTTGGGTGACTTCTAACAAAATCAACTTATTTTTGGGATATCAAGGTAGTCGATATGGCATAAGGAGGCACCCATTTATTCTTATATAGGAGAACTTGGGAAACTGGAGGAACCAATATCCATATTTCTTGACCAACTCCATTGCTTCTATTGATAGTCTAACATGGATGGAATCTTGCAATTTCTTGGTTATGTAAATTGTGAAGGCATCATTCACTCTCATGTAATGGGAGGTGTTGGATAAGTGAAACTAGGCATAGCACTCATAGACTTTTTCCTCTCCAACTATACCCTTGCAGCTTAGCCCCCTGTATTTGAAGTGTTATGCCAACATATATACCACACAAGAAGTCATGGTGAACTTATTTGTGTCTTAAACTTCTCAAATCTTCTTATCAATATTATCACTTATTAGCCCATCCCAATGGTAGTTGATACCCTTTGTAAAAAAAATCATCACATAAAACATCCACTCTTCAAATTGTGATGCCTTATCCAGCCCTATTACTCTTCTCAGGAGAGTAATCATATCATTATATTATTCCTTAAATTCACTCCTATACAGGATCTTAGGCAACTTGGTATAATGTTGTCCGGGCTTGACTATCCATGTAGCATTCGTGATTTCTAAAGCCTTCTTAGGGTTATCATCATAAAAAAAATTGGTTGTCTCAATCATGAACTTAACCAAATTTTGATGTGAGGGTATCTTGAATGCCTCAACCAATGACTCCTCTGTAATATTGTCCATTATCCTCCCTTGTGGACCAATGATCATCCTTCGGTCAAAATCATAGTGTTTAGAGAATTCAAATATCAACTCAAGACATTGGATAGAAGGAGGGAATCTTGTAGCTTGTGCCAATCCAATTCTAACTAACCTGCTTGCTAACTCTATGGGGGTAGGATAGTACATTCTCCTTTTGAAATCTTGTAAATTAATATGCTTGAGGTTGGTGTCCCCAACTTGTCCCCAATAAGAGGAAATCTTAGATTCTAGGAGTACACCCTTAAAATCATACTTCATCCTCTCTGCTCTAGAAATATTCTCCTTTTCATATGTTTTTCTCTTTCCCTTTTTTGTCTTAGCCTTGCTAGATCCAGCCTACATTTGTTAGTGAAAACATCATAACTACTTAAAATGCAAAAATAATGGATCATTACAGTAAGAGAGTTAGTATGAGAAAAACATTCATATAGGAAAATCGTTAGATAATATCATTAGTAATCATGCCTAAGAAATCACATTCATAACCCTTAGATTCAATTAAAATACAATCATTGGGTTTTTGGTTTATGCAAGAAACTCAAAGATTTGGCACCTTCAAGAAATTCATGGATTTTATCTACTCAAGAAATCAATGACAAAGAACCTATTGGGGATTTCCAAGGGCCAAGAAATTCGCGATGTGAGGGAAATTTGGTGATATCTCATTTTGACTCATTATGTTTGAGTAGAACATTAGGACTCAAGATCTAAATCATCTGGAGAACACTCAATATTCAATAAATTATCTCATTATAAGCACAAAGTCATGATCCATAAAATTCATTGGGAATTTCGAATGTTCAGGAAATCAGTGATGGAAAAAGTCTAGGGATTTCAAACAGATGAGATATACGTGACAAATGAAATTGTCGAGAATTTTTGGGAAGCAAGAAATGCGTGATGGTGGGATTATTAGAGATTTCAAACGGGTTCAAAATTTGTGATGCCGGGTACATCAGAGTTTTCTCAAGGTTGTGAAATTTGTGATGTAGTGAGTGTCGGCAATTTCACATGGCTACAAAATCCATGATGGCAAGGATCACTAGAGATTTCATGGAGACAAGGATTTTGTGAGGCAAATGGCTATCGGTTTTTTCTAGATGAGGCGAATTTCATGATGAAGAGTGCATCAAACAATTCGTGAACATGTGAAATCTGTGACAACATGTTTACTGAGCTTTTTGCGGGGTTAGGAATTTTGCAGTTGGGGAAAGCTAGGGATTTCAAAGGAGCAAAAAATCCATGACAATGAGTTTTAACATCCAAAAAAATCAACTAAGTATTTCCTCATTTCAAATTTATGGATCCAACAAGGATTCTAAAGATGATTTCAGCATTTCATCAAGCCATAGATTCCATGACAAAGGGATTTGTGACTAAAAAATCTCATAAATATTTGGAAGTTTAAACCAAATGCGAGTGCGGGAATGCTTAGGAAATCAATGTACAACCTAACATAAAAAAATTTCTTCATTGCAGCTCAATTTTTAATTGTATCCAAAACAATTGTTCATTCCCTCACTTAGCATATATATATCGCCATTTCTAAAAAAACCTATGGTTTTAAAATACGTGCATTCTAATTACTTTAAAGATATTTTTACAATTCAAGGATCAAACCCTAGCCTCAAAATGGAGGCACAAGGGTGCTGCAATGCATAGAACCAATCACACACCCATGAACCCTAGATTCAGCTTGACCATCCCAGAGAAACACATTTACCACATAAACACACCACACAAATGAAACTAGGGCCGACTCAAACTCGTGAAATTATTGATAACTCGTGCTAATCAAATACCCTAACCTTAAACTGGCCTCAAATGCAAATCCATTGAAATAAATCAGCTTGAAATGCAAATAAATGGAAATAGCAAGTAATGCATGATAAAACTAATTCTAAATGGGATGAAAAAAGGCTAACTAACCTTTAAACCTGTAGAGGTATGGATATGAAGCACAGACCAGACACAAATTCCTTTCAATTCACCATTCAATTTCCTCTAAATCCCACTCAACAACAACATGAAACCCTAGCTATGGAGGCACCTAAAATCTTAGACCAAAGATTGCAATAGAAGTAATGAAATAGAAAAATAATAGCCTTTAAAAAATTTTAAACCCTCCATTCAATTCTCATTAATGTCTCTTTATTCATACCTCATAATGCATTTAAAATCATTGACATGATGTTTCTACAACATTGGGGATTTCACCTCCCTTTGAAATCCGTAATATGACATACCTTGAGAATTTTAGAGCATCGCAAAATCCATGAAAATAAGGAAGTCAAGGAATCTTCTCACCAAGGAAATCCACGACGGGGAGTCTCATCGAAGATTTCTACTGGATGTGAAATCTATGATGAACCAAGATCTGAGGATTTCAAAGGGATAGGAAATCTATGAGATTGAAACCATCAGGGATTTCCAAGGAATGGGAAATCTCTAGACTTAATCCAATTAAAATCTAAGGAACCCTCAACGATGACCCTTAAAAAAAAATTAGGCCCTTAAGACTTGTTTCAAACCAATTTCACTTTCCAACTTTAATCATCTTTGCAAGCTCGGGAAAATGAAACCATCAAAATTGCAAATGACCCATCCCTTAAGGGGAAAAGGGGGAAACCTAAAGTAGGATCAGAAAGAGGGGGCTCCTATCCCAATGAGGCATGTTTACAAAATGCACAACAAGATCATCATATTTTATCGTAGAAAACTTAGCTTCCCTTTCTGGAAGAAAAATTTTCATAACACCCTTGACAAGTATCCTAGCCTCAGACTAATCCATGTTTATTTCACCCCTACATCTTTCAAAAGTTTTATCCCAACATTATCCCATATGAGGCTAGGACATCAGCTACCAAAACTGTCATTTTAATCTTCTTGTCAGGAAATACAAAAAAGTAAATTGTGCATGTTTAATTTTCCCAATAAGGGGCACTTGCTTGTTTTCCATTGAAAAACATTATCCAAAGGTATTTTTAAAATTAAAACCCAAATCATTAGCCACTTTGGTTGACATCACATTATCGAAGGTACCTGAATCAATGACGTAGTTACTTAGCTTAAAATTATTGACCAATAAGGAGATGTAAAATGGATCTATCTTTTTAGGAATGGATGGGGGAATTGAAACCAAGTTACTTTGTGAAGGCCTCAATTTAGGAACAACTACTATATTTTAAGAAGAGTCTCAACTAGGATGAGTTCCTTTATCCTTGAAAAAATTAACAAGTCTATCAAATTGATCAGGGTTGGCTTGAAGATACTTAGCTTCCAACATTTTAATTTTTTTCTTCTTTGCATGGTCTATGAAGTCAAAGGCTTGATAAGGATTTACCAAAGAATATGGGATATTTTCATTTTGGGGCTTGGGAATTGGGGTACAGGTCTTAAACATAGACGAAGATGCAAGGGGATTTGAGGTACTTGCTTACTTCCTATTGTATCCTTTGATTGGATTGGAAAAGGAGTCCCTCTCTTAAAAATTATAATTGCTAGGCATGGGTCATCTTTTTCCTTAGCCCCATCACCTTGATGATGATCAAGTTGATTTTGTGAGCAATTGAAAATAGCATAAGCCTCAACAAAATTTTCCCCTTCTTGCTCAGCCCCTTCTTCATAGTTCAAAAACCCAATGTTAAATTTGTTAGTTGCATCTACTTCCTCCTCCTAGAAGAGATTGGCACCATCCTTTGAAAGATATTCTGATTGAGGAAGATCTTCTTGTTCGGATTCATAATATCTTGTTGCTGCATTTGTAGATGGTTCTTCAAGTACAAGTCTTCCTTGTGGTGTAGGAAGTCTATTCTAGTTCCTTACAGAATTGTTGGGATAATTTGAAGAATTTGGATAAGTTCTCCTTGGAACGTCCTTGTATGACTAAATAGATGAACCTTAATAAATTTTCTTCTTAAGAGCTAGAAATTTATTTTCTAAATTTTGCACCATAGGATCTATGGTGCTTTTAGAATATTGGGCCGAAGATGTTTATCCTTTAATCCTATTTGGATCTTTCCTTATTTTATCAACAAGGATTAAATAATCCTCCACCTCACCAGGCATTGCTTGAGCAGCTTCAAGTGTGGTTGGGTTAGATCTCCAAAAAAGGAAAATTACCTCAAGCAATTCTGTATTGATGAAGAAGCACTTCAAATTTTGAGGTGTTGGTTGAGCATTAGCTGGAATTCTGGTTTTTTAATTTTTTGAACTTTACCATGAACTCACACATGGGTTCATGTGGTTCCTTCTTCATTTGTGTAAGTTGAGCCAACAAGATGTGAGCATCTTCAACAGGCTTAAACCTTTCTTCAAATTTTATTCAAAGAGTTGCCCAATTTGTAATAGTTCTAGTAGAAAGGTTATAAATACATGTTCATGTTCCATGTCGAGGATTCCACATGTAATATAGAACGCAACAATATGCTCATCAAGATTTTTCTTACCATCTCCATAGAACTTTGGAATGTTCTTTCTTGAATCGTGAGGAAGTTCATGAATAGGTGGAACCAAATTTAAAGGACCAAAAGTGTTACCCCAAGGACCTTGAGTGGCCATGATGCCTTCATCAAATGGGGAAATAAAAAACCTTTAAATAGGTGATATAGATAAAGCTCTTTGAACACTAGAAGCTTCACTTGGAATAGGAGATCTTACACTATCAAGAGGAAAAATCCTTGTGTGTTGAAGAGATGATCTTGTCCTTGTAAAAATAATATGAAAGTTATGTTTTCTCAACAATTCAAACGTAGGATCAATATTGCCTTGATCCCTTTGACCCCGTGTATAGCTTCTTTCTGCTAGAATGCACTCTTGATAGGAAATGAAAATCAGCAATAAAGAAATAATTACAAACACAATAAGAAACTGGTATACTTCAACCAAAAGCATGAGGTTATGGTTGTGTATCTGTTTCCCTAACGGAGTCGACAAAAAACTATTGGATGAATATTTTATAATCGACTAATTGATTAAAAAATGGTAATTTCAACCACATTTACAATGAGATTAAATATCTCCTCTCAACAAGGGGAGGCTCCATTCTTATTGCTTACTAAAAACAACTAAAAACTAACTATGATTATATACACTATAATTAACCATGGGTTTTTTCATCATCCTAATCTCTTATTTCAAAATAGATTTTTTTCTTCTTCCATAAATTATAATTATATATTGTGATGATTATACATGCAATTCACTTCAAAGTACTATTTTAAGCAATAATAACCAATATCTAGCTCGATTAAATGAAAGAGTAATCAAAGTGATACTAGTGAATGTCAGTAGCTTGAAAACATATAAAATCACAGACTTTTGTTTCCTTCAATGATGATTCATAAATATAAAGAATGGTGTATCTTCCAGCCCAAATTCTCCAATATAGCCACCAAAGGATCAAAAAAACATTGATAATAACCCGCAGCCCAAAGTCTTTGAATAATTACCAAAGTGCACACAAAAACATAATCTTCAAATATAATAATGCAGCCCAAAGTCTACAAAATCAGATATAAATCCCCTTATAAACAATATGATATCATGTCACTTATTCAATCATCTGCAATATAATGCAATGTGAAATACATAAGAACATTCTCAATACACAATAAAATAGATCCAAGATAAAGATTGGATTTGAATTTTCCTCTTTTATTGATTGAAATCAGATTTACAACTCACAATCAAAGTTTTAAAATTTCTCTTCAATTGGGAAACGCTTCACTTCATTAGCTAAAAGGTATATATTACAAAAGAGCTCCCTCATATATATAGAGGAGAGCCAAGAGCTAAATTGGGAAAGCTAAAACTAACTTGACTTATTCAACAATGGAGTATGATTTGATTTAGGACTTCTCTATTTTTACATGTAATTGCATATTTACAAAAGACATGTAATATGTCATCAACTATTTACAAATTACATAGAGGAAATAATCTAAAAATAAACTGTCTCGAATAAGCACATGCATTCATTCTTCACCATCTTTCTCCAAGAAGTCTTCATATTTCTTCAACACTGCTTGGACTTATGAATCATTTGGTCTTGTAGTATGCTTGGAGATTTTGAATACTCATGTGATTGATTCCTCGATGGTAATGCAGGCTTTCTTGTTCTTTTCCAATATTACTTTTAAGTTATCCAAAGTGACTTGAAATTCCACCAATTTTTTTATGGAAGACAATAAAAAAGATTCATCTTCAAAATATTTCTAGATCAATGATGTAAACTCTTGGATAATTGTGCCAATGGGAAGGATTTTTTTATCATCATCAAACACTTGACAAGGCAACTCCTTAATTTGGGCAACAAGATATGAACCTCTATCTTTTTCTACCTCCTAAGCTTCTTGTAAATCTTTGATCAGATCACCAATGATGTTCTGCTTACCTTTCATTGTTCCTGAATTCCAATTAACATACCTCTATTGGGAATTATCCCAATTTCCTCTAACACATCAAGCTTGAGATCCTTAATTTTGCTCCAAGCTTCATAAATATTCTCTCTCTTGTAGACTCTAAGATAGAGTATCAACTGTTTGGCTTAGTTTTCCCTTCACATCTTCCGTACTATTAATCCTCTCAACATAATATTTCAGAAATTGTGTTCCTTGAGCCAATATTCTATTAATCCACTTTGTAACTACTCTACCTTGTGAATGTGTCCTTTCAAGTTTTTGAATAAAAGGATCCTCTATACTTGTAGCAACATGCTTGATTAACTCAGAAGATTGAGTTATCTTCTTAAGCATGGAGGTAAGATGATCGACCCTAACCTTCAACTGATCCTTGACTATCTTTGTTGTAAGTTGTAGTTGTGTTTTTTATATGTGGTTGTCATTGATGTCAACACTATTAGCATTGGTTCCTTCAAGACTGTATATGTCGAGGATATTGAGAAAATTATAATAAATATGGTGTAGGCAGTTTGTGAAGCTGTGAATATTAGAATGGTGGAAAGTTCAATACATTGATATTCAGAATTCACGCATTAAAGGGTTTGTTGTTGAGCCTATCTATTATGTTCTCTGGAAGTTTTAGAGGTGCACATCAAGATTGGAGAAATTTATGAGTTTCTAATTTCCTACAGTTATTTTTTATTATAGCGGGTGTTTCTGGAAGAAGAGAATGCATTTCTGGTAAATTGAGTTGTTGTGTATACTCATGTGATGTTCAGTGATGTTTCTAGATCATTCTCTATCATTGTGGTATGTCTGCATTGATCAGTGTGTTCGAGTTTTCATGTTCTTGGCCAACATGATGGTGGTAGTGTGTTGCGGATCCTTGTGGATTAATTTTTGAATGCTTGGTGCATTTGAGGATGTTGATTTAGGTCTTCATTATGTTGTGACTGAATTAGGTTGGTATGCATTGAGATTTGCTCATGAATTGGGTTGATAGTTTGTAATTCATTTATTCCTTATTTGTGGCCGACAAAGTTGTTGATGTAAATTCATGTAGTGGATATATAAGAGTGACTGTTTCCTCATTTTGAAGTATGCTCGGTGAATGTATGCGAAGTATGTGCAAGCTATGTGCAAATAAAGATCAGATTATTCGATTGCAGAGTAGAGTGTGAAGAAATATTTATGTTCCTAACTGGAATTATCATTAGGCTTTTGAAGAAGCTAATTTCTTAGTTCAACCTGATTAGATGGATTTAATCTAATTATTTTATGTACGGCAGTGAGCCTTCCCTTTTGAGCAGTGATCTCTAGACAGTGTATCTGAATGCATGTGCATTCCTTATTTCATTTCACTTATACTTTTAATAGGGTATAATTATGGATTAACCTCCACCATGGTTTTTCCCTTAACAGGGTTTCCATGCCAAAATCTTGGTGTTGTGTGTCTCTGATGTGTTGTTGATTCTTGCTTTCACTGTTAATTATCAGATCTGAGGTTAAAGGTTGATAAAGTAAGATAAGTTTTAAATTTTGTAACAACTAATTCACCTCCCCCCCCTCTCAATTGTCTATCCTTGTTTTTCCAACAATTGGTATCAGAGCAGGTTCCTTTGAAGAATTTTAATAGCTTGAGGTGATCTGAGATGGCATCATACAAGAAGGATAGTCCCAAATTTGATGGTACAAATTACTCTCTGTGGAAGTTCAGAATGGAGTGTCATTTGAAGTGCATTGGTGAACCTTTTTGGAAGATTACAAAGAACAAATATAATATTCTTTAGAATGGTCCCGCTACTCTTGATGAGATCAAAGAATTTGAAACTAATATCAGGGCTATTGAAGCATTATTGAGTGCTTTGATAGATTCAGAGATGACAAATGTGATAGGTCTAAAGACTGCACATGAGATCTGGAAGAAGTTGGAAACATTGTATGAAGGATATGCACAAGTGAAAGTTGCTAAGCTACAAATTTTGAAAGGCAAATGGGAAAACATGAAGATGAGTGAAGATGAGAACATTATTGCTTTCATGCAAAAAGTAAATGAACCAGTCATGGGTATTAGATGTGTCAGTGGAATTTTGGAAGACGATGATATTTTGGCTAAAGTACTCAAATCAATGCCTACTTCTTACAAAATGAAGGCTCATGTTATTGAAGAGCTCAGGATAGTAACAAATGTGACAAGAGATATGTTGATTGGAAAAATTGTTTCCTTTGGGTTGAGTGAATTTGGTGAGTCTACTCGTAAGACAAAATCTGAATTTAAAGCTACTGTATCCAAAAAAATCCAACAAAGATATGGTCTGGGAGAAAGTTCTAGAAAGACATTCAATTATGAAGATGAGATGAAATAGATTGAAGATGAAGAAAGAGAGCTAAAATATCTAGAAGCATTGATTGTGAAAAGAGAATACAAAGGACAAGGTAAGTATAAAGGAAAGTTTCCTATTAATTTTTTCTCTTGTAGTAAGATAGGTCATTTTACATCAAGGTGTCTTGAAATAGTTTCTAAGTACAAACCTAAAAAGTCTAGATTTCAAAAGAAATGTTATTATATTGAAGAAGGTGTTACTGATGATGAATCTGATAAATAAAATGAAAATGAAGATGGATGGGTATTCATTTCTATCAAGGAAAATGGTCAAGTGTCCACTAAATCTAATAATAATCAGAATATTGAGAAAGCTCTTGCAGCCATAATTGATGAAAAGCATGAGTGGGTGATCGACAATGGATGCTCACATCATATGACTGGCGACAAAAGCAATTTTATAAGCTTGGAAAAGTATGATGGTGGTGTTGTAATATTTGAAGATAACAATTCTAGTGTGATTTGAGGCAGAGGCACTATTTATCTTAGTGGTAAACATAATATTGATGATGTCCTATATGTTGAAAGATTGAAGCATAATTTGTTGAGTTTTGGATACATGGTTGACAAGGGATACAATCTTCAGTTCAAATATGGAAAATGTAGGATTTTGGGAAGCTCTGGAAATGTAACTGCTTCAAGTAAAAAGATAAGAGGTAATATTTTTCACCTGAGTGTTGTTAGTGAAAGTTGTTTAATTTATCAGTTTGATGTAAGCTAGTTATGGCATAGGAGGTTGTGTCATTGGAATTTTGATAACATTGTCAAAGTAAGCTCCACACAAGCAGTCGGAGATCTACCTAAGTTAGCAAAGCCTACTAACACCATATGTAAGGAATGTCAGATGGGTAAGTAGACTAGAATTTATTTTCAGAGCAAACAACGTCATTCTAATGGGGTATTGGATTTGGTACATACCGATCTATGTGTTCACTCCAGAATTAGAAGTCTACAAGGAAAAAGGTACTTTATGTTACTTATTGATGATTACTCTACGATGATATGGGTTTCTTTCTTGAGAGAAAAACATGAAGCACTAGAAAAGTTAAAAAATTTCAAAGCTATGGTAGAGAATGAGAGAGGGTTGAATATTAAATGCTTAAGATCAGATAGAGGTGGTAAATTCACTTCCCAAGAGTTCAATTCATTTTGTGAAGATCATGGAATCAAAAGACAGTTATCTGCTCCTCAGACTCCTCAATAGAACAGAGTTGTTGAAAGAAAGAATAGCACAATTTTAGATACTAGCAAAACTATGATGTTGGGAGGTAATGTTCCTCATATCTATGTGAGAGAAATTATAAGCATTGTTGTATATACTATCAACTGGGTAAATGTCAATGGTAATTCTAGTAAGACTCCTTTTGAGTTCCGGTTTGGTCATAAGTCTACTGTTAAGTATTTCAAAATATTTGCAAGTAGATTTCATATCAAGAGAGATGAAGATATTGGCAAGTTTGATGCTAGAAGTGATGAAGGAATCTTTTTCGGTTACTCTACTAAGAGCAAAGCCTATCGGTGCTACAATAGAAGATTGAAGAAAATGGTTGAAAGTGAAAATGTCAGAGTTGATGAGGATGCTAGAAGGTCATCCAAATATTGTGGATATGACTCAAATGATCAACAAGATAAAACTGAGAAAGGAAAGACTACTCAGACACATAATCAAGTTCAAATCCTTCTAGTGAATCAAGAGAATCGTGAAGGAGAAGCTAGTGGAAGTGCAGAAGAAAGAACAAAAGAACCAGAAGTTAGAGAGAATCCCAAAGTCCCAAGGTATGTAAAGCTAAATCATTCTGAAAGATAGATTATAGGAGACAAGAACAAATGTGTGTAGACTAGAAAGAAAATTGTTGAAGAATATTGTTTGATTTCCAAAACTGGGCCTAGCAATGTCAATGAAGCATGTAAAGATGAATATTGGATGGAAGAAATGAAGGAAGAACTGATGTAGATAGAGAAAAATGATACATGGATTCTTGTTCCTAGACCTCGGGATAAAAATGTGATTGGAACCAAATGGGTCTTTCGGAATAAGTTGAGTTAACAAGGTGAAGTGGTAATTAGAAATAAAGAAAGATTGGTATGTAAAGGGTACTCACAAATGGAAGGTATTGATTTTGAAGAAGCATTTGCCCCTATTGCTAGAATTGAAGCTATAAGGTTGTTTATTGATTATGCTACTTTCAAGAATTAAAAGTTCTATCAAATGGATGTAAAGTCAACATTTCTGAATGGTGAAATAGAAGAAGAAGTTTATGTTGAGAAACTGGATGGATTTCAACTGACTGATGAAAAAGACATGGTTTTTCAGTTGAAGAAAGGATTGTATGGACTTAAGAAAGCCCCTAGAGCCTCGTACGCTAGATTGGATTGAATAAAGTTACTACTGACAACAATCTATATTTCAAGGTGGATCAGGATAAAGAACTGATTATTGAAGTCTTTGTTGATGACATTATTTTTGAAGGTGATGATGACTTATGCATGAAGTTTTTTGATGAAATGAAAAGTGAATTTGAGATGTCAATGATAGGAGAGCTAAAATTCTTTTCAGGATTGCAAATTACTCAATTAGATGATGGAATCTTTATATCTCAATCCAAATATGTAAGAGAGTTACTGAAAAAGTTTGGCATGGAAGACTCAAAGCCTGTAGGTACACCCATGGTAACCAGATGCAAGCTAACATAGAATGATGATTCTCCTAAGGCTAATCAAACAAGGTATAGTTCAATGATTGGTGGATTTATCTACTTGACTTAGACAAGAACAGACATCATGATTGTTGTATGCATGGTTTATAGATATCAAGTTGATCCAAAGTAATCACATGTGACTACAATAAAGAGAATTTTTAGATATTTGAAAGGGACAGTTGATTTTGGGCTATGGTATCCTAAGGATGATGATCTAAATTTGAATGCCTTTACTTATGCAAATTGGGTAGGAGATGTGGATGACATGAAAATTACAAGTGGTGGTACATTCTTCTTGGGGAAGAAGCTGGTGTCTTGGCTAAGTAAAAAGCAGAATTCCATTTCCCTATCTACTGTTGAGGTAGAATTATTGATGTTGCAAACAATTGTACTCAAGTAATATGGATGAAGCAAATGCTGAGAGATATCATAATTGAGTATGATGAGCCTATTTCTATATTTTGTGATAATTCAAGTGCCATAAACATATCAAAGAATCTGGTACTACACTCAAAGACAAAGCATATATCTATCAAGCATCACTTTTTGACAGACAAAGTGAGTGATAAGGAGGTCAGATTGGAACATGTGCCCACTAAGGAACAAATTCCAAACATATTTACTAAATTTTTTCCTAAGGATACTTTCGAGTATCTCACAAGCAAGTTAGGGGTGATTTCCCCTCCTAATCTGAACTAAGATTCAAGTTTTTGCATCAATCCATGCACTTACAATTAGATCTTGTTTTGGATTGATGTTATGGTGATTGATACTCAGGGGGAGTAGAAAAATGATTTAGATATGTGGTTCAGAGGTTGTGTACCTTTTCCATTGATGTCAAAGGGGGAGAAGAATAATGTGAAAATTCTTTGAGGAAGAAAAGGGTGAAGAGTAATGTAAGAGGGAAAAGAACAGGATGAGAAGAATAGTTGGAGAAGAGCTAGTTGTGTTGATGGTGTTTTTCACATCATTTGTTGCCATCAATGCCAAAGGGGGAGATTATTGGATGTTGTGGTTGTGTTTTCGATATGTGGCTTTCATTGTTGTCAACACTATTAGCATTGGTTCCTTCAAGATTGTATATGTCGAGGCTATTGAGAAAATTATAATAAATATGTTGCAGGAAGTCTGTGAAGTTGTGAAGATCAGAATGGTGGAAATTTCAGTATGTTGATATTCAGATCTCTTGCATTAAAGGGATTTTTATTGAGTGTATCTAGTATGTTCTCCAAAAAATTTAGAGGTGCACATGAAGATTGGAGAAAGTTATGAGTTTATGAGTTCCTACATTTATTTTGTTACTGTAGCAGGTGTTTCTAGAAGAAGAGAATGCATTTATGGTAAATTGAGTTGTTGCATATGCTCTTGTGACATTCAATGATTTTCTAGATCGTTCTCTATCATTTTGGTACACCCACGTTGATCGGTGTGTTTGGGATCAAAGGTTTTTCCTTTGTGTGTTTTAGTTTTCATGTTCTTGGCTGACATGATGGTGGTAGTGTGTTGCGGATCCTTGTGGATTAATTTTTGAATGCTTGGCACATTCAAGGATGTTGATTTAGGTATTAATTATGTTGTGACCAACTTAGGTTGGTACGTATTGAGATTTTCTCATGAATTGGGTTGACATTTTGTAATTCATTTATTCCTTATTTGTGGCCGACAGAGTTGTTGATGTAAATTCATGTAGTGGATATATAATAGTGATTGTTTCCTCATTTTAAAGTATTCTCAGTGAATGTATGTGAAGCATGTGTGAGCTATGTGTGAATAAAGATCAGATCATTTGATTGCAAAACTAAGTGTGAAGAAATATTTGTGTGCCTAGCCAGAACTGTCATCAGGATTTTGAAGAAGTTAATTTCTTAGTTCAACCTCATCAGATGGATTTAATCTGATATTTTATGTGAGGTAGTGAGCCTTCCCTCCTGAGTAGTGAGCTCTAGGCAATGTGCCTGAATGCATGTGCATTCCTTATTTCATTTCACTTATACTTTTAATAGGGTATAATTATGGATTAACCTCCACAGTGGTTTTTCCCCTAACAGTTTTTCCACACAAAAATCTTGGTGTTGTGTGTCTTTGATGTGTTGTTGATTCTTTCTTTCACTGTTTATTATCACATCTGAGATTAAAGGCTGATAAAGTAAGATACATTTTAAATTCTGTAACAACTGATTCACCCCCGCTCTCAGTTGTCTATCCTTGTTTTTCCAACAATATTGTCTTGATCATACTTCTCAATTAGAGAATCCAATATTTCCTATTCATCTTCCTTTGCACTTCCGTGCGTCCTCTTACCCAGTTCTATCTTAGTGCCAGAACAATCTAAAAGAATGACTTATTCTACAGTTTTCCTTAGGTTAGGTTGTGCAACCTTAACATATTTATAGCCTAATTTTTCCACCAACACCCTTGAGATATTTTTGGGATTCTTTGTAGATTTGGTCTTCATGGGTGTCGATTGACCAAAATCAAAGTCATTAGGAGAGATGTCTTGCTTCTTTCTCTTCAGTGTCTAAGAGGGAAACCATGGAGGAAGAGGAGAATGACCTTCTCCAAGACCTATTACCATAGTTTGAGTAGATGGTGTGGCACTCACAATAGTAGTACTCACAAGTGGTGGAGTGTTGGTCAAAACTGCAAATAGAATTTCCACATTAGAAACATTATGTGAGGCTTCAGCCATAAATGCTTCCAACTCAAATTGAGTAGACACATCAAAAGAAAGAGAAGAAAAACTTATAAAAATAGGTGAGGAGCCAAAAAAAAATGAAATTTATTCCTAGGTGTCTCAAAAATGGACCTCAAAGTTGGGGATGAATGAATAGATTGAACAGATATAGTAGGAGCAACAAAAAAAATGGTAGCATAAATAATAGTAGCAGAAGGTAAAGTTTGATCAATTGAAAAAATAGGAGTGGGACTGGTAAATGTAGTAGTAATTGGAGAAGAAGAAATAGGAGAGTCTTTTGGAGCAAACTCGTGTTGATATTCTTGTGCTTCTTAATCTAGACCCTATCCTTGTTCTTCATCTTGAGCTACTACTTCTTCTATGAGATTAGATGGATTTTTTGAATCCTTGCTCTTATCCCCTTTCACTATGAAAATAAACTTAGTCTTATGGGTTTTACTTGTACTTGGCACATCACCCTTATTCTTTTTTCTAATCTCTACCTTTTTCCCAGCATGCCCCTAAGTTTCTTCTTCTTCAGAGCCAGTGTTAAAATACTTCAATCTTATATCCCTCTCCTATAACCAAACATTGGTGTTAGCAATAATTAGCGGGAATCTTTCCCTGATGGAGACCATTTCCTTTTGGACCACTAGATGGAAGGGAGGGGGATCTCAACAATATGATTTCTTTCATAAGCGGGATCAAGAATATCATCTTCATCCTCCATATCTTTTGGGATGTCTACTAGATCAAGATTTATGATTTGATCAAAGGTGAGCCTACAATAGTCAAGCTTCCTTATGTCTTCATCTATCCTACAATCTACCCATATATCCTCCACTCTATGCACATGTCTCTAGCTCTTTTTGAGCTTATCCTTCATTCCTCTATAATTGAATTCAAGGCTCTTTCTATATGTTTTCATTATGACCCACTGCATCTCTACTTCCATAGCCTTAGCTTTGGGAGATGTGGTGATAGAGTATCTATTGATTGTAAGAGGAAACTTAAATCCTAGCTTGTGAGATTTTTATTTCCTGCTATGAACTACCATGATTTTCCTACATAGCTCCATGAGTATGATATTGTCACTTGAATACCTTGGAAGCATATATGGGTATCTGACAAAGCACCCAACTCGGATATATGTAAAGGTGGAGAATTGCAGGAACATACAACCAACCTTATTGACTATTTTCCATGCTTCATCTGACACTCTCCTCTTCTCAAGTTCTATGTCAAACATACACAAATATGGAGAAAAGAAAGCACCATTAACCCTCCTAAAAGGTTGGATACTTTTCTTCAAGGTCAATTAGGATTAATATTGATAAACTAGAAAATTTCTTCTATCACCCTCGTATGTTAACCTTGGAAAGTTCCACATTGATGCAATGGCATAGACTAAGTATGAAGTCATAATAAAACTTCAATAAAGTGGAAACCTTTGTATGGTAATCATGGATGGAATCACTTATTTTTTTACCCTAGAAAATCTATTTTTGCCTCTTTCTTATGAAATGAATATACAAGTACATCCACTCTTGAAAAGTGGAAGAAGTGGGCAATCCTTTGATCCTACTAAGAAGTGTGATCAATTCATGTACCCCCTCGATGAAATCATTGTAAGGAAATCTCTTATACCATCTTGAAATCTATTTAGCCTTGGGTTCTTAAGCCACCTAGTATTGATAGTACTTTTGCACTTGTCTGGATTATCATCATAATGAGATTGTGCATGCTCAATGGTGAGGTCAATGTAGGCATCAATGCTTGGGCATTGGAAGATATTATCAAAGAATTCTTCATCCAATCTTATGATGATATTCCCATCTGCATCCTTGAAAATTTTGGTTCATTTATCATAATGAGCCACTATTGCAATTACAAACTCAAGATTATGTGTTGATACTAGAAATGCAGCCACCAATTGAATATTACTTTCCACAATGCATACCATTCCTGCATCCAATGGTTGTTTCTTCTTCATTTCCAAAAACTCATACATATCAACATGGTCTATTTTTTTTTCTTTGATCTCATCGATATTTGAAGCAACAAAGGTTGTTGGAAAAATGCCTTGATATTTGTACTTCGGGGTTTTCTTACTTGGTGATGCATCAAACATTTGTAGAGTAGTGTTATCTCCTAATCTTGCACCCGAACTGAGTTGTAAAACTCAGTTAGCTAGAGAAACATGGGAGCATTCTCAGGTTGCAGATCACCCAAAAATGAGAATGAACCTCTGGATAGGTCGGCTTCCTAGCTATTTATATCACCTAAACTACTAATTTTCTAAAAGGAAAAGGGCGAAGGAATGCTGAAAAATGATAAAACTAAAAGCATAAAATGAAGTGATACACCAAACATAAAGAGAGAAAATGGAATTCATAACTCTAAACTTGGCTCTAATCTAGTAAAAATTAAGTTTTCACAACCTATTCCAGCATGTTTGTACATAAATATTTCATTAGAAGGTCAAATACCACAACTTACAAAAGGAAGATAAACTTCACAATTATCAAGTAATTTGTATCTTTTTTAACACAATCAGTAAACAGTATAAGACATACTATTTGTAGAAAAGGCACAAAAGCATGAGAAAAATCTATAAGGAAACTAAATAGGTTTACAATATAGCTTGATCAATCATAAAACACACACTAAGCTACAAGAACAAAAGGCAAGGAATCCATTACCATAAATTAGCAAGGTAATATTTGTATTCAATATCTCAAAATGAGCTACAAAACTAAAAACATCTGTGAAAGGACCGTCAGAGTCACTATCTCCAAAAATTTGCATGAATAGAACTAACTCAAAAAGAGTTACAAATGTGTATAAGTAAAAACCTCCAAACCAAACCCCAAGAAAATATAATTTAGAAACTTCTTGGGTCGGATGCTTCAATAAAGTCTAAAATCTAGCCTCTAGATATACTCCAAATGTGCTCCACATAGATGAAAAATTCAAGCTTGACTTTGTCCAACATGATGACACCTCAAACTACCAATAAAAAGCTCCCAAAAACAACTAAAATAACTATATACCCTCCATATGTTTGCAAACTGTAAATAACCTCCCCTATATGCTTTCATGACTCATCAACTCTCAACGTCCTCATTTTAACTTGATATTATTAACACGTGCTCTGTTTTGCATTTAAAATAAAATCTAATTAAATGGCTTATAATTACACCACTTAATCAAATATTTTACACTTGTAGTTTATACAAAAATAAGGAGGTCAAATTTTGACCATGTTTAATCAAATGCTAAAAGAAATTAAAGTCCAAAGGACTCCTAAGCATTCATACACAAATATTTTATGCAAGACTCACTATGGCATAGCATGGGGTATTGAAGAACACAAGGTATAAGACTTAAAGTCTTTAAACCACAGGTATATCAATTAGCACATTTCACTTTTAAAAGAAAAGATTAAAAAAAAAACTTTACCATCGGCCTCTTAGGGTAAGAAACCCTAAAAGAAAAAACAAAGTCAAAAATGAAAAAAATATCATTTCATTTATAAATTGATGCTTCTGGTGGAAACTTGGCCGTGTTTTGACAGGAGCTCTATGGGTGACTTCCATGGCAGAAATTATGATTTTAGAGGCTTTTTCTTAGATTCTTCTGCATAAACATGACCTATTGAAACTCGGGAAAGGATTCAATGAAATATTTTGTTGTTTCATTGCATTCAATGACGAAGAAATTGCTCGAGTTCGAGCCAATTCACAAAAAAATGAAAACATTTCAGTTTTCTTGTTTTCCTTTGTCATTTCCATCCAAATTTTGTACACAAATATCACTTTTCTAAATATTTTATGAAAACCCAATCTATTCCCTCTGCAGATTACTTTTATGCATTTCTCTTGGCATCTCTTTGCAATGGTTGTGTTTTTATGTAGGAGATATAAAAAAAAAATCTCATACCTTCTTGCCACAGCCTTAATCATGTTCTTCATTTTTCAAAGATGATTATGTTGTACTTTTCCTCATGGCTGCCATATACTTTTTTGTAGAGGTTCCACTTTCTTTTTTAGCTACTCATCTTATGCTTCATTGTATGACCATGCATATCCTGTTGCTTTTCATATATATTTAGGTTCTATTGCAAAGAAAACAACAAACCTTTTACTTCAATGTTCATGACCATATGTTGCCTCACAGGTATCAAAGGCTTTGTTTCATTCAAAAGTCCATTATGGGTCTACTCTATGATATCGAGGGTTTCTGAGTTGCCATTGCAATAGATGAATTAAAACTTCTTATTGCACTTGCAGCACTGTCATTACCTCTGTATGCATTTCCTTTCAAAATTGTGACATCTTCTTGCCTTGAAGCATGAGGTCTTTGGCATCTACAAACCTAGCATGATCATGTTTGGATTCAATACTGAATACAATTTATGGAAAACTACCTATCATGTTGATTACCAATCTCATCCCCAATGTCATTGCCAAACAAACTTCATGATTGTCATAATCTCACTTATCTTTTATAGCACATTTAGGAACTATCCTAGCATTATTATGATTTTTATTTCCTGAATCAATCCTAACAATATTTATATTGAATGCATTTATTATTAATGTGTATGTTGTCATGATAGGGACCTCTTCATAAATGATTATTATGTTCTTCATTTGATTGATCAAAAGCTTCCAATAGACTGCCCTCTCTCCATACATATCCATGCCTTTATAAATGACTCCCCTGTCTTCATTACAAGTACTGCCACTTGTTCTCATTTATGATAAATTGTCCTTTTATTTGATGAGTGACATGATTCTCTACCCACACTAGGCTGCAAGTTACTTGATGGTCTTTGCTATATGAACTATCACATATGTTTCTTGCACATTTTTCACTATTTTCCTGATGAAGAAGAAAGCAAATTTGTTTGATTTCATGTATCTAACATGAAGAGTCTTCACCATCATGACATTTAATATTTTCCTCTGTCATCTTCAATAAAAAATCTGTTATGTTCCCATGAAACCCTGCCTTTAAATGATTGTATTTGCTGCTAGTTAATTATAAGGTAATAGTCTTATTCTATTGGAGAAGCTAGCTCCTTTATCTATCTTGCATGATAATTGCCAAACACACTAACTTTGTCCCTTTGGTTTTACTATCCTTTTTTCATTGATCATAGCTCTTGTCATTGATGTCCTTGTTTGTTGCCATCATGTGAATCATCCATACCAATTATAACTATAGACAGTAACATATTTTGGTATAGAAGCATTATATTCTACAAAGAGAAAGGAATGAAATACATTTGTATAATATTGATCATTCATTTTCATGCTATCCTTGATAATGAACTTTCAATCATGATCTTCAATTTGATCTTTAAGTGAACTACCTACAGTAGATTAATGTGGACTTATAACAGCAATAATTTCCTTTGGTAAGTCAAATCATGTTTGACTATTTTCCATTAGCAGCTTTTGGATTACTATAGGATATATTTATCATGGCTAATGATTGTTGTTACAAGGCCCTAGTTTTATGACAATAGCTGATTCAAATAGATTTCTCATGAATTCGTTATGTATGTCTATTCACCATCCTTTCATCTCATGCTCATATGATGGACTTAGTGATTGTATTTCCCTCTTAAATAAGCTCTAATTATCTCATTATTATAGAAATAGATTCACATCACTTTGAAATTTGGGCTCACATTTCACTCCACTTGCCACCATGCAACAAGTCAAAACATCAATATGAAAACACATGTATCTGCACATGAAACAAACATGTTAGAAAATAAATGTGTATTTCAGCTGTGTAGGGTAACTTAATCATTTTCTTGGACACCTGAAGTATTCATTGCTTGTTTAAAGTACATAGAGATCAGCATATACATGCATATGTGTTTATATATCTAAGGTTAGAGACTTTCCATTGCTTAGTGGTGCAAGGGCACCTACAACCATGTTACAAAGTTCATTTTGGTAGAATTTTGTCCTGAGGTACTTTAGGTGAATCTTGAAGTTTCAAGTGTTTTATCTTAGTAGGTATTGACAATTAATGTCTAAATAGACCACTCTTTCATGTATTTAGGGATTTTGTAAGTTTGGTGGTCAAATGCGCAAGCATGCACTCTTCCTTCAAAATTGTCAACTTTTCCATGAAGGCAAATTATTTAAAATTTAAATGGGAATGCAAGAAAAGAGATTAGAATTCATATTAGGGGTAAAATAAAGGTTTCTAAGTGGTTCTAGGTGTCTTAAACAACAAAATTTCATAATGGTGTTCATTTAGCAAATAATTGTCAATATTAGTACTTTTAAGCCAAATGGAGGTTAAAGTGGTTAGAAGGTGGTTATAGGCGTTAAGGGAAGATTGTTCTACTTTTACAATGTATAAAGGCCTTTGGAAGGCATGAGGATATGAGGATGGTTCGATTTTGGTGAGCATTCTTTGAATAAAGTAGCAATTCTCTGTTAATTCGTTGATTTTCTTTTATTATCTCTAAACTTCGATGTTATTCCTGCATTGCATAGTTCGTACATGTAACTTAAGGCTCTAATTTATTTTGTCTCCTATAGATAATTGGATTAACACAACTTTGAATCTATTTTGGAGTCTTAATAATAAATTTGTAGAGTGCTTTGTTGGTTTTATGTGGCCTGCCTATGCAGGGCAGTGAGGGCACCGTTTGAGTTTCATTTATGTTTTAAGCCATCCCCACTTACTGTCTTGACCTGTTACTTAGTGGGGTGGCATGGATTTAGATTATAACATGTTTCTTTACATTCTATAGTAGAAATAAGGTGAGTTGTAGGCTATGGAATGTCACTACAGTGTGAAATGGAGTATTTCTCATGCAAGAAGTGATGGGATAGTACTGAGTTTTAATGAATTGTTGATGGCATTGTCTAGGAAACAGTATTAAATGTTTTTTCAGACCCTAATAGAATATTTTTTATGCTTTGGTGAGGCTTGGAAGGCCTTGGAGTTGTGAAATATAGAAAACCCTGGGTATTTGTGAGTAAATTGAGGTTTTTTGTATTGGAGACCTGATTGAGCATGCAGGGTCCTAAAATCTAGAAATTTTTTTTTTTTGAGACCTAATTAAATACTATTTTGAGGTTTGTTGGTCTAGTGTGAAGTTTTAAGGGTAGTCTCTTTGGAAATTTGACCTAATGTGAGGCTTAAAACAATGAAAAATCCTATTTTTAAGCATTCAGTCCAAAGGAAGTGTGTCTAGTTTTCTAGTATGTTGTGTAACCCTAAAATGGGTCCTTGAATCCATTATCAATTTTCTTGGTGTTTTGGAAGGAATTTGTGAAAGGACTGAAAACCAGTTTCCAACTGCTACAAGGAAGGTGTGTCAAACGATGAGTTTTGTGGAATTCAAGGAATCTACCTTAGGGATTGTACAAAGTTGATACAATTGTCTTTTCTTAGATGTTGAAAATATCTATAGGTTCCTTATTGAGTTTTGACGCTATTTTACAAGGTTCGATCAACTGAAGGTCGATGTCTTGGTTGGCATATTTGAGAGAAGTTGTGTCAATTTTTATCTTGGGTTACCACCACTCTACATCAAAGTGGTATCAGAGAATTGGGGAGTAGGTTTTGTTCACATTTTGTAGGTTTTGAAGAGCAAGAAAGAAGTGAAGAGTTCAGTATTCAAAGATGCCTCCAAAGAACAAAGAGATGGCTAAAGAGATGAAGGAGATGAAAGATAGACATGCTAGAGAGATCAGAGAGTTGGAGGAAATAATTATAGCCTTGGAGACAAAAAAAAAAAAGGGATGTGGAAGAAAGTGAGTCAGATGAAGAGTTTGAAGATATAGAAGAAGAACTTGACCCAGAGGATCAAATAATTTCAAAGCTCTTGAAGGCAGTTAATAATGACAAGCATAAGGTAAATATTGATGTTCAAAAGTATGGTGGGATTCTAAATGATGAATATTTACTTGATTGGATTGCTTAATTAGATAACCATTTTGAGTGTGATGAGGTTCCTGAGGAGTAGAGGGTAAATATTGCAAAGACAAAGTTACAAGGCCATGCTTTGGTATGGTGGGATTATCTTCAATCAGAATGAAGGAAGCAAGGAAAGTCCAAAATTACCTCATGGGACAAGATGGTATCAAAACTCAAAGGTAAATTCTTACCCAAGGATAATCAAGTTCAAATGTTTAAGAAATTGTAAGGTTTAAGGAAAAAGGAAATGGACATTAAGTCTTATACTAAAGAGTTTTATAAATTAATTTTGAGGTTTGGTCATCATGACAATGAGGATGAAAAATTTGCTAGGTATATGGGTGGTTTGAGGTTTAACATGCAAGATGAATTAGTTTTGGCTAACCCTAGGAATGTAGAGGAATGTTACCAAATGGAAATTAGGGTGGAGGAGAAAATGAAGAGAAGACAAGACAAAGCAGTTAGAGGAAGAGGTAATGCATCAAGAGGTAGAGTATCCTTCCCTAGTTCAAGGAAAAACAATGAGAGTCAAGGAGATGCCAAGAAGGAGCAAGAGCAATCTTATTTCAGAGGTGGATGGAGAGGTACAAGAGGTAGGTTTGGTGGAGGAATAAATGAAAATGCCTTTTCAGGTAGATGTTATACTTGTAATGAATTTGGCCATCCATCCTAGAAGTGTCCTGATAAGATTGGTGCCTCATCAAGTGGAAGTAAGGGTTACAAGAGATTTCACCTTATGCAAGAGGATGAGGAGGAAAGTGTTGGTTCACCCAGCCATCCTATTGACCCCAAAGTTGGAGAAGCCTTGATGTTGCACAAACAAATTTTGAAGACTTCCAAAGAAGTGGAGCCATTGCATAGGAAGAGGTTATTCAAAACCACTTGTAAGAGTAAGGGAAAGGTATGTAGAATTGTGATTGATTCTGGCTCAACTAAAAATATGGTTTCATGTGAAATGGTGAACAACCTAAACTTGAAAATAATTCCTCATGAGTTACCTTACAAGGTATCTTGGCTAATTGATGGTCAATCATTATTAGTAAATGAGCAGGCTATTGTAGATTTCAAAATTGGTGAATATAGAGAAATTTTTATTTGTGGCATTCTTCTTATGAATTGTTGCCACATACTCCTAGGAAGGCCTTGGCATTATGATAGGTGTGCTATGTATAATAGAAGATAAAATAAGTATACTATAATGAATGATGGACATAAGTTTGTCTTGACTCCTTGGGTAGAAGATGAGAAAGGTAAGGAAAATTTTATTATGTGTGGGATCAAGGAACCTATAAGTGTTATGAAGGAAATAAAAAAAATTGATGTTCTAAAAGAAACTAGAAATTCTGATGTAGCAGACTGTCCTAGGTCTGATAATGCAAGGACAATAGGTGTGAAGGAAAAAACAGGGGTAAATTGTGGTTTCATGGGGAGTATACAAGAAGATGTTTTGATTGGGACCATTTTATTTCCTATGGTAAGCCATAAAGGAGAAGGTATAGTTACAAAGGTTGTCAAATCAGGAGAACAAAAGACTGACAGAGGCAAAGGACTTGTGACATAGGTACAAGGACAATGTGGATAGAGCAGACCTAAACAAACAGATGGAACTAAGTTGAGGGTAGTTCATGGTAATGGTTTTTCTGACCCTTGTTTGTGTATAGGTATAGGTGATAGGAGACAAGTGAATTCTGAACCAAGAATGAGGAAAGAGCAGACCTCCAATCTGATTTTGCAAACACGAGTATATGCAAGTGCAAGTACACCTCCATATGCAAGGCAGTTTTGGATGCAAGTTCTAAACCAATGGGAGAATATTATTGATCCAAGGATCATATATGGTGGATGGTGGGGTTGGTATCAACCTCCACTCATGGTACATGAGTTCCTTTTAGGGGGGTTGTATGGTGCAGGGGCACCTACAAACATGTTACAAAGTTCATTTTGGTAGCAAGTTGTCCTGAGGGACTTTACGTGAATCTTGAAGTTTCAAGTGTTTTTTCTTTGTAGGTATTGAAAATAAGGTCTAAATAGACCACTCTTTCATGTATTTAGAGGTTTTGAAAGTTTGGTGGTCAAATGTGCAAGCATCCACTCTTCCTTCAAAATTGTCAACTTTTCCATAAAGAAAAACTAATTAAAATGTAAATGGGAATAAAATAAAAGAGCTTAGAAGTCATATTAGGGGTAAAATAAAGGTTTCTAAGTGGTTCTAGGTTTCTTAAACAATAAACTTGCATAATGGTGTTCATTTAGCAAATAATTGTCAATATTAGTACTTTTAAGCCAAATGGAGGTTAAAGTGGTTAGAAGGTGGTTATAGGCGTTGAGGGAAGATTGTTCTACTTTTCCAATGTATAAAGGCATTTGGAAGGCATGAAGATAGGAGGATGGTTCTATTTTTGTGAGCATTCTTTGAATAAAGTAGCAATTCTCTGTTAATTCGTTGATTTTCTTATATTATCTCTAAACTTCGATGTTATTCCTGCATTGCACAGTTCATACATGTAACTTAAGGATCTAATTTATTTTGTCTCCTGTAGATAATGGGAGTAACACAACTTTGAATCTATTTTGGAGTCTTAATAATAAATTTTTAGAGTTCTTTGTTGGTTTTCTGTGGCTTGCCTATGCAGGGCAGTGAGGGCACTGTTTGAGTTTCCTTTATGTTTTAAGCCATCCCCACTTATTGTCTCAGCCTATTACTCAGTGGGGTTGCATGGAGTTATATTAGAACATGTTTCTTTTCATTCTAGAGTAGAAATAAGGTGATTTGTAGGTTGTGGAATGTCACTACAATGTGAAATGAAGTATTTCTCATGCAAGAAGTGATGGGACAGTAATGAGTTTTAATGAATTGTTGATGGAATTGTCTAGGAAATAGTATTAAATTTTTTTGCAGACCCTAATATAATAGTTTGATGCTTTGGTGAGGCTTGGAAGGCCTTGGAGTTGTGAAATATAGAAAACTTTAGTTATTTGTGAATAAATTGAGGGTTTTTGTATTGGAGACCTGATTGAGCATGTAGGGTCCTAAAACCTAGAAATTATTTTGTTTTGAGACCTAAGTAAAGACTTTTTTGAGGTTTGGTGGTCTAGTGTGAAGTTTTAAGGGTAGTCTCTTTGGAAATTTGACCTAATGTGAGGCTTAAAATAGTGAAAAAAACCTATTTTGAAGAATTCAGTCCAAAGGAAGTGTGTCGGGTTTTCTAGTATGTTGTGTAACCCTGAAATGGGTCCTTGAATCCATAATCAATATTCTTAGTGTTTTGGAAGGAATTTTTAAAAGGACTAAAAAACTAGTTTCCAACTACTATAAGGAAGGTATGTGTCAAATGGTGAGTTTTGGGGAATTCAAGAAATCTTCCTTGGGGATTGTGCAAAGTTGATTCAATTGTCATTGATTGGATGTTGACAACCTCTATAGGGTCCTTGTTGAGTTTTGACGCTATTTTATATGGTTGAGCTAATTGAAGGCTGATGTCTTGGTTGGCATATTTGGGAGAAGTTGTGTCAATTTGTATCTTGGGTTACCACCACTCTACATCACTTAGATATTTTCATTGCTCTAAAATAATTTCTCACTCAAATGTAGGAATTAGGACAGAAAAGGAACCAAGGACAACACAAGTAGATCAAGGCATCAACAAAGCAAGACAACACACTGAACCAGTCATTCAGGCAATGACCGGTCTCTTTCCTTAGTTGTACATTTACTTTATTTACTTATCCATGTATATGTTTTTCTTTATCTACATTGAATAAGTAAAGTCAGTCTCACAGCTTGTGTGGGACAATGTACATTTTACATTTAATAAAAACTACTTCTTGTTTAAAAAATATTTGAATCATTCTTTTGTTACATGCACTTGCATGAATGCAGTAACTTGTAAAATGCAATCTTTTTGGACTATTTAATTTATGCATTTGAATTTAATAAAGGAAAGATTAAAATGTGTCTTTTCCTCTTTTCAATTCAAACCAATAATCTCTACCTGATTGAGCTATAAGTGAAAATCCGGTAACAACTAGTTGTAGCCTTATAATGATGGAAAGAATACTAAACAAGCCCATTTAATAAATCAAACACAAATTTTTGAAATAGTATGCAAGAGCATCTACAGAAAGAAATTTTATGTTTTCCCAATGTTAGAGAAAAATTAGGATTTTATGCACTGGCAGGAAAAAACATAGATATTGCATGTGTTTTGGAACTCGGATGCAAGGGTGTTCAAAAATGTTGCCCCTGAATGGGTATTTTAGCTTGGATGCACAGGCACAAAAATTTTGCACCCATACATAGGGGTAATACATGATGTAAGGGCGGATAAAAACTCTGGTACCACATTTGGTAGGACTTGTCAAATGCATAATCAAAGAAAACCTTTGATACTACATGTACAAACGTTTGATAAAGGATGTATGTCAAGTTTAAAAACCTGAATTACATCTTAGGATTGAACATGTAGTGCAATGATAACATGTTAGTTGAATTTTAAACCCTAACCTACATGGGAGTGATATCAAGAATGTTCTTGCAGGGTAAAACCTCATGTGAGCATACAAAATATTACAGTTTGGTTGAGGATGTAAATCAGAGTTTAAACCCCAATTTGCATCCAATGGTAATGCAATCGAGCGGTCTAAGGCAAGCTTAAAATCCTAAAATGCATGTGAGCAATGGGTATATTGGGTGTAGGTTGGGGTTCAAACCCAAACCTACATTTTATGAGGTGGGAAAATCATGCAATGTGGGTTATGAACCTTGCTTTACATGACACAAATGCATGTAAGAATAAATGGGTGAGAGTTTTAAAACCCATGACACTTGGCCACAATCAATGGTTCATGGTAACATGCAGGATCCAATAGAAATCAATGTATGTTTTGAAACCAGAATTTTATGACTATTATACCTGGTAAAAGAGGTTATGGCATGGATGAAAAACTTGTTTGGGGTTTTAAAAACTTAAAACATCTTCATAAGTGTGGTGGGCATGACTCTACGAGGTTAGATAAAAAATTGAAACCATGAAAGTAAAAATACATATACACAGTCGCAAAGGAGACAAACATAAAACCAAAATTTAGAATAATAGTAATATATTTATAGGAACATTTACAAAGAATAATCAATAGAAAGAGAAATGGTAAAACATACCCAAAACCCTAGCAAGAATAGCAAAGAAAAACTTTCTCAAATCTACTTGAAACTGATCAATCCATCAAGATGAATTGACAAGGAGGTAGGAGACACACAAATTGACTAGGAAACAAGAAAAAATGGCTAAAATGAAGATTAAATCGACTTGAAATAACTTTAAAATGCATTAAAATCCTTCATTTATTACTAAATATGTGAGGTTTAGACTGTAATCACGTTGAAAGTTAGTGCTAATACACCTTAAAATGCACTCTACTAAAATATGCAAAGGCGTTGAAATTTAGGGATCCTACACATGCAGGAAAAAGCAAGTACAAATGCATTTGATTCATCCTTATTCTCAGGTTCTTCCTTTTTCTTCCAAATTTTCTCCATTTCCTTTTTGATTTCAATAGGATCCACTTTATTCATAGGTTTATTTCTTTGTTCCAGATTATATTTCTTCCCATTTTTACTTCTGTAGAATCTTGAAATATGTCCTGGTTTATTACAGGTGTAGCACATAGCATTTTTTGACCAAACTGATTTGCATTTAACCTTGATCTGCACTAGTTAGCTTTATGTCCAAATACATAACATGTGTAGCAATGGCCTTGAAAATATTGCATTATTCTACCAGTATTGAATTTATTCATCATTATCTGACTTCTGTACTCAACAACTCTATGTCCAAACTTTTTGTAATCAAAACATTGTCCAGAGAAGAATCCAACATTCTGATTCATTCTACTTCTACATTATGTTGCTTGATGACCAAATTTATTGCATGAAAAACAAATGTCATTAAAAGATCGGTACTTTTGAGTGTTAGGTTGTCAGATAGGATTTCTTCTAGTATTGCTTCTTTGATTCTTGATATGTCTACCATTTCCTTGATTCTTCCTTTGATTGTCAATCTTGTTAGGAGTTAGATTTTCTTTTGAGCATTGTCCTTCTTCAAGTCCTAGACCATATTTATCCTTAGAGGATTTTTGAAATTCAATCAACTCATCAAGAATTGTAGTAATTGTCTTGAATTTTTCCTCATGAACCCTTTCTTTCTCCAAGTCAGACCATAGGGTTACCACTTCCTGCTCAAGCTTTGTACATTCATCAACCTTGCTCTAAATTTTAGCTTTCTAATAGTCCTCAATTCTTTTCTTTTCTTCTACTTGCACCTTTAGTTCAGTAAGGTCTTCATTTGATTTCTTCAACTGATCACTGAATTCTCTATGGCCTTTCTTTAAGTTTTTCTATTTGTTCTCTTAGTTTCTTGATGCACTCATTTGCTTCTTTTAAGTTCTCCTTCAAAGTTTCTTTATCATTTTCAATTATGTCCAGATCTTCAAGAACAACATGGAGTTCTTTAGTTGTAGACATATCTTCTAGAGGAATGGGACACATTTTGTTAGCAATGTGTTCAAACTTCAATATCTTCCTTAAGTTGTTAAACTTTTCCAAAGGAACCAAGCTTTAATACCAATTTTTGAACACCCAAAATACTGAGAGGGGGGTGAATTAGTTCTACCAAACCATTTAACTGCTAACCATTCAATAATTAAAATGTATCTAATTGCAACTATAAAGAAGGACATGAAAGAAATAAAAACACCACATGACACATGAACACCAATATTTTTATGTGGAAAACCCAAAATGGGAAAACCACAGTGAGGGTTAGCTCACAATATATTATAACCGGTCATAATATATTACCGAGGCACACTACTAGGACACACTATCCTGAAAAGGCTCACAACCTGAAAAGATTACTAAAAGGAGTGTGGCTCACTGCCAAAAGATGAACTGATGAATACACCTTCTATGTGCTGAGTTCAATTCCAATTAAGCTCTGGAATACAAATTATTGCACTAGTTTTCAGGTTCACAGCAACTACTAACAACTTTTCATAATATCACAATGTCATGCATCACTGCTTATTACTTGTCACATATCACACACCACTTCATATCTTCAATACAAAAAAAAATCATATATATACACTTTTACATCTACATACACAATTAGGTTGGCCTAATTGGGTGTATACATACTTGATTCAAAATAGCTTGTCATCTCAAACCAAAACTTCTTTCACACTCAAAACAAAATGTGCAAGACATGAATTAGGTTGGATCAGACCCAAAAAAGATCTCTTTAACATCCATGAAGCGTATCATCATACCACTTATCCATGTCGACTAGAAGAATATACAAAGCCTATATGTCAAACTTCTATCATAAATACCTTTCATCCCATTCAACCAAAATCATTGAAAACTTGTCCATATGTGTAATTAATAGTCCTAAATAACATAATAAAACCACATAGGTCGATCTTTTAATATGAGAAATTTTAAACCAAATCACCGGATTAGAGTAATAGACGTATTGTTTACCGAATGGACAAAAACCATCACCAAACAATGTTGGCATCAATGAAAAAACACTTAAGGGCTTCTTCTTCATTCTTCCAACAATTTCTTCCATTCTAGCCATCAGAGCAAATGTTTCCTTGAAGTCAATTCCTTCTACTTGTGAGTGACCCTTACACACAAGCCTTGCTTTATTTCTAACCACTTCTTCATTCTCATTCAGCTTATTTTTGAATAGCCACTTAGCTTTAATTGTGTTCTTATTTTCAAGTCTAGGAACCAATTCCTAGGTCTAATTTTTCTCAATTTGTTCCAACTCTTCTTCCATTTCCTTCATCCAATATTCATCACTGCATGCCTCACTCACTATTTTTGGTTTAGTTTTTTAAAGTAAACACATATTTACCCCAACTTCAGTAGCCCTTCTTGCCATTACTCCTTTCCTTTTATCTCCAATAATCTGTTCTTTGAAATGATCTCTTTGCACATATCTAGGGGTCCTAGGGGTCTTTATCAGAGCTTCTTCCTCTTCTTTCTATATTTATTTTTCTTCGGATTTTTCATCTTCTTCTTCTCCACGAGTAGGTTCATCTGATACATATCCATCTATAGCAACTAAATTCTACAAATCTTCATCAACCTTAACATTCACACTTTCAAAAATATTTCTCAATCTTTTGTTGTAACATCTGTAAGCTTTTCTTTTTTTATAATATTCAAGGAAGATACCTTCATCAGACCTTACATCAAAATTTCCTATTTTTTCCTTATCTCTTCTGATATAACACTTGCTTCCAAATTATCTAAAGTACTTGATAGTAGGAATCCGTCCATACCACAACTCATAGGGAGTCTTTGTGTTGTCAGCTTTTGCTTGAAATTTATTAAGTATGTAAATAGTAATATGAATTTCTTCTCTCCGGTAGACTTCTAGTAGATTTGTGTGTTTCATCATATTCCTTGCAGCTTCTTGAATAGTTTTATTTTAACTTTCACCACTCCATTCTGTTGAAGAGTTCTAGGGGTAGACAAGTGCCTCTTTATGCCATTATCTTCACAAAACATATTAAACTCATTGGATGTGAATTCTCTACCTCTATCAAGCCTCAAACATTTTTTTTTCAAATCCATTTCATTCTCAACCATAGCTTTAAATGCTTTAAATTTATCTAGAGCTTCAAATTTTTCCCTAAGAAAAGTAACCAATGTCATTCTAGAATAATTATAAATCAAAAACATGAAATACCTATCACCTTGAAGACTTCTCACCCTTTTAGGACCATAGAGATATGTATATATTAATTTTAGTAGTCTGGTAGCAGATTGTTCCTTTCCCTTGAAACTACTCCTTGTTTGTTTTCCAAATTGATAATCTTTGTAAATGGCATTGATAGGCTTTGTGATTCTTGGTAGGTATCTCACTATATGAACTGAACTGATTCTAACCATATTGTCAAAGTTCATGTGACACTTCCTTTGGTGCCATAACCAATTGTCATTAATCTGAGTCATAAAGCAATGACCATCAACACCCTTAAGTTGATAGATATTTTCATCTGTCCTCTTACCAATAGCAATCATAGCTCCAAATATTTTTCTAATCTCACAACTTTCATCCTTAAACACAGGATTATATCCTTTTCTACACAGTTTTCTAACACTCAAAAGATTATTCCTTAAGCCTTTAACATAGTAAAAATCTTCAATATTATGCTTGTCATCAAGACTGATTGAACCTATTCCACAAAATCTTAGCTCCTAAATCATCTCCAAATTTAACTAATCCTCCATCATACTTTTCAAGTTTAACAAACTTACTTTTATCTCTAGTCATATGATTAGAGCAACTGCCAACAACCTAGTAGTTCTTATCCTGTTTAGCATGAAAAGAAAAAACCAAAGTACCTTTAATCTTATCCTTCTTCTCCGGAACACTTTCATTCACACAACTTTCAGAGTTAGCAAAAGTAGATTCATCCTTTATAGCCAAGAACAAGAATTCATCATCATCTTCGTAATCATATTCATCATCAAAAATACTAGCATCTTCCCTAACATAGTAACTTATTTTAATCATCTTTCCTTTGTTCTCCTTCCTTTTATTGTTCACAACTCTATTTAGACATCTTGAAGCATAATGGCCTATATTTCCACAACTATAAAATTTTAAAGGTAGTTTTCCTTTGTACTTATCAGTGCCCTTTTCCATATTTCTTACAAATTTAGCTTCCACATCATCAAGATCTTCTCCATCTGAATCTTCAATCTTTTATAATTTTTCAGCCTTGAAAGCAGTCTCCACTTTTGTACCATTTCTAAATCTAGGTTTTCTCATTTCAAATGAAGTTAGTTTACCAATCAACTAATCGCTAGAATAAGTATTAAAATTTTCAACTTCCTTAATAGCATATACCTTGTCACTATAAGAATCAAGAAGAGATATGAGAACTTTCTTTACCACTCTTGGTTCTTTGACTTTCACACAAAGACCTATCATCGCACTTACCAGCTCATCAACCCTATGCATGTAATTTGTAATTATTTCATCTTCAAAAATTTGCAAGGTCTCAAATTGTACCTTCAAATTCTACAACTTTTGTTTTTTTAACCTTGGCATCTCCTCCTTCATAAATTCTTTCAATCTTATCCCACACTTCTTTACTAGTATTAAGATTCATAACTTTTACCAATTCAAAATTTAAAAGATTGTTCACAAGAATAAATCTTTCCTTACCATTTATTTCATGTGCCTTGATCTCATCACTTGTGCTTGGACCATTTGACAGTGCAGTATATTAGTATATTGATTCTTTATTGCCTTTCCAATCTCATACTCATGAGATGCCATATATCATTCCATCTTTGTCTTCCAAAATGCATAGTGTGTCATAAAATCTAGGGCAATCTGACTTGTTCTCCATCCCAAATCTACCTTAAGCGATTAAGCTTTTCTCCAAGGCACCTCACTCTGATACCAATTGTTAAATGAACAACACAACTGATAGGGGAGGTGAATCAGTTGTATCAAATTAAATCAACAAAACCCTCAACATTAAATAGATCCACATGCATTTATTAAACCCTTAATCTATTATAATGTTTAAACATGAGAAGCAAATAAAAGAAATTGAAACAAGTAACACCATACACAAGAGAACATTATATTTATGTGGAAAATCCAATTAGGGAAAAACCACGATGAGGATTAGCTCACAATATAAGTGTAGACACTGAAAAATGTCCCAAATCATATCATACACTCAAATCAGGTATACTAACATCATTTCCTCCTGAATCCCATCCTCTTTTCACTTAATTGATTAAATTATCCTAGCTAATTAATTAATGGCATCATTTGCATCTATTAACCTAATTCATCAAATCAGGTTAATTCACCCCCCTTTCATGCTAACATTTCATCTCATTAAATTGAATAAATCAAACTATTTAATTTAAATCCCTAAGTCTCCTTATTTAATTAAATAACCCTAAGTTATTTAATTAAATACTATTCCACCTTTCATTAAATCATTTTATTTAATGAATTTCATTTTTATTATTATAATCCCCTAATTGCATAATTAACATTGTTTAATTATAAATTACTTAATTAATCTTAGTTCTCACCCAATTGCAAGGGAATATTCCTCCTTTGCACATTCCTCCCAAAGGAATATGGAATATTCCTTTCCCTTTTGCACAATTAAAATTTTTTTTAATTAACTAATTATTCTTTTCCCCCACCCATGAGAACATTCCAAAGAATATTCTCTCTCCTCACTCATTTGAAAAAGGGGAATATTCCTTTTTCTCAACAAACTTACTTAGCTTCATGTGCAAGTTACCTTGTGACTTCTTGTGCAAGTTAAATTTTGACCTCTTGTACAGGTCAAAAGTGTGTTTGTTTTAGGGAATGTGAACCCTTGATTAAATATCATCTTGCATTCTTACCCGTTGATGAGAATCCATGATCCATACCTCCAATTTCCTCCATCCTTGACCATTGATTAGCCTTTTTTATCTCAACCCTCCATTTGTCATTTACTTTCCTATAAATCAAGCACTATTTCGAGAAAAATAGATCCATATTTCAAAAAAAACTTATGTTGTTGAAATCACTCACACTCACACTTATATTTAACACATATTTAGCATCTTTTAGTTCATTTTAATTACATTAGTTAGTTTTGAGCTTTCATTAATGGCTTCCATGATCACATAATTCATCCATTTAGCTTGTTTATTAATTATGGTTTAGATCATTTAGATTAGAATCCACTCATATTAGTTTAGATTTTGCATATCTAGATCATTTTTAGCGTAAAAAGATATTAAACTAGCTTGCATCATGCTCATTTAGATTAAAATCATGTTTTCATACACATCTCACAATTGTTCCATCAGTTTTCTTCAATAAAACTAATTGGGGAAGCTCATTTATCCACAGGATTGGGAAAGGGTCATCGTTTCACATCAACATGACACCAATCTCACAATGGGATAAGTTTTAGATGGGTTAGAGTAGACATTTTAATGCTTTCATAGTTTAGAATGGTTAGTCTTTGATGAATGTTTAGTTTAATCTTTATTTGAATGATCTTGTTGAGATTTGATGTTAGTGGCTTCATTATGCTTCGATTCTTCATGGATCAAGCATAATCGGCCCAACTAATCCATTGATCACATTCTGGTGATAGGAGGGAAAAATCGATCAAATTTAATTAATTTCTATCTCGAATTCTATTTTTTCTTACTTTTGCAGGATACAACAACACCCAAAACAATTTCAGTGACACCTTTTTTGGGTGTCTCCATATAGCGATGTTATTGTAATCTAAAATAGTGATGCCTATTTAATACCCCAATGTCACTTAAACCAAACAATGACGCTAATACTTTTTAGAGGTATCAAGATTTATAAACGGTGACGCACCTCAAACAATGACACTATTGTCATCACTAGTTTATGTACAGAGCGATGCCCAATTTTGGTAAGAAATTTGATGATCATTTTTTAGTATGTGTTCTAATTTTTTTGTTTCATCATATTACTAGCATGCCTCTAACATTGTTCGGGTTTTTAGGCTAATTGGGTTTTATAGGTTGGACGATAAAATTTAAAGTGAAGAAGCATTCTCATCTTAAAATATTATTATTGTAACAAGTGTTTGACACTTTAGGGCAATTATAAACCAATTTCTTATGCTTTTCATTTTATGCCTTAGGACCTCACTAATTTTCATTTGGCTTTAAAAAGAATGCTCAAATGGGACTAAAAGTGAACCCTCATTTCATCATCGTATTTTGGGTTTAAAATTGAACGATATAACTTAACATTTCATTTGGTGCATAAAATAAATTCATCTTAGCTTTAGAGGTTAAAATGAATGAGTGCTTGTTTTTTTGTGACACACTTGTGGTGTGTATCCAATCCCCTTGCGCTTTGTGTGATCTTGGTTGAAGAGAAACACCTCAAGTATACTTCATTTTTTATGTGCATTTACAGTACATATACAATCCCCTTGCACTCCATGCAATCTTGGGTGAAGAGAAATACTTAATTACACCTTTATGCTTTGTGTCACCCTTAAGAGAGGACTTACTATGAGACACACGCCGCAATGGGAAACTCATAGGAAATTTCTTACAAGCACGTTTACTGATGGGCTATATTAAAGGTTGGGAAATCATGAGAAAGTACCTTCTATCTTGGATTGGATAACATGTTGCACCTAGTACCATGCCTTAAGTGGAATGAGAATGATAGTAAGAGCCTTAAGTGGCAAAGCGGGTGTGTATGCAACTAGATTTTTTTGATTTCTTACTAAGAACCAAATTGTTTAGTTACCAAAAATCCTTAATGCTTTTTGGTGCAAGAATAGTCGTTTTGAAGCCAGCCCACATTTGTACTATTCATTGTTTAAATGGAAAAATTCTTAGGATCTTCAGATCTTCAGGATTTTGAGATTTGGTGGTCGCAAGAAGTGTGTGATGTGGAGGAGAGCTAGTGTCGCCAAATCTCTAACTATTCGCACTGTCTTAGTATTTGGAGAAATCCGAGTGGGGACTCAATAAGTATGGTCATTTCAACCTAGGTGGTAAATGATTGATTCAATTTAATACTTTGCTTAGTTCCAGAACATTACAACAAACATTCATAATTCTCCTCCAAATTTCAAACCCTTTGGTTTAAGTATGGATACCTTTTGAAAATAGCCTTGATATTAATGCTTGTCCTAAGGATTTATATCCTTAGAGATTTCTAAATATATTGACTTATATATAAATCCATACCTTCCAAAGTCAACATAAGCAACTATGGCTTGAATTTCATCATTTTCACAAAATGGACATTGTGAAATTTATGATGTTTTTGGCATGGACATTTAGTTTAAAAACATAATCAAGTATTTTTGGTAAAATAAATTCACTTAAGCAAGATAAATTGACAAATTGAACCCCACATGACCATTTGGAGACCGATTTCTCCCATTGAACAACTTGATCTTACACTTGTTATTGTTCAACCAGACTTTGAACTCATTGAAGGAGAAAAAACTGATATCATTAGCAGTTTGAGAAGCTTCACTTTTGAAACAAAGGAAAACACCCATTCAATGGAGAAATGTAGCAAATATTTTATACGAAGAAGAGGAACAAACCAGTATTGAGGCTGGAAGGCCCATATTACCACCACCCATGTGGCAATAAATATCCTCTTTTTCATGATCTTAACTTCTCTAAATGATCTCATGAAAAATCATAATCCCTAAGAGAAGTTCTACAGGTCAACATTCTAAACTTAGGCATCTTACTCCAAAAGCTCTCAAAAAACACCTTTCAACACTTCACCAAAACATAACCAAGTCGGTATACAACTTCTATAAACATGTTTCAAGGAACAATCCAGACTTTTTTATGTTACTTTTTTATCAAAATCCTTGTCTTTTTCACAATAACAAACCTATCTAAAATATTGGGTCTTTAGGATTTGAAAACTTTAGAGGTCTAGCATGTTTCTCACTACCTTGGTCTTGTCAAACAAAGGTTCACTTTAGGTCCACATTGGGTCAAAACACTTCATTCACCCCTTCATCAAAATTCACCCCTCACTTAACCAAACTTTGCAAAAAAATTGAATACACCAACACTTTTTGACTTAAACATCTACCAAACCAACCTCTAACTTGGCTACTTTGTATGTGAAATGTATCCTTTTCCATGCACTTAGTTAAGCTATTTATCATCTTTAGACTAGTTTATCTTTAAGGTCACAAGTCTACCCTAAATATTTCCAAGTTCATAAATATATTTTATCCAAACAATCAAAACTTCAAACTTATTTCAAAAGTATTGTCCCAAAACATTTGAAAATATCACTTTCCACATCACTCATCTTTTCATCCCCCATTATCATCATTGCTCTGAAAATAATTATATAATCCCTTTTACCTAGATTTGAGTCAACTAGAGAGTTCAAAACTTACAATTCTCAACCCAACTCTCCCAAATGTGACCCAAAATTTATGGTAAAGACAAGATCACAACACAAGAGAATCATGCAAAAAACCAAAGTCACATTTACCATAAGTGATCTAAATCCTCTAGAATTTGATCCAAGAATTCAGGTTACCCCATCACAACAACATTCATCACCATCAGGGCCATATGAGATAGAATATATCATGAACAATCCATTTGGACCTCTTAAGAAGGAAATCATGGAACATCAAGCCTTGGAAAACATAATTCCTAATTCTTCATCTTTTGTTGCACAATCATTAACACAAGGCTTGACTTCATCTACTATTCTGACAACTCCATCCATAAGGTTGAATCAAACATCAACACATAGTATTGCAGCCAGTCTTGCTAAAGACTTTGGACATACTCTTCCATTTAAAAGCAACACACTTGTGGGTGCCCTTGAAACCAATCCTCTGTCACAAATGACCACTTGGACACCAAAATTTGGCACTCCTCTCATTCTTGAACACCCCCAAAATCAACATCAACCACCTACACTTCATTAATCCACAACAACATCAACATATCAAGGGTTCCCATCTTCATCCATCCCCACATGTACCACAAGTGTGCCCAATATATCGCAAGGAAGTATGGACCAAGTGTCTCAAATTGACCCACAAGCACATTTCAACACCATAATGCAAAATCAACCCTTAACACAAATAGGGAAATCATTATCCAATATTTTTATTGGTTCATCTGCACTATTGGTTTCAAAAATGCACTCATCCCATCCATCATCAACCTAAATCAAAGCAATCCCTTGGTCACAAATCCTATCAACACAGGTAATACTTTTTCCACATCCATAGCACAACGAAATTCTCAAGGCATTGGACAAGCGAACCTTTTCAATCAATGGACTCAAGGTCCTATCATGTCATTACCATCACAAAATCTAATGACAACATCTTCATCTTTCCCCACAATCCCTATTACCATGCAAAATCAAGTGGGACCTCAAAATTACATTCCTCCATCTCAATCCACCATCTTCCAAGGAATGTTAAACCAAGGGATCCCCCAACCTCTCATTGTCAATCTGTTACCCACTCAAAACATCAACACCCAACTGATCCTACATTGCAATTGCATTCATTAGCTTTACAGCAAGCATAAGAGGCTTATCAGCAAGTCATCTAATAGCAGCAACAACAATAAGCAACACATCAATTAGAACAACAACAACAACAAAAAAAAAAAAAAAAGTAGCCTTAGTGGCACAACAAGTAGCCTTAGCAGCACAACAAAAACAAAAACAACAACAAGCAACCTTAGAAGCACAACAACAGCAAGCATCCCTAGTAGCACAATAAAACAAAAAAAAAACAATAGTAAGTAGCCTTAGCGGTATAGCAAATAGCCTTAGCCAAACAACAACATCAAGCCTATCAAGCATCCTTAGTAGCACAGCAACAACAACAACAAGCCCTAGTGGAACAACAACAACAACAGCAAGCCCTTGTGGCTCAACAACAATTCCAATCCTTACTATCTCAGCAATATGCCCAACAACAACAACAACCAAGTTCCTACTATAATACTCAACAGAACATCATCAATACAAACACGTTAGGAAAATACACATCAACACCTCAATCACCTTCACATAATCCCACACCGCCATATACACCATATAATACTTTATCATATCAGAATCCCATGTATAATCCATCCACCATCTCACAATGCACCACATATGTTCCTCCACCAAACCTACAAGATGATCTAGCATTGCATCTCAAGGCGTTATCACAAGAAATATGAGATCTTCAGATGGGAAAGACAAAGAAGCCCCATACACAGAATCTATGTCTATATCCATCAATCAAAACATCACAATGGTATTTTTTGATGCCTAAAATTTCTAGGTAAATAGCCTTATAGGAAACTTAGTTAATGGGGGGACCAATTGTGCTAAACTAAGTAACTTCTGGGATTTTTAAAGAATTCGGCTCTTCCTATAATTGGGGGTTTGGAAAGAGAAAAGGAAGAAGATATAGAATAAAAACTAATCTAAGGTGATGTGCCAAGATTTAAATTTTTTAGGCACAGCAAACATTCCTTTCAGATACAACTTGATGGTCATTCAGCAATCTACTGTGTTCGAGAATAACAGAAACAGAGATGAAAACCTTAAGCAATTAACCAAATGATATAGTACAACTTCAACATACATCTATTGATCAAGAAGAGTCTGAGACACTATACAAATACTAAATTTCTATTGAATTCATAAAATTTGTAGATAAACTACTTAATATAAAAAATAGCACAGTATCATGTCTTATATCGACTAAGAAATAGAGAGCCCGAACAATGGGCATAGTCTATAAATCTCAATACAATAATCAAAAAACACTACAAAGGCTTTAGAGTTTTTAGTCTTTTTTCTATAAATTTTGAAACCTTTCTTAGAGAGAAAGAGTAGTATATATAGATCACTCGCCGCCATTGAGCTAGTAACTGAAAAGATTCCTAGATACGAGTAATGATACCCATCACCATGATTTTCTGAAGCTGCAACAAAAAGATTTGGTTCATTGCACGCAGTCATCTTCGAACAAGATTCGACTCCACAAAAATGATGGTTGTGGTCCCAAGGAAGAAGAAGTGAGCCTCTTCGATTGATGCATGTCACTCAGCCATATAGTTGGTTAGGACATGTGGTGAAGAGATGGAGATTCTCCCTCACTCGTTCCAACCCTTCAATTAAAATCCTTGTGGAGTTGACACATGGATATGTCTGCATTCAAACACTGGTTGTGGGGACTACCAAAAAAATCTCTTTAAATGATGTGATGTGGCACGTTGGTGGCACTCGGAGGAGAAGTAGAGGAGAGAGGGCTTCCAACGTGTGTGCTTCTGACACATGGCAAAGATATGGAGCTCAAAATAGAAGCAAATGGAGAATCCCTCATAATGAGCATGGGGTGGGCACGTGGAGCAAGCATGCAAGGGTGAGGGAAAAGGTTTCAGTGATACTCAAACGTACAAGGCATGGGCCAGGGGTTATGCAAAATAGTCAATATTAACCTGAAGGGAGCTATAAGGATTTTTCAATACATAGCTTTTGGCGACTACCAAAGGCATTTCTCTTGTGGAATGGGAACCCAAAATTTGGTTAATAGACTAGAGCCTTATCCATTGGTAAAATGGAATTAGAGCTTTGAGAGTGGTTTGTAGAGGTAGCCATTTCGCCTCAAAAGGCACTAATGTGGCACAAAAATTATCCTATGCTTCGTGCAGATCTATAAATTTTTTGAAGGGAAGCTCCCACGAGATACCTGTCTCGGACTTGAGTTTAAAAAGGAGCCACATGATCTTATAGGTGGCGTCTTCTATGTCTGTCATTGTGGGAGGTTGATTGAAACTTTGAAAGGTAGACATGTCTCGCTGCTTCTCTTTGATCCTTGTTGCAATGTGCTTCGTCATGGCCACTAAGCCATCGAAGAGAAAGGGTGAGGGAAGGCCCATTTGATTCAACTAGGACAATTGCATCCACATTTTTCTCATAGTCTAACTCATTGTTTCTTGGAAATTGTTAGCCTAGGCGATGACCGCATGACAATGGATGAATTCCCTCACTTTCTTGGTAGCTATCTTTCAATCTTCAATCCATGCGAAGACTAAGTCTGTGTCTGCCATTGTGTACAAATTGTTGAGTAACCTCTCTGCCTTGAGCACCCTTTCCACAATGAACTCAGGAACCTGCTCCATCATTTTGCATACCTCTTGGCTTAAACCTGTGGCATCAGCTATGAATTGGAGTGTCAGTCGAAGGGTCAAACAAGACACCTTGAGTTTCTCCTAGTAGGAGATATATAGTTGTTTGGCCACCAAAAGCATATTTGTCTAAGGACCAATAAATTGAGGAGGCTTTTTCAAAAGACCAATTTCTACCTCCTTTGACCCAACAACTTGAGTCAGCTCCTCAATCCTTTTTCTTGTTGCAAAGAGTTGTTCCCACAGAATTTTTAACTTGTCATCCTTTCTTTGTAATGACTCTTCGATCTAGCCTCAAGTTGTGGACTCTTTTTCCAAAGAGAGCTTTAGCTCTTGGAATTCCTTTTCAAATTAAGTTAGCTTGCCTTGGAGCTCCCGGTTCTTTTTTTGTAGTTCAATAACCAGGTTGGGATCTTGGGACTAGAAATTTTCCAGCTCCTCCTAAAGTTTGGCCTTTTTCGCCAGTGCCTATTTGGATAAGCATGAAATTTTGTCATCCATCACCTTCTCCTTTTTCTATAGGACTTCCATTCTTTCCTTGATGTTCTTGAGCTCCTCCTCCCACTTCTTTAGTTGGTGACTACACTTCAGAAATTCAATAGTAACCACTCACTAATTTTCCTCCATCGGCTCAACCTTGTCTTGTGGTCGATTTGTGTGTAGATTAATCTCCACAACATGGATGGTATAATCCTCAAGTTGCATTTCCTATTACAGTTTGATGGTATTCAAAGTCATAGTTACAAATTACAATGACCACCCTTGTACTTTCTTAATCAGGGTCTACACGCGTGGCTCCGCTCGCCTTGCCAAATCTTGCTCTTTTCTTTGTTGGGCTCTGATAGCCCCTATTGCCTTTGTCCAGTTGCCTTGATCAATAAATTGTATTGGCGACCTAATTAGTTCACCAACGAAGGGTGCACTAGGAGGAAGATTGAAAGGGAAGGAAATCATTACAGTCTTGGAGGATGTTTTCTTTGGAAGAGAAACTGTCAATGGGGAGAACGAGGGAATGATATGCCAGGGTCCAACTTAGGAAGTGACGAGAGGACTCATAGGAGGTGGTGACGGAAGCAGAGATGCAAAGGATTCCATCTGCTAGCTGGTTTGAATCAGATCTAATGTGGTGAGAGAAAAAGGATTTATGATAGCGGGTTGATATTGGGTTTCGATAAATGGTGGAATAGACCATGATGCAGTAAAAGGATTTTGTCTAACTTGGGAGAATTGGGAGAAACCTCCTGTGGGCATAGAAGCAGCAAAAGAAAGGATGGAACTCAAGGTGGTGGGAGATGCAAAGATTGCAAGGGAAGAAAAATACTATGAAGCGAGAAGAGAAGGGGAGAAAGATACTTGAGTTGCCATGGTGGAGATCATTCTTTGGCTCACTACAAGTACTTGTGAGCTTTCCCACTAGGCCAAAGTTCAAAGGACATTTGAAAAAACCCTTATGTTTCTTTCCCCCGCAGAAGCTGGCATCAATGATTGACAGTTACTGAAATACCTCAAGGGCCAAAACCTGGTTTGTGATGTTAGAAACCAAAATCACCTGCATGCAAATGGATACCTATCACATACAAAAGACATTCAGAACAAAACAAGAAGTTTTGTAAACCTCAAAGTGTAAAATGCATTATTGAGAATCTCCAATTATTACAAAGAGATCAATCCTTATGAAGGAGATCAAGAAACCCTAAAAGGGAAACCCTAAATGAAACCCTAGTGTGCACACTTAATAATTAATAAATAATTATTAATGTGCCTAAGTTTAGCTTAAGCAACTAAATGAATAGGTGACTTAATTAATTAACCAGTGTGATATAATTAATTAAGTATATAACTTATTACTCTAACACCCCCCCTTAAGATGAACTTAGGAAGAAGCTAAAACACTAGAAGAAGATGCATGCAAGAAAGGATGGGTCCCGGAAACTAGGCTTGATCAGTTACCCATTTACAAATGCAAGAAAGAGGTAGAGGAGGAAAACCCAGTGGGACAAAACCCCCCTACAATGAGATGACATGCTGCAAAGAAGCACTAGAAGAACTCTGTAGAGTAACACTGGAACCGAAATTTGGCAAGCAAGGAAAGATACTTTTGTCTACTATTGAAATTGGATGAGAGTCACTGATTGACTCAAGGAATCATGATAAAAGCAATAGCAGACCCGATGCCTCGGAACACTCGAAAACTCCAAACTGGAGCAACCCTGGAATCTATGAAGCAGCAGTTGATTATTGAATGATGTATTACTGAAAACAAAGTGCAAAGATGCAAGGTGCACTCACCCAACTGCCAAAACATCCAAGTAATCTCCAAGACATCCATCGGGACAAATCTGGAATAATGATAAACTTGGGACATATACAAAAAAAGTGCATGGACAGAAACATAGAGCTCCTCAATACCTTTCTAACGCTGGAAAGATAGCGAAAATCGGACATCGTGGCAAAAAGTTATGAGCTCAAAAGCATAAAATATACATCTAACTTCAAATAGTAATAAATTTCATAAAATAGGAAAATACTATAAAATAAACTACACCACAGGATAGTGCTCAGAACTAGCTTTTCGGCAATATCTCATTTGCCCGATTTTGATACCGTATGCCCAAGTTATGCCAAAAACAAAAGAAACTGCTCTTTTAGGGCAAATCAGGGTTAGGAGGGGCAAAGAGGTCGTATGGCCGATGACATCATGCTGACGTCAGCACTTCACGAGAAAAAATTTGATGGCCATCTGGCCATCGCCGCAAAAATCTGCCTCCCTGCAAAAAAAATCTGGCCCCTGATCACCCATGCGACTAGAGGCAAAGTGCAGGGGGCTGGGGCGGAGCCCTTGGTCCTCAATAGGACCGTGGCTCCAATGGAAAAGCCTGCAGGGGCTGGCCGACGGCCACCGGTCATCCATGTGACTAGGACTAACCTGTCAGAGTCCAAGGGGGCTAGCCGCAGAGCTGGTGGCGGGATGGGGCAGGAGGCAGGCGGTGGTGGCGGGCCGGCGACCGCCTGGTGGCCGCACGGTGGCCGCCGGGTGGCGGGTCTGTTCTGAACTATGAGCGTTGGCCTGAATCTCCAAAAAAACTTTAAAAAAAAAAAAATTAGCCTCGTAACGCGTGTCGGGGAGGTCGTACGGCCTCCCTGATAAAAAAAAATTGCCTCATAAACCAATTGCATGAAAATGGATGATTTGATAGGCATTTCTAGGGTTTTGGGGCGTTGCAAACGTGATGGTGATGTTCGTTTGAGCCCATAGTGTCCTGAAAAATTGGCTATCCCCAGATCTTGTAAAAAAGATGCCTGTGGAAACCCTTGCACTTGAAACTCATTGAGAGGCCATATCTTCAAATCATGAACAGGCAGCTGCAGGTCTAGAGCTTTGATACCATGTTAAAAACCAAGATCACCTGCATGCAAATGGATACCTATCACATGCAAAAGACATTTAGAACAAAACAAGAAGTTATGTAAAAGTCAAAGTGTAAAATGAATTATTGAGAATCTCCAATTATTACAAAGAGATCAATCCTTATGAAGGAGATCAAGAAACCCTAAAAGGGAAACCCTAAATGAAACCCTAGTGTGCACACTTAATAATTAATAAATAATTATTAATGTGCCTAAGTTTAGCTTAAGCAACTAAAGGAATAAGTGACTTAATTAATTAACCAATGTGATATAATTAATTAAGTATATAGCTTATTACTCTAACATGTGACGCACATCGAGAGTCAGAATGGTTCCTCGGTGAAACCATGCAACCTAAAAAATGAGAAATCCTCTCTTAGGAACCAATCGTAAGGAGTAAAATACTGCATCCATCCCATCTACTTGGTGGAGAAATGATAAACCTCACCCTCTTTACTAAAATCTAGCAAAATCGGAGCTAAGAAAAGCTTGGATAATACGTAGTAATCATGAGTATGCAAAGGAGGGGAGTCCATGCAGAAACAGGATTTCTTATCCCATTTTCCTCAAACATAACCAAACCCAGACAGTTCCTAAAGAAATTAGGATTCTGGTGCAAGAACATATGGGCAAGGAGAGAAGATAACCTAAACCTACGTTGTGTCTGGTATTCTTTGAATTGGCTCAGCTTTTCCCAAACAATGATTTCAACGAAGTCATACCAAAATAGTGAGTGTTATTTTTTCAACTGGAAACCCAAACCCATTTGAAACTCCTCAACATATTGATCATCATCCATGCCATAAACAAAAGCCATCATAGAGAAGGCTCCCTACAATTATGTGTTAAAGATTTGAGTGAAATCGGAAATTGTGGCAGCCTTGCTACATCTTCCTTGGCCCTTTTTGTCTCTTGGTTATAGAAGTCTAGAGAAATTTTTTTGGTCCTCCAGAAATGTTTTGTGATTTCTATGGTGAACATCTCCATGCCTTATGCTCTAGAGCTCCTTTTGATAGGAATGCATAGCATATTCCTAATTGCATCTACGTTGATCAGAATTTTCAATTCTTGACCTTCAATGGCTCTAGTATTTGGGTTAAAATGTTGAATGCATGTGTGAACTAGTTCTGGGAAACGGTATGCCAAGGGGACCATATACTGTGGGAGACCACAAAACCATAGCTTGTGCGCAAAATAATCCTGGCTATTAATATTTTTCATCCTTTTGCAGGTTGCTTCCCTAAGACTCTTAGGGTTAGTTTTGAGGATGGGTTCATGAATGTTATCACATTCCTCCATTATCAGGGTTTTGTCCCTATGATCAGATTTCTTCTCCATAGAAGCTTGAGTGCAAGGCCACCTTGGCTTTTTAGGAAATCCTAGCGAGGCATAAGAAACAGTGTCAAAAAATAGGCCATTAGCACAGCCAACATGGCACCCATCAAGCTTTGGGTCACCTCTCCTTGTGCTTTTGCTTGACGATTCTAGGCCATTTCAGGACTGTGAATTTTTTGCAACGCTAAAAAATTTGCAACTCAATTAGGTTCTTCCCAACAAACCATGTACTCAGAAACGCTTGCAATGAAATGTGTATTCAAGACTCCTTAGTGCTATTTTTGTGTATGCAACACTTTTTATTCTTGAATCAAGTTATAGACAATGGTTTCCTATCCTGCAATAAATTTTTCATGTACTTGTTATGCCTTGCATAACCACCCCATCTTTTTCCTTGGTCAAAATGGGTCCCTCTTCTTTTATCTGTCCTTGGGTCTTTTTGAACAAAGCTTTTGGAGTTCTTTTTCTCCAGGTCTTTGTTTTGTTTTTGGTTGTTCTAGCAGAACTAGAACCATAATTGAATATTTACTTGGAACTAATTTTAGTTTAACTTCCCAACTCAGTTTTGATCCCGATCCCACTGGTTTCCTCATTTTTGCCTTTTTGATCCTTGTGTTTTTTTCCCTTCCGCAGGGCCGGATCCTGAATGGATCTCAAAATTGGAACTTTGTAAAGTTGCAAGTTTGGTTCCCATCTCATCTCCACCTCCACCATTTTTTGTTTGTTTTTGTCTCGAGGTTGGTGTTCCAATCCCATTTTTGGTCTCCTCATTTTTCTTTGTTTTTTCCCTTCGTTCCTTTGTCTTTGTCGGAACCGGAACCAAAACCGGAATCAAACTTGGAACTTTACAAAGTTCCCTGAGCGATCTCAATCCCGATTTTGATCATGCTTCCTTGTTTCATTCACCATTCTACTTCAGTCACACAATAGTTGTGTGCTTGTTCCTGCCACAATCCCACGCCCGACCTACCGCATTAATGGCATTAGTTGCAGGATCCTCACACATATGAAATTGGATTTTTTAACCTTAATTAAGGTTAACTCAATGGTTATTATTATTGTTTAAACAAGTAATATCGAACCAAAGCTAAGATAGAGTAGAGGAAGCACGATTTGATCATAAATCAAGCATTTGTGCACAGTTTGGATCAAGTGCTAAGTTATTGAGTTGCATTTTGAGGTAGGTATTATTTTTCACTTTTGTTCTCCTTTTTCGCTTTCGTTGTTTGCATTTTTTGTTTATTTCTCTTCGCTGGATTCGCGAGTTTTACTTGTGGATATTTGTTTGTTTGTTGTTGTTTGTTTTTCCCTTTTTGTTTTTCTTTCCTTTCTTGTCTTGTTTTGATTTTTTTTCGTTTGGTCTAGTTTTTTCTTGATCATTGCTATCATTTTTGCATTGATCGTGTCTATACCACCGTGCCCTAGGGTTTGGGGTATCATTTTTTCGGAGTGATTCTAGGGTTTTTAATGGTCTTTGATATGTTATTTAACCTTTTTGTCCTTTTCATGTGTCCAATCGATGATTTCCATGTGGGGTTTTGATGCTCTAATTTCTTAAGTCAATGGTTTCAACAAACTAGGGTTTGACGTATTCATGTTGATTTAAAGTTGTGCCCTAGTCATTGGTTTCCCCTTGGTTGTGTGGAGGATAGGTTAGTACTGTTACTTTAAGCCTCCTCAACTTGTCTGGTGACCTTTGTTTTGGGTCATAATTTCATTTTCTCTACTGTTGAACCTTCTAATGATGACATCATGTTTGATCCTATCTGGAGTCAAATCTAAAAATGATTTTGTTCATAAACCTTTATTTGCAATACATGTTGGATCTGTTCCCGAGCCTACTTTCGATGAATTATCAAAGTATCTTTCACTCTGTCAAAAGCAAAAGTGGAATGGGATGGGGATTTGGAATTTCTTCATGTATCGGGTCCAAATTTCATTTTGGTCCTGATTCTGATGACCATTTTGTCTCTATTCCCGATCTCATTGTGTATTTTGTTCAAACTCCAATTTTCATTCTGGTCCCGACCTCAATAGTGCTTTAAATCCTTCTAGGGGTGTTCTTCTACCTGGTCCCGCCTCTGATGAGTATGTAATTTTGGCTAAGTATGAATAAGGTATATGAAAGGTGAGATATCTAACCTAGTTTTTATACTTTTTATGGATCTAATATTGGGTTTTGTTATAGAAATTAAGAGATGTAAGGAGCATTAGGTGAGGCTTCTCAAAGGATTCAACCTACAGAGACTTCAAAACTAGGAGTAAATCCTAAAAATATCAATTCATTGCAGCTCCCTTATACTTTAAAATACAAGCATCGGGATCCTACCATCACTACTTCTAAGGTGGATTTTAATTGGGTGGATATAACTGACACTAACTTGGGCCCATTCCATTGTGAGTAATTGTACTTGGAAAAATTTGTTGAGGAGGTAATAGGGAGGACTCAAAGGATTGTTGACTCTAGATTGGCTCATATTGCTCTATTTCCTCTATCAGTCCAATATCCTGAATTAATAATGACAGTAGTCAGAGCTTATAATTCTGCTACTAGTAAATGTGTGTACTCACAAGGCAATATTATTCTTGATCTACCTCCACAAATGTTTTAGTTCGTGTTCAATGCACCCACTCCACAGAATCCTAGGTAACTCAATGAGGCGGAGGCCTTGAAAATATATAGTAACAATAAGGAGGCTAACATAACTCATTTGAAAAAAAGATGGATGAGAGCTGAGAAAAAGTCTTTGGTTAAGCTTTTGAATCAACCTGAAAGGGTAGACTTCTACAAGGATATTGGGGAAATCATAATGATGCTATCTAGAGTATTTGGAAAAAGAGATGCCTTATAATTCAAGGAATGGATGTTTCCATTCATTCAGACTATCCTAGATGATAGGAAACAATTTGATTGGCCTATGATTTTGTCTAAGTGCATACACAACCAAATGATTATATTGAGAGAAACCAAGAGTTTCTTCATAACCTCTTATGTGATTTATGCAGCAGCAAGAAGAGGCATTTTTTTTGGGTTTAAATAGGGTGGGGATTTTGGGAGAAGCTGATGGAAAAAATAAGTTGTGGAATCATTATGATCAGCTCACCTTGCAGACTTCTAAACTGCATTACAGAAGGGTTAATGATGCATTTCTATATGTCATTACTAACCAGCTCACAGGGGATGTAGGATATAGATTGAGTCAAGAAGACATGGCATTTATTGTAGAGTGGGGACATTGGTTCATCCAATACCCCAGGTTTACTTATTTCACACTGGCTGGATTTGATGGTCTCCCTCACTTGCTCCCTAGGTGTTGCAATAACAGGATTGTCTTGATGGAGTTAATTTATCAAGCCTTGTGGGTTAACTCCAAATTTGGTATAAGACATAAGATTGGTTGTCATAAGTTCCCCATGAAGTTGGGTGAATATAGTTATCCACACCTTGTGGGAGACAAGGTAGTTCTCAATGAGTTGATGCACCTATAGTTAGGCTTGTACACTGCTAGGAAGCATTATGATCCTAAAAAGAAGATGAATGATTTGCTTGCTTCTTTTTTTTAACAAACACTTCAATTTTTTGGAAGACTTTTGGAGAAATCTTCAAGATGATTATGATCTAAGGAGGATAAATTATGTGAGATTGTCTATCCCACTCATGGTGGAGTATGGGATCAAATTAGACATTCCCAAAACATTTGCAGATGAAGGGGTGACTTTGGATCCCCAATATGATGTACAGAATATAGGTACCAAAGACTTGGATCTTGTGGATTGGAGTGCGGAGGATTCCATAGATATTAAATAGATAGCAAGGTCAGTATTGGATAGAAGCATCCAATGGGTAGTGTTGAGAACCAAAGAACCTGATGCTCAGACTTCCAAGAAGAGAAAAGGGGTAGGTACCACTCAAGGGTACAAGAGGACAAAAAGAAGAATGCCTCCTAAGGACCCCTTAGAGTTCTTCCCTCCTGATATAGAATAATTTGAACTTGAATTTCCTACTCAAGATCTTCTATAAGAACATGAAGAGGAAATCATAATAGGAATCGAGGCCTCAACATCAGCTACAGGTGAGCCATTTACTCAGCCCCCTCTTATAGAGCATCCAACCGAAGATATTCCTAGAGGAACCCTCCACAAAGAAGTTGAATCATTGAAGGGAAAGGATCCCAAGGTTGAAATCCATGATGTAGAGACAGAATTTGAGGATACTCTATCGGATAAGGAAACACATATGGAGACACCTCTTGATGAGACTGAGGATGTAGGGACTGAACATGTCTTAATAGAAGAAGACCAATGGAAGTTGTTTGAGGAGGCTAAGAGATAATTAGATGTCAAGGCACAAGCTGAAGCATTGGAAAAATAGCAAGAATTATAAGCCAAACAGATGCATTGGCTCAACAGAGGGAATTAGATGCTAAGACTCAAGCTGATACACTACAAAAACAACAATAGTTAGAATCCAAACTGAAGGCTGATAAGTTGGTTAAATAGCAACAAGAGGAGCGGTAACTCGAGGAAAAGGAGGAGAATGATAAATTGGACATGCTACAAAAGATCCATGATCTTGAAGAGGAAAATGACAAAAAAAGGAGAGAAAGAGAAGACCTTGAGGCTAAAATAAAGATGGTTGATGAATCTTATAGGAAAACTGAAGAAGAGGAATGTTTGTTAAGAGAACAGGAGGCTGAAGAGCTTGTTAGGCACGCCCAAAAGGAAAAAGAAACATGGGAAAAACTCAAAAACTTGAAGAGGTAGAGAGATCAATTTCTTGAAGAAAGGAGGTTAGAGGAAGAACGTTTAAAGAAGGAACAAGAAGATAAAAGGTTGCAGGAGTAGAAGGATAAGGAAGAGGCCGAGAGGGTTGCACAAGAGGAAGCACAGAAAGAACAATAGAATATACAAGAGGTTTCTTCTCAACCTAAGGCTACCATGTTGCAGCCATTATCTTCTACCACGGCTCCCTCTTGCTCAACACAAGTGGTTACTACTCCCAATGTTCCTACATGGATGAAACTCAACTTGGAGAAGAAACAAATAGCTCAACCTTAGCCTCTCAACTAGGATGAAATGATGAAGGAGATAGAAAAGGAGAGACCTAAGAAAAATGTCAAGGTTCTACATTCTACCAAACCTACAAATGTAGGAGAAATCATTGTGGAATGTGAAATTCCAATGGTAGATAAGGACAAGGAATACATGCAAGTGATTGATTATCAATTGGGCACAATTAACTTGGGGAGGCCTACAATGAATCAACAAATGAATCTCTTTGATATTGTGGCTTCCTCCACAAAGTCTAGGATGATCAAGGATAAACAAAGAAAGGATGAGCTTAAGGCTCAATTGGATCAATTACATAGATTCTTAAAACATGTTTCCACTCCCATGTCCGAACAAGTTTCTACCTTGGAAATACCGGTCTTACTAAGCAAGAGAGAGTTTTATGATTTAGTAAAAATAAAAAAGTAAGTTTGGGATGTTGGATAGATGGATTGACAAGCTTAATCAGTAAATTGGTGAAGTGATAATGGATAGTTTTGAAGTTCATAAAAGAGAACTTGAGTTGGTAGAAGAAATGAATCATCACGCTAAATTTCTAGGGAAACAAGATGAAGAATACAGAGAACATGTAAAGAAATTGAAGGACATCAGCGAGATACCAGAATCAATTCTCCTAGAGCAGTCATTCATTGAAGAAGATAATGCAAATTTTATTGAAAAGACTGCTAATATAATTTGATTCAAATCTAATCTCATATATAAGCATAAGGATGAGATTCAAGAGGCTTGTAAGGATTTAAATGAACAAATTGATGAGTTGGAGGCAGTAGTGGCCATTATTGTTAATATAGATATTTCAGTCAAAGAGGGCATGCCTTTAGACCAATTAAAGGAGAAGTGGGACATCAGTTTTCAGGAAGTGATGCAAATGGAAGATAATAGAGAAGATTTGTTACTAGATAAGCTCATGGATAACAAAGAATTAAAATTTGCAAGGAAAGAATTGATCAAGTTGAGAGATATGCAGGAATTTTCCTCTGAAGAGTTAAAGAGAATCAAGTTTGAAGATGATTGGGTAGATGGACCCGATGTGGATATTCTTCAACAAGTATTCTCCAGTTATGATGAGTATCTCATGGAGCATGAAATGAATGGGTGAGCTGGTAGTGTGTCATTATCTCAATAGAATTCAACTTCCTCTTCTCTTCTATATTATAGGAGCCTTGACAGTGGGGCAATCAGATTTTTTGTTTGATTTTTGGGACAGCGTAGCAACCACCTTTCCTTCACTAGTCTAGTTCCTTCAGTAGTTCTAATTCATTTATTTGTGGATTTGGGTCTTTGATTGAGAGAGACTTATGCTTGGAAAGCTTATATGTACTTTAATATTCTATTTTGTAAAGGTCGGCTGATAAAAGTAGGATTCGCCACCTGATGATAGCAGATAGGATTTTATAGCTTTGGGAAAAGACACTTTTAAGTTCATATTTAATTTAGATAGACCTTTTATCTAGTTTTTATGTTGGATTTGAACTTCTTGGATGAGGTTAATGAACCATAATCAATTCGTATGCCAGCAAATTGTTGAGCCTAAATGTTTTCTCCTTGATGCAAATCAACAAAGAAAGCTAGATTTTTAAGATTATTTCATTAGATTATCTCTGAATGAAATTGCGATTATGTCTGTTTGATCTATATTATAGGAAGCAAATGAGGGATTTGTTTTGAATCTTGTAGTATTTTGATGAATGGTTGTGATGATTAAACTAAGCATTGTGAATGTATGCAATGTTATGGATTATTTTGTGGTTTGCATCATGTTATGGTTTTGATCTGTTAAGAAACACTCATTTTTTAGAATATATGTCTGGATGTTAAGGAATTTTGTTCATGTTTTACTAATCTTTTCCTTGATCTATCTTTTTATGTTTATTTAAACCCCCCCAACGTAGGTTAATTGATCTGATGTAATTTATGTCCAATATTAGCAGCAAAGGCCCCTTGAATATTACAGTTACATTGGCCATTGAGTAACATCAACATAGTTGAGAACCAACTACCAGGACCTTGGAAGTTAGATTACTACATGTTGTCTTTCTTTTTCAGGAGAAATAAGGTAGATGTATTCTATTTTATGTTGTTGTGCTATTTTGACCATCAACAGTACTGCCAACTCTTTTTATGCATAGAAAATGAATTCCCACTCCTTTGGAAATATAATCATTCCTTATGACAACTAATCCCCATGCCTTAGCGTACCATCCCTTGGGAAATTAAGCCACAAATTGAAGAGATATGGACCTTTTCACATGCTTTTGCACTTAATAACTTTGGAAAAAGTGATTAAGTGAGGGGCATCATAATTACTCAAAAATATTTGAGTTCATCCTTGGAGACTGAGAAACATCCATAGTCTGACACTTAGCATTTGGCCATGCGTACCATTACCTGTGCCTACCACCAGCTTAAGTTGATTAATTACCTCTTCTTAATTTGTATGCAACAATTCGTACACCGTAATAGCAACCTGGTGGGGTTTTCGAGATTACAACCCTAGGGGACTTCTCGAGTTTTCTTTTGATCATCATCATGCTTAGTGCATGCATTTACCTAGCTAGGTCTATAAATATACATAAGGATATAAGAAGAGATTATGTTGGTAGTTGGATTTTTCTGATAAGAGCAATGGATACTCCTATTAGGCTTACTAGGAATAATTCACAGGTAACTTTCCTAAGTGCGATATCCAGCTAACGTTTAAAGAAGATGACTAATAACAAGCATTCGCTGGCAATTATTATGATAAAATGGGTTTTGAGGAGGGATTTCCTAGAGTATGAAGATAAGAATAAAGTAAATATTGATATTTGTTCTCATTTTGTTGCATCCTTGCTCGACATTCAAACACCAAAGTGGATGATACTAAGACTTGTCAAGGATATTTTCCCAAAGCACTACCTCAAAAGCCTTGGTGAAATCATGACTAATGTGGTGTATGGCCTTGGTCTCCCAAGAGCCAGTGATCTCCACCGACATATTGAAGAAGACGCACAGGTGCCCTGGGTTCCATTCTTGATCAAGTTTCACCTTATGAAGATTGGAGAACATTGTGAAAGATTTTATTGTGCTTGTGACTTCCTCTTGAGATGCTAAGACCCTTAAACAATGTGGATTGGTACACCAACTTCAGAAATTTGTTGTTACCACCTCCAATTTTCATTGTTGTCATGGATGCTCCTGATGTTGTTGTTGCTCTTGATGTGCCTATTGATGCAATTCCCGATGTGGCTGCTACAACCGATGCTGATGTTGCTTCGGTTAAAGAATAAATTCCCTTCTCTTCCTTTTTGTACATATGCCTCAGAAGGCGGTTAATACATATACTCAAAATTATGGCCAAAGAGCCATTTTTGAATTGTAATACCTCAAAGTATATGAATATAAGGCTCTCTTTTGTCAATTTTCTATCTCTTTTTCACTTATCTACTTTTTGTAACATGGGTTCCATACCAAAGCTCAAGCCAGAAAAAACATAAAGGAAATATTTACATAATTACATATTTACATAGGTAAAATGATTAACGAAGCTAATTGAACAATTTGAGGTGAATTTCATTGACTAGAATTCCCAATGCTTCTTTCCCCATATTTTTCAATTCAAAAGTGTTATGTTGCTTGCATTGAATAATATGAAAAGGGCCTTCCCATAGACTATCAAATTTCTCATGCTGGCCAGGCTTTGCGGATTTCTTGTTGAATTTTAGCACTAAGTATTCGCGCTTAAGATTCTAGTCGAGGATCTTTTGGTCAAACCACTTCTTAACTACCTATTGGCCATCATTCATGGCCTTCAGAGCTTTTTCTCTTTTGTTTTGCACCTCCAATAGTTCAGCTAACCGGACCTCCATGGCTCCATTTTGTTCCACTTTCATAGACTTAAATAGTTGTAGTACGTTTTGTGGCCTTTGCTTCTAGCAGATAGGCTTTGCACCTTTTGTCAGTTCTATAGTATGTTGGATGATTTCAGGATCATATATCTTAAGTTAGTCATACAACCAGACCACTACTCCTCCATATCCTTCACAAAAGTGTGTGAGACATTTTTTATCATGTTGAGGGATGCCTATCTTGACCTTGAGCTTCATTCCATTTCCAACACCTCGAAGGTCTACATAATCACTTTTTTCTACTATGAACCTTCTCTTGTCATTCTTGGTATCATCATAGTTCAATAGGTTTTCAAGAGTGTCGATTCCCTTTGGAATCTTGTTGGACCTGAGCTTGATATTTTCCCTTTCATAGGCCTCTGCAATCTTCAGTTGGAGTTGGTCAGTGAATTCTCTTGAATGTTGAATGAATGAGGCAGTGTGTTCATCATTTTCAAACACTCATCAACTTTGGTGATTATCTGGGATTGCAGGTCAGACGATTACTTGCACAGAGTTCATGTTCTCAATCAACTCGAAAGTAGGGTCAAATTGGGACCCAATTGTTGCCATGTGATCTACAACTGCATTCCACTCTCTAGGCATTGCTTGAATATTGAAAGCTTCAAAACTCTCAATCAGGTCCCAAACCTTATGTCTATAAGATCTCATGTGGACATTCTTCATTGTGGAGACTCCTTGGACTTGATTTTCTATTAACTCAGAGTCTCTGAGCACCATAATTTTTTAACACCCATCCACTCTACGCGGCTTAAACTTTCCACTAGGCCCTCATATTCAGCTCCATTGTTTGAACAAGAAAACTGAAAGTGAAAATACCTAAGTGTTTTTTCATTGGATGGTGATGTCAAACATGTCCTGGCTCCTACACCAACTTTACATCTCACTCCATCAAAATGCAGCATTCATAACTTTGAGTCTAGACCACCCTCGTGTTTCTTCATGACCGTCGGAATCACTTGATCTTCATCATAGTTGATGTAAGTTCCCAACTCGGTGGCATGATAATTTCTAAAAGGATCAATGTTTATAAATTCACTCAAGATGACCTTCTCATCTTCTAGTAACTCAGTAAAATACATCTCATCCTTAGTGGTAGGAGTATGAATAGCCTCAAATTTAATCATGGCTTCATCTGCTACATGTTTTGAATGCAAGGGTTTGGATACTACCTTCATTTTAGCTCCATGCTTGGTCCTGAGGATCAAATGTGACCAATCCAAGGAAAGATATCTGCCAATCTTGAAAGTGAACTCCCGAGATAAGCAAAGAATGAACATGGGAGGGACTTCAATGATCATGGTGTCTTGTGGGATAGTGATGCTACGATAGGAGAATAAAGTCAAAGGGAGGTGTTATGCCTTGCATAAAACTCCAACTTGACTTTGGTCAAAATGGGTCCCTCTTTTTGTTTTCTTGTCCTTCGTGTTTTCATTCAGGACTTAGGAGTTGTTCTTTCTCCTAAGTCTTTATCTTTTTCTTTTGCTCTGGTGGAATCAAAACCAAAACCAAATCTAAATTTGAAATTTGCAAGGTTCCATGTCATGATTTCATTCTGATTTTTCCCCTCCTTGTTTCCTTTTTTTGTTGTTTCTTCTCTTTGTTTCATTTGGGACAAGCTCGACCTTGTTCTCGCTTCCTTTATTCTTATTTTTATTTTGTTTCGATGTTTTTTTCCTTTGACGGGATCGAATCCGGATCAGATTTCAAACTTGGAACTTTACAAACTTCCAAGTTTGGTTCCCGTTCCACCTCTACCCCCACCTTTTGTGCTTTTTCCACTTGTTTTCTTTTGGGCTCAGTTCCTTTGGTACTGATCTTGCCTTGTTGTCTTTCTCGCTCCTTTTTCATTTGTTTGGTTTTTCTTTTTCTTTGGCGGAATCGAAACCGAAACAAAAACTAAACTGGAAACTTTGCAAAAGTTCCTTGACTGGTTTCAATCCCGATGCCGCACCCATCCCTTATCATCTTTTCTCCTTCTTTACTTCAAATACATGATATTTGTGTGCTTTTTTCCACCTTGACTATGTGCCCAACCAACCACATTAATGGAATTAATTGCAGGCTCTCCACACACATGAAATCAAATTCAAAACCTTAATTAAAGTTAATTTTCTCATTATTATTATTGCCTAAGTTGTGATAGTGAACCAGAGTCAAAAAAAATAAGGAGGAGCATGATTTGGTCAAAAAAGCAAGCATCTTCATGTGGATTGGGATCAAGTTTCATCTTGTTTGGTAGCATTTGAGGTAGGTGGGTTTTCTCCTGCTTTGTTTCTTGTTTTGTTCCTTGTTGCATTCTTCGCATGTTTGTGAGAACTTTCTCATGAATCTTCACCTGTTTTTGTGTTTTTCTTGCATCTTTCCTTTTCGGTTTGTCTTTCCCTTTTGTTTCTTTTTTTGTTTGTCCTTTCCTATTTAATTTTCTCGTTGTGGTCATTTTTCATGTTTGGTCATGTCTGTACTATTGTGCCCTAGCTTTATTTAGGGTTTCATCTTCGAAGGGATTTAAGAGTTTTTAAAGGGCATCATATATTTTGAATGACCTATCCCATTTTGTTTGTGTGTCAACTCAATGATTTCCTTGTCGAGTTGTTAATTCCCTAAATTTCTTGAGTTGATCGATTATGTAAGCTAGGATTTTGTGTGCTAATTCTTTATAAAATTATGCCCTAGTTGGTGGTCTTCCCTTGGTCATATGAAGGATTGATTCATGTTACTATTTTAAGCCTCCTCGGCCCCTCATATGACCTTGTTTTAGATCCTTGATTAAGATTGTGCCATGCTTAATGATAGCAGGCGGAAGTGGATCCAGGAATAGGTTCATAAATGTTTGTTTCAAAGTTTAGATTTAGTTATGAATCCACTCTAGATGGGATTTTGACTCTTATCTCACATCCTTTATACTGGCAGAAGCAGAACCAGAATGGAGGCAAGATTTGGAAATTTGTAATGTTTTAGGTTTAATTTTTGTTTTGATTATGGTCCCCACTCCGGTGTTGATTTTGATCTCGGTCACGGTTCTGATGATCATCCTGACCCCGATCTCGCTAGTACTTAAATCTTTCCAATGATAATTCATTTATTGGATCCACATCTGATGAGTGGTAAATGTTACTAAGTATAAAAAGGCTACTTGAATAAGGACAAGGTGAAATGGAAGGTAATTTTCTAATATTAATTTTCATATTTTGTATTAATATAATCCAGGGTTATCTTGCAGGAATAAACAATATCAGGAGCATCTGTAGAAGTTTCAAAAATGGAATGCCAAGCTGTAGATATTTTAATATAGGTGAATCTAAAGAAAATAAAGGTGGAATAGCTACCTTATACTTTGAGATACAAACATCAGAATTTCACTCTCACAGCTAGCAAGCTAGATTCAGGATTGTCATATATTATAGATAGTAACTTGGAATCCTTCAATTGTGAGGAGTTGACTCTAGAGATCTTTGCAGAAGAAGTGAATAGAAGGATAGAAAGAATATTCCAATCTGGGCTAGCTCATGTTACACTCTTCCCTTTCTCAATCTAATGTTCGGAGCTGATTTTACACTCTTCCCTTTCTCAATCCAATGTTTGGAGCTCATTTTGACTATAACAGGGGCTTATAATTCAGTGTCAAGGTAGTGCATGGACCAACAAGGTAATGTCATAATTTATTTGTAAGGAAACTCAGGTGCGGAAACAGCTTCCTACACTAATCTCTTAAGGAAAGTATGGTGCAAATTCGTTTTAAACCCTTACAATTTCAGATTCGTTAATCTACTTAACAAAGATATTGCAGCAATATACCATACATACAGAAAATGAAGAATGACACAATGATTTACCCTGGGGAAAACCTTTCAGTAAAAAACCCCAGCACTCCAAAACCTGCACAATGTATTATCTTCAACACAACGGTTACAACACACTTGCAATGCAAGTTCTTTCAGGAGATTTCCAACACTTGAAGACAAAAATGCGGCAGCATCAAAACGTTCCAACAATACACTCACATCACAAATCTTCGCAACCCTAAAAAATGCTTATATCATGCGCTTCCCTTTTTAGGGCAACTTTCGAAGATAACTGTATTAGGGTTTTACCATTCTCCGAGAAAATAGGAACCCGAAAAAAAATTTCGAGCCGATGCCTCGAACCCCACTATCGTGGAAGAGTGTACAGTACTCAACTTTATCAGTTGGCACATGTCTTCACCTGTCATTGAATCTTCCAGACATAGCTCTTAGGTGTCATAGGAATCCTTCATAACCGTTTCAGCCATGATCTCCTTACACACAATTCAAGATGCCGACACATTAAGTGGAGTGACACATCAACATGCAAACTAGACATGTACACTCACACTTAATTACATTATTTGAAAGAAATACATTTTACAAAACAAATAATAAGAATAGGAATTATCCAAGGTTGAGACACCTTATTCCTAACATTATTTGTCCCCAAAAATGATGAGGTTCATGTTCAATCCACCTACCCCAAGGAATCCTAGCAGTTGATTGAAGTGGAAGCACCGCAGAAATACAATAAGGATAAAGAAGTCAACAGATCCCACATGAACAAGAAGTTTTTAATGATCGAGAAGAATTCCTTAACCAAGATGCCTAAACAGCCTAAGAGAGGAGATTTCAAGAAGGAAGTAGATGACTTGATTTTGATGCTTTCTAGGGTGTCTGGAAGAAGGACTTTGCATGATTCAAGGAATGGATATTCCCATTCATTGAAGCTATTTTTGATGGTAGGCAGCAATTTGATTGGTGTATGATCTTGTCTAAGAATTTGTACAATCAGATGATAGGGGTAAGGGAAACTAAGAGCTTATTTGTGACTTCTTAGTATATTTTGTTGCAAGGATGGGTATCTTTCCTAGGTTAAATGCAGTATGAGTGTTGGGAGAAGATATGGGATACAAAAAGTTTAGAATCATTATGACCAATTGACTTTGCAAACTTTAGAGTTACACCATAGAAGGGTCAACGATGCATTCCTCTATGTCATCATCAACCAATTAACTGGAGATGTTGGATTCGGGTTAAGTAGAGATGGCATGGCCTTCATAGCTCAATGGGGACATTGGTATATCCAATATCCCAAGTTTTCATACTTCAAATTGGATAGATTTGATGGCTATCCTCATCTTCTCCCAAGGTGTTGCAATGATAAGATGGTCCTTATGGAGTTTATATATCAATCCTTAGGATTTAATGCAAAAAATTCCATCAAACAAAAGCCTAGATGTCACAAGTTCCCTATGAAGTTGGGAGAATATTTTTATCTTCACAATATAGATGCGAAGGCAGTATGTGAGGAGTTGAGCTATTTAAAGTTGGGATTGTATACATCCCTAAAACAATTTTATCCAAGGAATAAGATGAATGCTCTGAATCCCATTATTTTTGAAAAACATTATAATTTATTAGAGAATTTTTGGATCGACTTATAGGATAAATATGATGTTAGAAGAAGGATTTATGAAAGGTTAACCATCCCACAAATGATTGAGTATGGGGTGAAGGAAGATATTCCTGATGCACTATTAGATAATGGTGTAACTTTGGATCCTGGGTATGAAACAAAAAAGAATTGTACCAAAGACCTGGACCCCATCAATTGGGATGAAGAGGAATTCATAGACATAAAACAAATTTCTAGAACAATGATGGATAGAAGTATCCAATGGGTGTTCATCAAGGTAAAGGATCCAGGGGCTCAAGCTTCAAGGTAGAGAAAGGTCAGAGCTACCTAGGGATACAAGAGAACCAAGAGGAAGGAAGCTCCTAAAGAACAATTGGAGTATTTTCCTCTTAGCTCTAGAGGAGGTTTTTTTCTAGAAATACTTTCTCAAGAAGTCCATGAAACACAAGGCATGGAGACCACAACAATTGGAGAAGGCTCCTCTTCTCAACCTTCCCTCACTCAAGAACCTATCAAAGAAATACCTGCAAGTATTTTTTATGAGCAAGCAGAAACTTTGAAAGGAAGGAAAAAGGGAATTGAAATTCACGATGTCAAATCTAATTTAGAGGCCACTCAATCCAATAATGATCTCGTTGTACCTAAATATGTTGATGATACTAAAGAAGTTGGGACTAAGCATGTCTTAACTCCTGAAGACCAGTGGAAGTCGTTTGAGGAGGCAAAGAAAGAGGTAGATACTAAGGCACAATTTGAGGCACTAGCAAAGCAAAGAGAAGCAGAGGCCAAAGCCAAAGCTGATTTTCTTGCCAAGCAACAAGAGTTAAAAGCTATGGCAAAGGCTAAAGAATTGGCAAGGCAACAAAAGGAGAAAGAGGATCTTCTACTGCAACAAAGACAAACGGAGTAGAAAGCTAAGGAGAAGAGAGAAAATTTAGCTTTGTTATAGAAGATCCATGAGTTGGAAGAAGAGAAGGCTCAACAAAGAAGAGAAAAAGAAGCCCTTGAAGCCAAGTTCAAAGCAGTAGAGGAGGCTTGGAGGAAGAAAGAAGAAGAAGAATTGGAATTAAAAATAATAGAAGAAGAGGAGTAGGCTAAAATTGACCAAGAGGAAGCCAAGGCATGGGCAAGGGTAGAATAATTAGAGAAACAAAGAGATCAAATATTAAAGGAGAAGAGATTGGAAGAAGAACAGTTGGCCAAGATAGAACAAGAAAGAGAAGAAAAATTTGAAGCTGACAAATTGGCCAAGGAAAAGGAAGATAAGGAGAAACAAAAAGAAGTTGATTCTCAACCCAAGGAAGCACTTTGGCAAACCTTCTCTCCTACCACATCTTCTTCTACTCAAGTGGTAACTCCCCCTGTTGCCCTGACATGGCTAAAGCTTAATCTAGAGAGGAAACAGATAGTGCAACCATAGCCCCTTAATTGGGATGATATAAGAAAAGAAATTGAAAAGGAGAGGCCAAAGAAAAGGGCTAGAGTTCTCCATTCCACTAGACTAATAGATTTTGGGGATATTATTGTTGAATGTTCCATTCCAATGGTTTATAAGGATAAAAAATAAATGAAACTAAGTGATTATCAACTAGGCATGATGAATCTAGGAAGGCCTACAAGAAACCAACAAATGGACCTAATTGATATTGTAGCCTCTTCCACCAAATCAAGAATGGTCAAGGATAAGCAAAAGAAAGATGAGCTTAATTCACAGGTGGATAAATTACATAATTTTTTGAAAGACTTTTCTTCTCCTATCTCTTCATAGTCTGTTGCTCCTTAGACACCAATTTTGCTGAGTAAGAAATATGTCGACAACTTGGTTGAAATGAGGAATAAGGTGGGAATGATGGACAAATGGATTGCTAGACTAAATCAATAAGTACAAGATTTTCTTGTTGAGGGTTACAAATCTCATGAAGGAGCATTAGATGTGATCAATGACATGGTCACACATACTGAAACTCTTGGGAAACAAGAAGAATAATATTCAGACCATGCAAGGAAGCTGAAAGACATCAATAAGCTGCCCAAGAAAACTTTTTTGGAACAATCCATCCTCGATGAAGACAATGCAGACTTTGTTGAAAATACTATTAGCATTATCAGGTTATGATCTTCATTCATCTATGGGCACAGAAACGAGGTGCAATAGGCTAGAAAGGATCTTAATGAGTAGGTTGAGGAATTGGGAGCAAGTATTTCCATACTTGTTAATGAAGACATCCATATGGAAGATGGCCTCCTTGATAAACTCAAGGAAAAATGGAGTGGTAGATTTGAAGAGATGATAAAAAAAGGAGATGATGGTGATGACCTCTTGATATATAGGCTTATTGATGTTAAGGAAGAGATAAAGGCTACCAGAAGGGAGCTCATTAAACTAGGAGATATGAAAGAGTTTTCCTCTGTCTAACTAAAGAGAATAAAGTTTGAAGATAGTTGGGTAGATGGTTTGGATACATATGTGCTTCAACAAGTGATCACCAGTTATGATGAGTACATGTTGGAGAAAAAAATGAAGGATTACGGTTGTAATGCACATGTTCCTTTGTCAGGTCAACATCAAGAAGGCACAGATTGCTAGAAATATATCTTTCCTATTTTGTAGGAAGGTGACAAGAATTCAACTATAGATCTTAGCAGTTCCACCTTCCTCTTTTTGAACATGGACTTTGACAAGGAGTCCTCAACTAGTAATTGAATATCAAAATGGATACTCATCCTACATTGCCCTATTCATCCCATGATTTGTGGATATGGACTTTTGATGAGAGGAATTAGTGCTAAACAAGTTTATATATATAATTTATCACCACTTTCTAAAGGTTGGCTCATTGAAGCAAGATTAGCCACCTAAAGGATATCTAAGATAATTTACAATTTTTTTAGAAGTTTTTTTACAGTTTAAGCAAAGATACTTGGACACATTTTTACAAGTTCTCAATATAGTTATTTTATTTTTTGAATTAGTTTTAATGATAATGTTGATGAACCATAGTCATTTGTATGCTAGTGAATGTTGTGCATAAATGTTTCTTATTTGATGAGAATCAATAGAAGACTCTGAATTTAAGACTATTTCATTGAGTTATCTATGAATGCAAGTTCTTTATATTTGTTGATCTGTGAATTTTGTTAATGAGTTGGTAATATGTTCCAGTTTGGTTTCAAAGTTGATGATGATGAATGATTGTACGTCCTGAATTAGCACTATGAATGCATGTAGTGGTACAGAGTGTTCTATGGATTGTATCATTTTGTGGTTTTAGTTATTTGAAATAAATACTCATTATGAAATTTGTATGTCTAAATTGAAAGGAATTTACATTTATGACTTGCTATTCTAAGCTTTGTCTATCTTTTTCTATTTATTTACAATCCCCAAACGTTAGAATAAGTTGTATTATGTATTTTGTATCCTTTACCAATAGGCCCCTTGAACATTATGGTTGCATGGACTATTGAACAAAATAGCATAGTTAAGAACCAACTACAGAGACCTTGGAAGATAGGTTGTTTTAGATCAGTTATCTTTTTCAGGAGAAATAGAGTAGAAATATTATGTTTAACGTTGTCGTGTTATTTTGACCATCAACAGGAGGTTCTTGATTATACCTACAGTATCAACCTTATTTCCATCAAGTTGCATAACCCATTTATTTAAAGGCTCATAGCTAAGTCCTAAGGCTTCATCTATTTGCTTGGGCATGACTATGGTGTTAGCATGAGAGTCAATTATAGAATTGTGCAACAACTTCTTACCCATAATGAGGGTCAAGAAAAGGGGTATCAATTTAGGCTTACCTTTACTTTTAGTAGAAACTTTTTCTCTATTGTTCATGAGGACTTTGGCTTGAGATGATGCTTCAATGGACTTTCCTTTGGATGGTTGCTTTGTCAACTCTATACTTGTATCTTCCAGTAGGGCCTTCTATAGCAATTATTGATGCTCTGGAATAGCTAAGGTATCCCAAAGAGATACATTAGTAGAGGATTTCCTCAATTGTCCTACCATGTTGAATGGTGGTAGGTTCATGGGCTTTTGCTCCTTAGATCTTGTTATAATAATCTCCTTGCGGGCAGGAGATTTTTGTGCAATTGTGGGGGTACCAAAAGCTTGTTCAAAACATTTTTGGGTTGTGGAGTGATCATTTCACACATGAATCTCCTCTTTAAGTGAGTGTTATAATTTGATTGCACTTGTGGAGACTCTGATATGGATGCCTCATTAACAAATACCACCTCCTCTTCTTCCATCCATGAGAAGAGCGTGTATTCAGGAGCTATATTTGTTTCTTGCTCCAGGGACATCCCTTGCATCTATGTAGTGAGTACCACATTTTCCATTTGTGGAGAGGTATATGCATAACCTCTTGAACTTGACGCAACACCTTGGATTCGTTGTACCATCACCTTCTATTGTAAGTTACCACGCAGAAAATTTCGAGGCGTATGTGCTTCGTTTGAGTTTGTGAATTTGCACATGTACCTCCTTGGTACTAGTTCTACTGGTAGGAGGGTCTTTCACCTTGGTAATTTTGGTAAGATGGCTTCTGGGGCATGGACCGATTCTGCTTGATGGTATTTATTTCATTCAAAATAATTCAAATCAATTCCTTAACATCATTCATCTCATCCCTTGAAGCATATAATGTAGAAGTGGTATTTTGTTGTGTGCTCAAGTATGCATACATAGATTGAGGAGGATTAGATGCACTGATTGAAGCTATCTCTAGGGCAGGAGCTAAAAATTTTATAAATATAGGTATTGCGGGCTGGGGTGGTAGATTTTCAGCATCAATTAGATTATTCTCCATTGTAACAGCTATGTTATACGTGTTTGGTAAGGTGTTCTGACCAAGAGACTGAATCATCATTTAGATGTCGGCATTCATAGATTTTAGGTAGAACATAAATACCAAATCAGGAGGTGGGTGGATCATTGTCTAGATCCTCTACCAATTTGTGTGGAACCTGGCATTGAAGTTGTTCATGGCCTCTTAAGAGGCCTGCTTGATATTCATCAATTGTTGGAATAGCGAGGACTGATCCTCATTGTTCGAAAACTGCTCATACAAAGGATCTTCGAGCCAGTCCTAGGTATCGATGGTAGTGTCTCCCAGAGTTTGGTACTAATCAAGGGCCTTTTCTTTGAAAGAGGATGCAAGTATCACTAGTGCTAAATTTTGATCAGCTACACCATGCACTAGACATACATCTTCCACATCTTGCAGATTTTCAGATGGTGTCTTTGAGCCATCCCCAATGAATTTTGGTATAGCTTTTAAGGTAGAGGTCAAGATATTAGCCCAAATGGATAGTTCCACTAGTTCTATGAGAGGGCTTCTGATGTCCCACGCCACATAAATTCTATTAGTTATTGGAAACATGGCTAGTGGAGGGGTTTGGACATTTGCCGAATGGGTTTTTGTTCGGATTGTTACTAGCAGTGGCACTAGCAAGCCAAGGTTATTCGCAATTTGGGATCTAGTAACAAGTCTATGGCTCATACACCTTCAAATTTGGATACATTCAATATAGCTCCACTAGACATGCCAGAAAAACAAACTATTGATGCCTAAAATTGCTAGGCAAACAGCCTTATGGGAAACTCAATTAATGAGGGGACCAATTACGCTAAACTAAGTAACCTCCAAGATTTTTAAAGAAGTCAGCTCTTCCTATAATTGGGGGTTTGGAAAGGGAAAAGGAAGCAGATATAAAATAAAAACTAATCTAAGGTGATATGCCAAGATTTAAATTTTTTAGGCATGGTAAACCTTCCTTTCAGATACAGTTTGAGGGTCGTTCAGCAATCTGCTATGTCTGAGAATAACAAAAATAGAGATGAAAACCTTAATAAATTAATCAAATGACATAGCATAACTTCAACATACATCTATTGATCAAGAAGAGTCTAAGACATGATCCAAATAGTAAATTTCTATTGAAGTCATAAAATTTATAGATAAACTACTTAATACAACAAACAAAATAGTATCATGTCTTATATCGACTAAGAAATAGAGAAGTCGAATAATGAGCACAGTCTATAAATATCAATACAATAATTGGAAAACACTACAAAGGCTTTAGATATTTTAGTCTCTTTTCTATAAATTTTGAACCCTTTCTTAGAGAGCAAGAGCACTATATATAGATCACCCACCTCCATTGAGCCAGTAACTGAAAATATTCCTAGATACGAGTAATGATACTTGTCGCCATGATTTCCCAAATTCATTGCAATAGAAATATTTGGTTCATCACACGTAGTCATCTTCAAACAAGATTCACCTCCCAGTAAATGATGGTTTTGTTGCCAAGGAAGAAGTAATGAGCCTCTCCGAGCAACATGTGTCACTCGGCCATATAGTTGGTTAGGAAATGTGGTGAAGAGACGGATCTTTTCTTTCGCTCATTCCAACCCTTTGATTATAATCCCTGCAGAGCTGACACGTGGATATTTTTGCATTCGAATACTAGCTGTGGGGACCACCAAAAAGCTACTTATGGAATGATGTGACGCGGCACACTGGTAGCGCTCGGAGGAGAAACAAAGGAGATAGGTCTTCCGGTGTGCATAATTTTGACATGTGGAAAAGAGATGGAGCTCGAAAGAGAATCAAAGGGAGAATCCCTCATAATGAGCGCACAATGGGCATGTGGAGAAAGCGTGCAAGGGCAAGGGAAAATGGGATGGTGATACTCAAACATACAAGGCACGAATCGAGGGTTATGCAAAATAGTCAATATTAACCCAAAGGGAGCTACAATGATTTTTCAATCCATAGTACCATTCCCTCCTGGCTTTGAAATCCCCAAATTCGATAAATACAAAGGGAGAGGAAGTCTCGTGGACCATTTTAAAGAGTTTAATGTCATGTATATGGAGGTGGCCTATAATGATTTGTATCTAATGCACCTCTTCCCCCAAAGTTTAACAGGTCCTGCCATGGATTGGTTTTCTCAATTTCCTCCCGGTATCAAAAATTTCTAAGAAATTACTAATAAATATATTGATCACTTCTCCTTTAATCTTGACATGGATGTAAGCCTAGAAGAACTATACGCTCTTAGACAAAACAAAGGAGAATATTTCGCTAATTTCTTACAATGATGGAGACAAAGAGCTAGTAAGAGCAAGTGGCCTCTTCTCGATGAACAACAAGTGGGGATTATTATAAAAAATCTAGATCCATTATTATCCTTCCACTTGAAAATGTAGTGCATCACATCTTATTAAAATCTTGTCCCTAGAGCCCTTAATATCAAGAGAGCTCTGATCTCACAGGGAAATACTCTAGCTTACAAGGACAATCATCCATCAACCAGTTCAAACAAGCCTCGTGTCTAGGATAATAAAAAGAACGTAAAAAATGATGGTGTGGTAGATGTTAAGGTGGTCCTAAGTGCTCCTCGGCCAAACAACAATCAAGTTGCTAACATTCGACCAATTGTGCAACAAACAAAACCTCCTCAGAACAATCAGATCCACAACATCGAGATGCAACAAAGACAAACCCTTAACAAGAAAAAGTATCCAAAATGCAAGTACACATATTTATTCAAACCTATCAAAACCATCATGAAGAATTTAGTCGAGTCAAACCTGATAAGGCTGCCCAACTTTGAAAACTACCAAGAACCACCAGAGAAACCATCTTGGTAAAACGATCATGATCTTTATGACTTTCACAAAATCAAAGGGCACAAAATGAAAAACTGCGTGAGACTAAAAAAAAATTATCTAAGACCTCATATAAAATGACACCATTTATGTTGAAGTACCAGCTGGTAACCAAGATCTTAAGATATACAAGAATCCCATTCTAGATCATAACAAAGGGAATAGCAATGGGAAAGCTAAGGATTACACAAATGTGCAACATACCTATTCCAACATGGTTGCTTCCTATGATAGCATCATTACTATCATCACCATCAAAGGGCCTAGTGCGACGTGTAGAATCACCACACGAAGTGGAAAATTCACCATCCAAGGATTCCCATCTCAATATAGGGCACAACCTACTTTGCCAACATCAAATCCTAGCAAGTACAATCTCCTAGATCAACTTAAGAAGACCCCCACGTAGATATAAATCTTAGAACTATTTAGTCTATCACCCACACATAGTGAAATCCTAGAGAAATCTTTGTGAGAATCATCCATCCCTGAGGATATTGATATAGATCAATTTCAAGCTATGGTAGGGCATATCACTAATCATCTTCTCACCTTCTCAGAACAGGACCTACCATCACAACCATCTCATAGCCATGCTTTACACATTGAGGTTGTTATTCATAAAAAAAATTCAAAAGAGTCTTAGTAGATGGAGGTGTTGGTCTGAACATTTGTACCCTTTAGTTAATCAATCACCTAGGATATTCAGAGCATACTATTGAGAAAGCAAAGAGAACCACCATCAGAGCATATGACGACCAAGAGTGGGTGTCACAAGGCATCATTGCCTTACCCATCCAAGTGGGACCCATCATTGTAGAAACTACATGCCAAGTATTAGACCTTGATCTTCCCTAAAATATCTTATTTGGCTGACCATGGATCCATGCCTTAAAATTTGTAGCCTCAACCTACCATCAGAATGTAAAGTTTCCTTTCGAGGGCAGAGAAATTACTATCCATGGAGATCCTGAGCCTTTTTACTACTGCAATAATCTTGAGGCCAAGATCTATAAGATACCCCAAGTACCCAAGAATGATGAAGGGCCTACACCATCTACCTCATTTGTTGACCCATCATCTCTTGCATCTACCTCAGAAATGAAAATATTGATTTTGCAAAACATACCCAACATCAAAGCAGTGATCTAGGATGATAGTTGTGGAAACTACAAGCTAATGAAGAATAAATTTATCTTGGGAGAGCTCCCTCTTTCTCTTCAATCCCATGGGAAACCCACATCTAGCAATAAAGATCCTGAAACAATAGAAATGGTAGCTACTACCTTTACCAAGTGGGGGGATTTGAACGAAGAAGATATAAACGAGGAAGATGTCTCTAAACTCCTCTATCAAGATGAATGACCTGTCCCTATTCTTCCCATGGAAGATGATAGCAAAGGCTTACAACTAATGAAGGGATGGGGTTATAACAAGAATGTGAAGTTAGGACCGAATGATAATGGTTTGCTAGAACCCATCATTCCTGAGAAATGAATAAAGAATCTTGGCCTAGATTATAATACTAGCAAGGTCACACTTATTGGAAAAGGTACTTTTGCTAAATGGGGTGAGGCTTCCTCTTGGTTACTAACATCACATGATACGACCTCAGATGACTTCCCCCTTGATTTTTCTGACCTATTTGAGAATAAATCCCTCTTCATGATATCCACAGCATCCTTTACTCAAATAAATTAACCAATTGAAATATGCCCAGTATACCCACAACTCATTGACTTGGACCAACAAGGACCACTAATTCTAGATTTATTCAAAAATGATGAGGCAATCTCAGAATTCATGGGACTTCATGATAACTTACCATGGGAAAATAATAATGTAGGTTTTGATATAGAGCTAGATATAGGTGCATACTATGGGGAGACGATTGAATCCTTTAGTCGCAAAATTGACAAACTAACATGCAAATCTTTGAGTGAAAACCACACTGTGGCACTTTCTGATCCTAAAATAGTAAAAAGAAAGGGTGTATCTGAGGGTGAAAACCTCTCTAAGGAATCCAAGGATGAGGGATTAAATCTCCCCTTAGTGCAATACATTTAGAGAAGTCAGTAGTGATAGTAGAAAAGACCACTCCAGTCAATGTGGGAATAGAAGAAGGGCCCAAGATCACTTTCTATGTTGAATCCTTGTTGGATGAAGAACAGAAAAACCTAGCAACGTTCCTAAAAGAGAGAAGAGCCAACTTTGCATGGTCATACACTGATATGTTGGAGCTTGATCCATAAGTATTTGCGCATCACTTAGAAATTTATCCTAAAGTCAAGCCAGTGAAGCAGAAATTAAGGAAGATGCACCCTCAGATAACACTCTTGGTGAAACTTGAGTTACAAAAACTTCTTGATGTGCGATTCATCTGGTCGATAGATTATCCTGAGAGGGTTTCAAACCTAGTACCAGTCTCAAAACCCACTAGGGGCATCAGCGTTTGCACTAATTTCAGATACTTAAATAAATTGTACCCGAAGGATGATTTCCCTCTTCCAAACATTGACCTCGTCGTGGACTTAATAGAAAGAAATAAAATGCTATCACTAATGGATGGTTTTCCAGGCTACAATCAAATCATGATCACCAAGGAGGATCAACACAAAATTGCATTCACTTTTTTATGTGGAACCTATTGCCGGAATGTGATGCCATTCGGGTTGAAGAATGCAGGAGCAACCTATCAAAGAGAAATGACCCTCATCTTCCATGACATGATCCACAAAATAGTCGAAGATTATGTAGATGATATTTTGGAAAAATAAAATAAAATAAGTGAACACGTACAAGTCTTGGGACCCATCTTTGGAAGGCTTGAAGAATACAAAGTAAGACTAAATCCAAAAAGTGTGTCTTTGGGGTTACATCAGAGAAAATTCTTAGCTATATCATCTTTCAAAGGGGGATAGAAATTGATCCAACAAAGGTAAAATTCATCCTCAACATGGTACCACCACAAACACTAAATCAAATGAGAGGGTTACAAGGAATATTGTAGTCCATCAGAAGGTTCATATCTCAACTATCAAATAAAATCCACCCTTTCTCGCATATTCTCTATAAAGGAATAACTTACAAGTGGGATGAGAAGTGGGATAAAAATTTCCAGTAGATTAGAGACTATCTATTGACACCTCTAGTACTCATGTTTCCAATACTGAATAAACCATTGATCCTATATATCTCAGTAGCATCAACAGCACTAGGTGCTCTTCTATCACAACATGATGAAGATGAAAAGGAAAGGGCTATCTATTACATCAGTAGGACCTTGGTAGGCTATGAAATGAACTACTCATCCATTGAAAAAGCATGCTTAGCAATATTTTTGCTTCACAAAAATTTAGACATTACATGTTATCACATCAAGTAAAGCTCATTGCAAAGATTGACCCATTGAAATACCTATTATCCAAAGCAACTCTCACTAGGCGAATGGCTAAATGGGTGATGATATTAACTAAATTTGACATAGAGTACATGGAGCAAAAGATAATCAAAGGAAAATTAATTTTAGACCAACTAGAAAATGAACCTATCTATGTTGAGACCCCCTTGATATCTAAATTCCTTGATGAATCAGTATTGCTGATCAATCTAACCAATCAGTGGAAGATGTACTTTGACGGATCATTCCTCCAACATGGATCAAGAGTGGGTATTATTTGCATCACCCCTCAAGGTGATTGCATCCCGAAGTCATACAAGATATCATTTTCACATACTAAAAAAATTATTGAGTACAAAGCCCTAATCACAAGTCTAAGGATAGCGATTTAGTGGAAGATACGAGAGATGAAAGTCTACGAAGACTCATAGCTGGTTATCAACCAAGTCAATGATGATTTTCAAACTAAGGATAATAATCTTACTCCTTAAAAGAAGATGGTAGAAATTCTCAAAGATGTTTTCATAGACAACTTTTGAGTAGATTCCTCACATGAACAACAGAGCAGCAGATGTCATGGAAACAATTGGATCACTGTTAGACATGTCGAACAACATTCTTCAATGTGAATTCTTGGTAGAGAAACTTCTCATGCCAACTTTTGAAATCCCTAAATCTAAATTTGTGTGTGTCATTCTTGGTCCTAGATCCCCATGGTACACCATGACATATTAATCTACCTAAGCAGAGGAACCCTCCCATCCGAGATCACCTCCAACCTTAAAAATACCTTTGTAAAGAAGAATCTCGATTCATGATCCTAGGTGATACCCTTTATTGTCAAAGCATCAAAGGGACATTACTACGATGTCTTAACCAAGAGGAAGCCTTGACTACTTTAACAGAAGTACACAATGGCATATGTGGTTCCCATTTAGGAGGTATGACTTTATCTAAGAAACTATTGAGGATGGGGTACTATTGGCCAACCACGTAAAATGAAGCACATCAATATGTGTAGAAATGTATCTAGTGTCAAAATCATTGAGATCTGATTCACGCTCCATCTCAAGAGTTACAACCAATGATCACACCTTGGCCTTTCTCACAGTGGGGGATTGACCTCATAGGAAAGATCACTCCAACCTCATACAACGGCCACAAGTTTATCATAATAGCTACTGAGTAATTTACCAAGTGGGTTGAATCCATTCCTATAACCTACATAACAGGGAAGAAAATTATCAAATTTATCTTGAACTACCTAATTTTTCATTACGGTGTTCCACAAACCCTTATTTTAGACAATGGAACACCATTCAAAAATTAGGATGTAAAAGAGCTATGTCAAAAGTTTAACATCCAACATCGATTCTCTACCCCATATTATCCTTAAGGCAATGGCCAAGCTAAGGCTACAAACAAAACTATTTTAAAAATCCTAAAGAAATAAGTCAATGAAGTTGGTCGTGATTGGCATCTGCAGTTAAATCTTTCTCTCTAGGCCTGTCAAACCAATATTTATACAGCTACAGGTGCAACCCTATTCTCCTTGGTCTATGGATCATAAGCCATTCTGCCTATTGAGGTCGATCTCCCATCACTGTGAGTGTCACTATAGAACCTAATCGTCGATGAAGACTACAGAGCATCCCGACTAAATGTGTTAGAATTCTTGGATGAGCATTGTCTTGATGCCGTCAATCACTTGCAAGTGTATCAAATTCGACTAAAATGAAGTTATAATAAGAAGATCAAATGTTTTTCTTTCTAGGTAGGGGATCTTGTCTTAAAACGGAATCAAAAGTATCTTCTAGATCAAGACAGTAAAGGAAATTTTGAGCCTATCTGGTTGGGTCCCTTTGTCATCATAGCAAGCTATAGATCAGGAGCATACCAATTTTCAACACCTAAAGGTGATCCCTTGTAGGAACCAATAAACAGCTTGCATCTTAAAAAATTTAATGCCTAGTATTGAGGGGTATAACTCTAAAAATACAAAAAAAAGAGAAAAAGGATTGAAAAAGTAAAGGAATAAATCATCCTCTAGTGAAACCCACTTCGATGGCGCTTTGGGAAAGTACCTTGGTGAAAACTTGGCAAACAAGTGCCTTGCGTAAATAAATCACCTCCATCTATTCTCTAGCTCTTTTTCCTATCATTTTTACCATCAATCCATCAATTCACCCATCCTATTTATTCCATCACCCATCCACGTCCTTATCATAACTTGATATTGTGAAGTACAATAATCCCCTTAGTACTACATGGAATATTCCAAAGGTCATTTTTTCTAGCCTATATCGAGGTAGTCTATCATATCACACTGGGGGCAATTCATTATGGATCCGATCAAGTTCTTGTATATCTTAAGGTTATTAGAAATCTCATTAAACATCCCAAAAATATTCGTAAAATGTTCATCAAAAAATTTAAAAACATTTGTAAAATCCCGTATAGATAAAATCCAAAAACATTCAAAAAATTGTAAAGGAAAACATCCAAAACACATCAAAATCCCTAAAAAGTTAAAACATCAAAAAATTCAAAAATAGTACCTTGTTGTCGAACTACGGGTCTTTGAGCTTGAACATAGGCAAGTCCATCATCGATGTGCCCTTGAGATACCCTAGGTCATTCCTTTACGAATCCATCATAATAAACTGGCATCCCCTCAATTGTTAATATCTCATTGTTAAATAATTCGAGTCAATTGAACTATGTGGTCTCTACGTGTATAACATAGGCAAGGCTAATCTTTGATCAGCCCCTGAGGCCCCTAGGATAGGTATTTTAGGTTAGGATATTGGTCGAAACTCTTAGGAATTCCCTAAATATTCAAATATCTTGAAAATCCTTAAACATTCAAATATCAGAAAACCCTAAAAATCCTCAAATAATCAAAAACCAAAACATTTACATAAACTTTCAAAAAGACTAAAAATAGCCTCAAAACATTTTCAAAATACCATAAACATTGAAATATTCCACAAAATCCAAAACCCATCCATCCCATTTCGCTTTCAACTGCAATAAACCTCCATCCATAATAAATTGACCATCACCTTCAACCTTTGGCAAAATAAATAGAAATCAAGTATAGTAAGTTGTAAAGTGAGAACTTAAGTGTCAAAATCTAAAATTTAGATCATAGGTAAATGCATCAGTGAATTTTGTATCAATGGCTTATCATAAAGCTCATAATCATCTTAATCAACCCACCTAATCAACATGTCCTAGGATGTATCCTTCTTGCGATGTACATCAGTATCAGACATCACCTTAGCTATGTTTTAAACTGGCAGGAGATATAGAAAATACTGACTATTTATCTTTGATCTTTTCTTGTGATTTATCTTATTGACCCATTCTAAGGACCTCTCGATGATGTCTCAAATGATTTAGAGAGAAATGAATGGGGTATCAATCATTATATTTTATTTGTTGTGTTTGTGGGTATTCTTGTAAAATAATATTGGCGCATACTTGCTTAGTTGTGTGTAGGGAGGTTGTTTGGATTATTTTGTTGACTGTTGTGTATGCTTTGGTCTGATGTATTCTAAGCTTCTAACTTACATTCCAACGAGGTTTTTATATGTCAAGGTGTGAAAACGAACTATCCTATCTATTTTTAGAGTCAAAGTCCATTACACTAGATGTAATGCCATCCCAGTTATCAATACCTTGATGCATCGTGTCTATGTGTTATATCAAACAATAAGGAACGACGAAAAATCCTAATCCCAAGATATGATAAAATCATCATCATCATCATCATAATCATCCTGCATTTCTCATCACCATCTCTAATAAAGTCTTAGTGGATTATAGACTTGTTGGATCTTTTAAGGAAACCATCAAGATTAATGGTCATTCATCTTCTTTATTCTATCTTTTCTCTGTGCTAACCTGGTATCATGACAGTCACCAAAATATCATCAATGCATCCATCCTACATCCACAAATCATCAGAATGCATACATCTCATAATTATAGCATATCATAAACATACATCACATTATCATAAGCATGAACATCTGCATTCTCCATCCATACATCATCATCTCATAAAATTGAATAAGAAAATACACAAAAAGAAGTGCATCCATATCATTTGCATAAGCATAACATCTGCATATCATATCATCCATTCCATAAACATGTCATGAAAAGATAATGAATAAATAATATTGTATACATCTAAAAATGGTCACGATCAATCAAACTTGTTAATTAATTAAATATGAAATATTTAATTAATATTCTAAAGTCATCTACATATAAATAAATTTAATTATTTATGTATGTCGTTCAATTTTCTAATTCTTCTAGTTTAATTAAATAAATAATTTTATTTAATTATTGCTATTTTCCTCTTAATAAAATTAAATAAATTACATAATTTATTTATTTAATTATCATTCTATTTCTAAGTTTGAATGTTTAAATTCAAATTTATGGAATATTCTTCTTAATTCATTCAACACCTCACATAATTAAATATTGTAAATATTTAATTACTTATCTTTTTCACCTCTCACATAATTAAATATTAATTATTTAATTATAGAAGTTTCCAAAATATATGTCACATATAATTAAATAAATTTATTTATTTAATTGGCATTTATCCTCAATTTTCAACTAACTTTTCAATTAATCAAAAGACAAATGCCATGTTTGTCTCCATTTTTGAATGAAGATAGTTTCGTGGGTTGAAAACATTCTCCATCTTTCTCTCAACTTCTAGAATCTCACACCGTTCATCTTGACAGGTTTGAAACTCAACCGTTGATCTTCACCAACTAGATTCTTGCCTTTCAAAAATCTATAAATACAACCATTTGGTAAGTAGATTTTATACGTAATTTAATATAGTTGCATTTGAATCAACATATCAGAATTTTAGCCATATCATAGCATTTTAAGTTCTTCAATTTCATAGCAATCATTAGCAATGGACACATTCATTTTACATCAATCTTGTTCTCCTAAGTTGTCATTCTACAAGTTGTTGCTTAAAACAGTTGAGAGCCAGTATCTTGAATCGAATCCTTGGAGATAAAGAACAATGGGATGAATTTGAAGGAGTTGTTGTTATTTAGAGTTTACATTTGTATTTTCTAAATTAGTTTATTTCAATCTAATGTTTCATTGGTGTGTTAGTTTACTTTCTAATTAATACACATATTAAAACATATTTTTGGCGCCCACCGTGGGGCCTTGCCCTGTTTTTAATCTTTTTATCACAGGTTTTTCTGACAAGTGACGGACTCGAGTCGCGTTTTAACGCATACGAGCCTCGGTTTAGCGCATCCATGGACTATTTTAGTGCATCCATTAACTGTTTCAGCTCATCCATCGACTGTTTCAGCGCATCCATGGACTATTTTAGCGCATAGACGACCTGTTTCGGTGCATTACTGTTTGTTCATTTAGTACATTGGTGGCCTGTTTTAGTGCATACAAAGGTTATAAAAAATTAAATTTTGATTCTGATGCCATCCGCAGATAGGATTTTTCAATTCGGTTTTAAATTAAAATGAAGCAATCCTAGGATATACACTTAAAATCTGGAATTTATCAATCCTAGGATAGTGAACAAACTTTATTTTATGTTGGTTAAAATGAATCCAATGTTTGTTGTCAAGAAAAATCTTCACTTAGCATAGAAAATTGTCATTTGGATTTAAAATTGAACCATTTTTTTGTTGTGATTGTTGGGTAATAGGTATATGCTCTCCCCTTTACTGGGTGATCAGAATGCCAAACATACCTTTTTCATTTTATGCAATTCATATTTTATTACAACCTTTAGAAGGCCTACCATAGTGGGAAAAAGTACTCACCCTACGAGAACGACCTAAGTGGGAACAACCAAAGCCAGGTTTTCCAACCCACTCTAATAAGTGAGCAAGATAACCATCCCCAAAATATTTGTTCTAAAGATTGGGAGGTCTCCTGAGGGAGTTTATCTATTGCCACGCCAAACGGAAACCTTTACTAGGAACCATAGTGTAGAAAGCCACCCATGTCAATATCCAAACATCATTTCAATCATAGTGCAAGGGGAGGAAAGAATCTTCCCCCAAGACACTCACCATATAATCACCACAGATTGTTTTCTCAAGGGATCGAGAAATCTAACCTTGAGTACACACCTGGAAAAGCCAAAAACATGCGCACCCTCTAGGGGGTGACACGGCTATGTGAGTCAACATGATTTTAAGCTCTGGTTTGTGATTCCTATGATGACCTATTTGACAACTAAGAGTGAGTCTATCTGAAATGCTTATTTTGTTCAAATACCTACGAAAATCTCAAGAACATACACTCTTTGTTTAGATTTTAGGATTTATAAAACAATTGTTTGCTATTGTATGCCATGTTTTTCACATTTAAATCAGATTAAGATCATCCAAAAATATCAAATTGTCAAAACATGTATGTCTTAGAAAAATAATTGGATAGTTTAGTGCATCCCTGGTCTATTTTAGCGCATCTGCACTCTGTTTCGATGCATTTGTGCTCTGTTTCAGCGCATTCATGCTCTGTTCTAGCGCATATGTGCTCTATTTTGGCGTATTTGTGCTATGATTTAGTGCATACCTACAATATTCTAGTACATAGGTTGGATATTTTAGCGCATCTGCTGAAAACTTTAGTGCATTTGTGTTCTGAGTCTGAGTAATTTTTCTGACACTCAGAAACCAGTCATCTCAGTCTAGTCTTTTCCTATGCTCAGGGTTTGGAAGTCTACAACTTTTTCCAAGAAGTCCGTAGAGAGGAAGATTAAGAAGCCAAATAAATCTCTCAGTTATAAAAATTTATTGAAATGGAGGAAATTTTTATACCATAGTCGAAAGGTCTTGCTTGAACACAAAACCTTTATTCATCGATATCATGACTTTGTTAGAGGTTTCACTGATGATTATGTTGTAGAACCATTATACTCATGAGATTTCTTTCAAAGAAGAGCCCTTTCTCAAAGGCATAATCACAATCAACGTATTCAATCCTCTTATATACCCCAACCTACAATTGTATACTCTACTCATCCTAATCAATTTCTGCAATAGAGAACTCGAGGACATTAGGCATTTATCAAATCCTTATTTTTACAAAGCTACGATCAAATATCACAAAGTGCAAAATCATCTTTATTTATAATCTTTGGTTTAATTCCCGCAAACAAGATTATCATCCTTTAAATCATGGAATCACGAGCTAAAGATTAAAAATCTCATAAGTCATAGAATCTTCATTCTATCCTGACTTTCATATCTATCAAAATTTGCACCATTTTATTCTTTTGATCAAAGTTAGTAGAAATTTGACAAAATCTTATGCCTGTTGTCACACGATCTTGAAAACACATAGAAAGAGATGAAAGGGAAAGTACATTAAGAAAAATGGGTGATATTAGTGATAGGGAAGAGAAACCCTTTCATAATTCAAATACTGAAGAGATAACAGAAGAGAAGCTCCAAGAAGCAGAACGGGATCCCCAATTCCATACTCTTATGGAAAGGATTTTGGAACAAAACAAGGAAAGATATTTCCTTTCATTAGCTAATAAAGGAGCTAAGTTACCTGCTGATTTTGACAGAGAAGGGATTAAAGATAATCCTGAAACTCCTCTTAATGATTTTAATGCTCTCACTCAACAGATAAAAGAATTACAAGGGAAAATAAAGTAAATCCAAGGGGGTACAACAAAGAAGTGTGTTTTGGATGATATATGTCCTTATCCTTTTGACAGGAGTCTTCAAATTATTCCTTTTCCAAAACATTATGAAATCCCTAAATTTGATAGGTATAATGGGAAGACAGATCCCATCGAACATGTAAGGGATTTCTGAAATAGGAGCTTAGAATTTTCTCATGAAGATACCTACTTAATGTGATTGTTTGCACCAAGTCTGGGTGGAAAATCCATGGAGTGGCTTTCAAAGATCACTCCCCCCATTAGAACATTTGAGGAGTTAATAAATAAATTATCGCAATACTCCTACAACATCCAACACCAGATAACCATGCTTGATTTGTGTAAAGTGAAACAAAAGGTAGGGGAATCCTTCACCACATTTTTACAAAGGTGGAGAAGGGTGTTTGCAAGATACTCCCGTCATGTTCCTAAAATAGAGAAGATGGAGATCTTTATCAATAGTCTAAATCAAGAAATGAGTTATAGACTAAACCTTCACTATCCTCAATCATCTGAAAAATTGATTGAAAATGCGATTACAATTGAAGGTGCCTTGGTCAAGTGTGGAATTCTGAAACTCGATAAAGAAAGTTCAAATTTGTACAACAACAACAACAATGACGAGTCACGATTTTGGACTCAAAATAAAAATGTTGTGAATGATGGGGTAGTAGATGCTAACAACGTGAATGTGAAGCCTACTATTCTTAATGTATCAGGTGTCCAATGTAGCAATAATGCTAGAAATTCTAGTACCCAAGGCAATATTTCCAATCAAGGGAATGTGACCAATAATCGTGGAAATAATTTTGGCAATAATCAAAATTCAAATGCACCCAGATCTTCATATTTTTCAAATCGACGGAGTTTTACTCCCTTGGGCCAGTCTTTAGAGTCCATTCTTAAAGAACTGTTGAATCAAAACACTATTACATTACCACCACAAAGAGACTATGAGCCTCGAGTTAAACCACCATCATGGAATGACTCACACTTTTGTGAATATCATAGGTGTAAAGGTCATAAGACAAATAATTTCCAAGGGTTAAAGAATATTGTTTAGGATTTGATTGACAACCATACCATTATGGTTGAAGGACATAATGCCAATAATGACCATCAAGCGTTCAAGGATGCTCTTGCCAATTATCAAAAAGGGGAATCTTCGGGTGATAAGGGCAAGAATGTTAATTATGTCCATGACACCATTATCAATCATATTTACATAGACGATCAGCAAATCAATGCTATCAAAATCAAAGGTAAGCAAGAATATCGAGAGGTCAATGCTATGATAAGGGGACAAGCCAAAATCATTGTAAAAGGAAGCTCATCTAAAGTGGAAACTCCCCCTCCAATTCAATACAATTTTGTTGATCAACTACGAAAAACATCGGCCCAAATTTCTATCTTGGAGCTCTTAAAATTATCACCTACACATAAGGACATTCTGGAAAAAGCACTTGTTGACACAACTATGTCTCCTGATCTGGATATTAATAAATTTCAAGCCATGGTGGGACACTTGTCCTCATCTACATGTTTATCCTTTACTGAGAAGGATGACTCATCCATGACCCATCCGCATAATTCATCACTCTACCTAGAGGTTATGGTTCACAAAGCCTAAATTAGATGTGTCCTAATAGATGGGGGAGCTGGATTAAACATTTGTACTTTAAAATTGGTCCTCGCTTTGGGGTATTCAGAAGAATCTATAGATCCACGAAGGAATATTACAATCAAGGCATACGATGATGAGGAAAGAGCTTCCAAAGGCCTCATCATGCTACCAATTAGAGTGGGACCTATTGTGAAGAATACCTTTTGTCGGGTTCTAGATCGGGATCTATCCTATAACATACTCTTGGGTCATCCATGGATCCATGACATGCAAACTGTTCCATCTACTTATCATCAATGCTTGAAGTTTCTATTACGAGACTTTTTCCCCATGGAAGAAAAAAGGAAAAAATAATAATAATAATAATAAAAGAGAATAAAAGTAAAATGAGAACTAATGTAATAGTTCAAGAAATAAAATGTAATAAAACAATAATTAGAGTTTTCACGGGAGGTTGTAACTATTTATAAAAGGGTGTGTCGGTTGGAACTACCCTTTATGTTGTATAAAAACCCGTGAAAACTAAATTATTTAGAAAAAAAGAGAAAAACATGTACAGCACATTGCAGGAATAGGGTTCCAAGTTAGTAGGCTATGAGTAGGATGGAGAAGGGTCACTCCTATAGTGGGTGTCCAACCTGGGGTACAAGTGCGTACACTCAGGATGGTCCTGGCCAGGGCATGGTTTTGTGGCACGAGTGTTGAGAATTGTTCTGGTGGAACCAGCACTCGTGTAGAGCGACAAAGTCCGCTTTCCTCCCAAACTAATCATAGACAGAAGAGGCTGAACCAAGGACCATTCCAGCAATAGTTGGGAATTTCTTCAGCACATTTTAAAAGATAAGTATTAAATTTTGATGAATTATCTGAGCAATAAAGTGTTTTAAATCTTTTGAGTTTACTAAATTAATAATCTATTTACGGCATGAATGAATGTATTTGAATGCAATTTTTTGATCAATTTATTATATGCAATTTAATTTCAAAGTCTTTACTGGAACATTAAATATTATATTAAAATTTGTGCATAAAAGTTTTGGAATTAATCTATGAAATCATTTTAATTGTTACCTTTTAAATTTGGGAATTAGTTTAATTTCAATTTGGTATCAGAGCCTTTGAAATTTTGTATGTTACCAAACTTTAAGGTTATTGAAGATTATCAATAGATTTTTGAACTTTGGATCAAACCAAATTGGACAACAACCATACTTGAATTTTACATCCTAGATACATGGATATACAAATTATAGCAATAAAAATGTCACATGATTGGTATTTATTGTTTCTCATTTTTTAATCTAATTACCTATGAGTGTTTGACAAATTGATATATGTCAAAAGATGTTATGACAAGATTAGATGTTACATGAACTCTTTAATATTGATAGAAATATGATAATTTACAATATTGGATTCTAAAATTTCCCAAAGTTTTGTTTAAGTTACCTTGTGAAATGGCATTTTAAGGTTAAGGAAGATTGGACCTAGAATTTCATGAATTACTATGTGGATAGTCATAACCTATTAATATTTTTGTTTGCTTAATGTTCTTAATGCATTTTTTTAGTACCATATTTATCTATTGTACTTTGTTGTTGAACTTGATCAACCCAATAATCATGTACAATTACCTTATTAGATAGGACTAAGATTCTATTTGTACATTGATTTTAATATATGAAAAGACGATATTCATGTAGTCTAGAATGCATGAATACCACCTTGGAATGTATGTTGAGTTTATAGATTATACTTTTATGAGTGAGAACATGGTACTGGGCATGCATAGTAATTATTATGTGATTGCATTATAATACCTTAACATTTTAAAAGAGTTACTTGAGTGAGTAAAATGATAAAGTTGAAGGACATGAGGTTAAGTACATTTATCTTTTCAATTATAAATTCATGATATATTTCATAAGGCATTCATATAGTTTTCATCATAATTTGGATTGGAAAAGTGATTTTATTAAAATTACTTGTGAATTTATAGAAGCAAATAGTGTAGATAAAGTATTATAAAAAAATACACGTATTCAATGTTAGTATCTTCAATTACTGATCATGTGCTTCTTTGAGTTGTGATGTAGATGCATCTTGTACTACTGAGGATAGTAGTTGATTTACAGGGGGAGAATTATTACAAGACTTTTTCCCCGTGGAAGAAAAAAGGAAAAAATAATAATAATAATAAAAGAGAATAAAAGTAAAATGAGAACTAATGTAATAGTTCAAGAAATAAAATGTAATAAAACAATAATTAGAGTTTTCACGGGAGGTTGTAACTATTTATAAAAGGGTGTGTCGGTTGGAACTACCCTTTATGTTGTATAAAAACCCGTGAAAAATAAATTATTTAGAAAAAAAGAGAAAAACAAGTACAGCACATTGCGAGAATAGGGTTCCAAGTTAGTAGGCTATGAGTAGGATGGAGAAGGGGCACTCCTATAGTGGGTGTCCAACCTGGGGTACAAGTGCATACACTCAAAACAGTCCTGACCAGGGCATGGTTTTGTGGCACGAGTGTTGAGCATTGTTCCGGTGGAACCAGCACTCGTGTAGAGCGGCAAAGTCCTCTTTCCTCCCAGACTACTCACAAACAGAAGAGGCTGAACCAAGGACCATTCCAGCAATAGTTGGGAATTTCTTCAACATATTTTAAAAGATAAGTATTAAATTTTGATGAATTATTTGAGCAATAAAGTGTTTTAAATCTTTTGAGTTTATTGAATTAATAATCTATTTATGGCATGAATGAATGTATTTGAATGCAATTTGTTGATCAATTTATTATATGCAATTTAATTTCAAAGTCTTTACTAGAACATTAAATATTATATTAAAATTTGTGCATAAAAGTTTTGGAATTAATCTGTGAAATCATTTTAATTGTTACCTTTTAAATTTGGGAATTAGTTTCATTTTAGTTTCCATATGATGGACAAGAAGTAACAATACCTGCTGATCACATTAGCAGTCAAACTTGCTCTAACCTAAGAGAAACTCAGAACACATTCGTTCCACATAATAGAGAGGCTTTGGCCATTTCTACCTCCAAATACAATGAACAAGCAAGAGAAATGATAAGTAATTTTGGCGCCAAGCTAAAATTGAAAGATAATGGGGTGGGAGAATATTCCTTATCTCTCTCTAATCTACCCATATCTCCAAGATCCCATGGACAACCATCAACATCCATATAGCAGGCTACGGCAGCTTTAGCCTCAGCTTCAATTCCCATCACCAAGTTTAATGGAGTATTTATCAAAGAAAATGAAATGGAAGATAGAGCTATCCTTGATTGGATTTATAAAGATGAAGAAGAATCAGTACATGTCAAGTTACCCACAGAACAATATGGAAAATTTTATGCAATAATGCAGCAAATGGGTTATGAAGGAAATGGCCCTATAGGTAAAAGAAAGGAGGGTATTGTTGAACCTATCCAACTGAAAACAATGCACCCAAAGGATAAAACTGGGTTAGGATACGATGAAGATACAAAGGAAGAATTGGTACAAAGAATGTCCAATGAGGAGTTAGCTGAAACAATTCTAAGAATTCAAGACAATAATTATGATATTGACTCCAATGAATATGAATGGGACACCATCTTTGATGATAAATTTTGGAGGGATAAAAAGTTGGATGTCATACAAAAAATCACACCCACATTCCTACACGGGGAAAGCTCAAGGCCTCTGCTTGATTACGTTCTACTAAACGATCATGACTCAAGTGAGAACAATTTGATTCAAAGTGAGATAGATCATCCACAGGAGGGTACCATCCTAGATCTTTCCCATAACGAAGCTAATAATAGCATCATGACCCTTACGGCTAGTAACCTTACTCAGCCTAATGATCCATTTCCTTTGGTCCATCCTGAACTCATTGATTGGGAAAAAATTGCACCAATTGATATCCCAACTTTTCCAAATGACGAAACCATCATAACCTTCCTTTGTTCATCCCAACCGGAAACATGTTCCACCAGGGAATCACAAGATCATAGTTTTCAACATGAAAGTGCCAAGTTTCTTAGCTATGAAATAAATAACATAAAAGTAAGATATAATGGTGAAAACCTAACAAAGGCAGTATTAGATCAAGAAAAGAGAAAAATAAAAAGCATATCCAATAGCGAAAACCTTTCAAAGGCACTAGAGGATGGGAAACTTGACACTCTTCCCGAGCACTATCAGGAAAGGTCTTCTATTCTAATAGAAGGATACAATTTTACCGTTAGACTTGTATAGAAATCATAAAAGGAATTTCATCCATCAATCCTCTCATTACACCTTAATTGTTGACGTCTTATACCGGCATGGTCTGGATGGTACCCTCCTTAGATGTCTCAAACGCGATGAATTGAAAAAGGCCTTACAAGAGGTACATGGTGGCATTTGTGGGACACACTCAAGTGGACTAACCTTAGCAAAGAAACTTGTTAGATTGGGTTACTATTGGCTGACCATGGAGAATGAATCATTCATTTTTGTTAAGAAATGTGTAAAATGTCAAATTCATGGGAATCTTATTCATGCTCTTGCTCAGGAATTACAAACTTTCACCACAACATGGCCTTTCGCTCAGTGGGGATTGGATTTGATTGGTAAGATACATCCATCATCTTCGAATGGACACAAGTTCATTATCACAGCCACAGAGTATTTTACTAAATGGATTGAAGTTGTTCCTCTAACAACTATTACTGGTAAATAAATTTCTTCATTCATTTTGAATTATATCATCTGTTGATATGGTATTCCCAACTCCATTATCACAGACAATGGAAGACCTTATAAAAATTAGGATGTTGATGAACTATGTGAAATATTTCACATCCAACACAGGTTCTCTACACCTTACTATCCATAAGGGAATGGTCAAGCTGAAGCTTCAAACAAAACAATTTTAAATATTTTAAAGAAAATAGTGAATGAGGCAGGTCGTGATTAGCATGTCCAATTAAATCTAGCACTATGGGCATACAGAACAAGTATTCACACACCAACAAGTGCTACTCCCTATGCTTTGGTCTATGGAGCAGAAGCTATTCTACCACTAGAAGTCGAGATTCCCTCACTTCGGTTATCACTAAAGGGGCTAATCAATGATGAAGACTACAGAGTATCAAGGTTGCAAGAGCTGGAACTGCTTGATGAACGACGTCAAACTGCAGTTAATCATTTAAAGGGATATCATAAAATTATGTCTCGCAGCTACAATCACAGAGTCAAACCATGAACTTTTCAAGTAGGTGACTTGGTCCTCAAAGAAAACCCTCGTAATCAGCAGAATCAGGAAAAGAAAGGCAAGTTTGAACCTAATTGGTTGGGCTCGTTCGTTATCATTGCAGCATATGGATCGGGGGCATATTAGTTGTCAACATCAAAAGGGGACCTGTTTGAAGATCTGGCCAACAGAATTCACCTGAAGCAGTTTTATGCCTGAAAAATGTCAAAAACATTGTAAAAAGTCTTGAAAAAAAGAAGAGCAAAAATACAAAAAAAATCAAAAGAAAAAAAATAGTTTCCTTGATGAAAACCTGGCAAACAGGCGTCTCGATAACAACAACAAAAATCAAAAAATTAGAAAAAAGTGCAATAAAAATAAATGATGAAAACCTGGAAAACGGGCATTGTTTGTGATTTTTTTTGGCTCTCTCATCTATTAGGATACATTCTTCATATCCATCTTTCATCGGCATCACATACATGCCTAGCCATCACATTTGCATTGTGCATCATAGCATCTCCTTAAAATGACAAGGATCTCATCATGGCTTGATGATTGGGGTTATCCTTAGCAATAGTTGTGTCTAGTAGAAGTCAAATTGCAAGGTCGTTAGGGGGGCGATTCGCTTCTTGGAGCTTTTTGGTAGGAAAACAAACAACATGTGTCAAGAATCAAAATATCTGAAACAACAAACTTGTCCAATTAAACTGAGTCTACACGACTGTTTGACAGAAAAATGAAACAAATTGGATTATCTTAATTTGAATAAAATGAATGATAAACTTAAAGCGTAAGTTGAATTGTTGTTTTGACATTTGCTGACATCATATCTTTGGAGTGGTTCAATGATGTATTGAACTAGAATCACGAGGAAGGAGTATGATTTTCCTTTTCTTGTTGTCTGTAAGCTAATCATTATTATTGTGCAAATTTTTTGTGGGACATGCTCTATAATGTATCATTGATGACATTTCAGAATTTGCACAGGAAAATGGTTAACTTTTGTATGCTTATGCAAACAATACTCAGGTCATCTTGGTTCAATTATACCTCGATGCTTGTATTAACTTTCTATATCAAACATCATGAAGACAATACTCAGGTCATCATCAGTGCTAACATACCCTTTGATTCTTGTACTAACTTTCAACATATCAAAAGGCTCAATGATGAAAATCAAGCGCAACATGGAATGACAAACAAGAGAATGGTTCATTACTACATTCTAGGATGGCATGATTCATTTCGATTTGCATTTTGGAGGCTGTCTAAGTAGATTTTGAAGATTGGCAAAATTTTCATATATCTTTTTAGACAACAATTGAGTACACTTGGACATTTATTGCATCTCATTTCATTATCATTCATTTCATATCATTTCACCATGACTATTCATTTAGTTTATCATTGCATTTGCATATTTGCATTTTCACATCATTATCATTATTATCAATATTATTTGATCTCGTCTATCAATTTCATCTCATAATCATTCATTTCATATTATATCATTTCACAACATTTTCATTTGCATTTGTTTCACATCATAAAAGAAATATTGCATACATTTCATATCATCATTTTTTTTAGGTTGTCATATTTTTACATCACTTGCATCATATCATTACATAGTGTTACATTATGTATCATTTCATTATTTACCATTCATTATCATTTCCTTATTACCATATCATTTCCTTATTACCATATCATTTACTTATTGTCATCACCATTTTCATCATTATTATCAAGTCTTATTTCATTTTATCATGATCATTTTTCATTTTAATTCATCTCATATTATATCATTTTTTCTTTCTTTATTTTTCATCTCATCACATTATCATTCATTACATTTCGTTTCATCATAACTTTTCATTTTGGTCATCATTATTACATTACATATTTCCATTATCATTTCATTTCATATCAATTTTCATTTTCATCATTAGGTCTCATTCATATTAATCGTTATTCATTTAGTTTCCATCATATCATTTTTAGGACATATCATTTCATTAAACTCATTCATCATTACATTTTAATCTTACATTCATTACATACATCATAAAGGAAAATCATTTAGATTGCATCATATATTATCATATTAGAAATCATTTCATCATAACACATCCTATATCATATCATCATTGCATCATCATACATTACATAAAATAAAAGCATCATCATTTACATTGCATCATCATTTTCATCATCATCATAAAAATCATAAACATCATAGCATATAGAAATAAACATGCATATCAAATCACCACTGCATATCATAAATCTCATCAAAACAAATGTCCAGGTGTATAAGGATATCAAATGTTTCAACAAGATATATAAAAAATAATGACTAGAGGTATCAATAATCATCACTGAGGGGTGTCTGGATGTGCGTCATGACTATTGTTGCCTTTGGAGGTAGTCGGTCTATGTGGATCTATGTTGCCTGAAGTCCCAATCTCTCATCTAATAGGTTGTACCACACTCCTGGTAGCACTTCTAGTGTGACTGCGTGAGCGGGTCCGTGACCGAGTGCCTGACTGCGTGTATGCCATCCTCTATTCAAGCGGCACTACCTCATGTAAGTGTGAATAAAGTGTAAAGCAATAAAACACTTCTTAATGAAACATTGCATCAAAGATTAAGCTAATAACCAATTGAAATCATCTCATTGTCTCCTATCTTTAAAGATTTATTAAGCTATGTGCTCTTAGATTAAAACAACACTATAATTGTTAAAATGACAATCTAAAGAATGGAATGATATTGATGCACTGATATGGAACTAAATGTGATAATATTAAATGATAAAAGAAACTAAATTAGCATGGATTGACATGGAAATGATAAACAAAGCTACAAGAGGTAGTCATGATATGAAAACTGGATGCTTGATGCTTGATTCTTGATGCTTGAATGTTGGATGCTTGGATGCTTGGATGTTGGATGCTTGATGAAATTCTGCAGAGTAAACTTGATAACCTGGGATCTTTTCTTGGTTGAATGAGGTTGTATTTATAGATTTCCTAGCTGTAGAAATGCACACAGATGGCAAAGAGAGGCTTGGATTCAATTTGGAGGATTGAATGGTGAAATATGGAGGATATTGAGAGAAATTTGGAGATTGTCTCTACCCATGAAAATACCGAGCAAGAGAAAAGGAAGGATTGATGGAGGAGGATTGAGAGATAATTTTGCAATTTGTCTCCAATTTGTCTCCAAAACTTCTCGTGAAGTTTCAATCAATTAATCTTGACATATTTTAGACATAAATTAGACATAGGATATCCAATTTCAATTTTGAGGAAATATAGATGGAATATTCCTTATGCCTTAATTCAAATTTTTTGATTTATTTAAATTAGAAAAAAAGGGATAAATAATTTAATAAAACAAACTATAGAAGTTGTTTATTAAATTAAACAGAAGAATATGGCAATTAATCGATAAAGTGTTTAAACTTTATTTAATTAATTTAAGATTGATGTGATAGAATAAAATAGGGATTTGATAATTAAATCAAACAAATTATTTTTTTAAAAATTATTTAATTAAGATGAGATAATAGACGAATTAGAAGAATTTAAATGTAAATGTGAACATGAACTATATAAATAAATATTTCTATTTATTCAATAATAGAGGAAATTAATCAAATAATTTGTATTTAATTAATCGGAAGCTCCAGACCAATTTTAGGTGTATACATTTTGCCCCTCTTTGAAGTGATGTGTTTACGCTTTGCTTCAAAGAAAATTTTGCTGCTACTGCGAGGATCGATGATAAAAAAAAAAAAAAAATCTATATGCCCTAGTCATGCCCCAGATATTGATTTTCAGATGATTGTTGATAATATGCCCCCTCGCGAGATAAATTAATGATTTGATAATTTTTTAGAATTTTTGATATTTTCATGATGATTTGATGAAGGTATGATGAAAAAATAATTTATCTCCCGACAATAATGAAGAAATATAGCCCACAGATGTCTTTTAATTAATTTCACGGATAAAATTAATCAAAATATAATTAAAAACCCACAAAAATCCTTTTTTAAAAGTTATATATAGTCCAAAAGGTCATTTTCAAAGTCATTTGTACTTTTTGAGTTTCAAAATCTTGTGATAGAGACATTTTAGCCAGCTGGAGCAAGATGCCAATTCCTTACCACACTCACCATTTCGAACACGTTCAACATCACCAGCGGTCGGCCACATACGGACCTCCGATATGTACCCATTATCCTCCTCGTTTGTCGTGCAGTTCTTTTTTTTATGCTTTTTATGGCTTTTGACATTTTTTAGCTAAATTAGCGCTTCCAAGTCGCATTGTAGCGCTTTTACTCTGGTGTTGCACTTCCAGTAGCTGTAGTAGCGCTTTGAGATTTAGCGCTTGCGTTATTTTCTCTAGCGCTTTCATAAGATAGTTTAGCGCTTTCAATGATGTAGCGCTTCGGTAGGTTGAAATAGCGCTTCGATGCCAGATTTTAACGCCTAGAATATTCTAGTGCTTTAATTTGGTAGATTAGCGTTTTTATGGTATGTCCTAGCGCTTTTGACAAAATGGCGCTTTGATGGACTATTTTAGTGCTTTGATACGGTAAAACGGTGCTTAGGGTAAAGTAGCGCTTCAAATATCTATTATAGCACATTGAAGTGCTAGAGTAGCGCTTTGGGTGCCTATTTTAGCACTTAGGATAGAATAGCGCTTTGGGTGCCTGTTTTAACGCTTTGAACTGATTGGTATGATTGATAATCCAAATTCTTGATGATTGATTTTGATGATTTAAATAAGAGTTACTCTCACGATAGGCGAGAATAATCCTATTTATGATGATCCTCATGATAAGCGTGGAAATGATTATATATCCGATAAATCTCATGATAGGCAAGATTAGATAATGTTGATGAACCTCATGATACGTGATATTTTGTTGATGTTTGTTCATGAATTTTGATCAAAAAATTCATACCAATTTTTTATTTAGACTTGATAGTAGATGACTTTTGATTTCCTGACATAGTGCACTGATTGTAAATTTTCTCATGATGATAGGAGTGTCTGGGTAATCTCCAGATGCGAGAGAGATTTCCTTGGACCACTGACTTGATACCTCATCTGACACCAGATAAGATTCAAGTTATAGGTCAATGTGGCCTCACCAGTTTACTTGACATACCCCAAATTAGGATTAATCGGGGTCTTTTGACTGCTTTGGCTGAGAGGTGGCATAGTAACCACAACACCTTTCACTTACCCACTGGTGAGATGACGGTCACTCCTAAGGATGTGTGGCAGATTCTACGCATTTTGTTTATGGGGGAGATTGTAGTGTACAATTCTCATGAGGTTGGTGGGAGAGATGCTCTCCGTAGAGTGTTTCAGGATCAGGATATTGTAGGTCTGAGTGTCCGATGGAGGAGGATTGTTGATGCATATGCAACACTACCAGTAGTGCTTGTTGGATTTATTGGAGGTTTCCTTTGCTCTGATCATAGGTCAAAGGGATTCCTTGTGGGTTGGGGCAGGATTCTAGAGAGCATGGTCATACATGGTACGAGATATGCATGGGGGATGTGCATGCTGGCACATCTCTACCATGAAATTCATTCAGTGGTATACCTTGGGGCACACAGTTTATTAGCAGGGATGACCCTGTTACAGGTGTGGGCATGGGAGCACTTTTCCATCGCTTGACCATTTCCCATTATGGATAGACCAATAGGCAAACTGTATGTGTTTCGGTACAAAGGTCGGCTTACCCTGGCTCGGATGGGTAAGTTGGAGCATTGGAGGCAATTTTTTGATGATACAGAGACTGTTATCTAGCGGTCGTACTTAGACTATAAGCAATGGGATGAGGATGACACAGTGTTGGGGTATCTCTATGATTCCATGTACCTGATTGGTTGAACACCCTTTGTATTGGATAGGTTTTTGTTGCGACGAGTGTACAGGTAGTACGGCATCATTCAGTGTATGCCACAGGGGGTAGCCCACTATGCTAGGCGGTGGAGTGATGTACCTGATTGGGGGCCTTGTTTGTCATATGAGGTCTTAGTAGAGGGATACAGGGCATTGCAGCCATCACCCTGGGACATGCGCAAAGACATTGCGGAGGCACCCATTATAGAGGAGTACACCGCATTTTTGGCTTTGGTTCCACATTCGCGTATTACTATTCTGGACGAGCCAGCACTGTTACCCATAGAGGAGGATGTGACTGAGCGTTCTGCAGATAGTGAGGGTGATACTCCATTAGGAAGTAGCACGGAGGGTGGTAGCGATGGCAACGATAGTGATGATAGTGATGGTGGCAGTGGAGGTGACAGAGGGGTAGGGCCAATCAGTGATGGTCCTTCATCCAGCAAGCCTCGCAAGAGGCGAGCAGTGGTAGTACTGTTAGTGGACCACCAAAGATAGATTGTAGGTCTCCAGACACAGGTACAGACATTGCAAGGATAGTTGGTATAGGCTCGGGGTTTGCTTGTTTAGATGCAGACTCAGATGTAGGCTCAGGCTCAGGCCCATGCTCAGGCTCTAGTGTAGGTATAGGGAAATTTGGCCGTTGTGCAAACTCAGGTTGCCACATTGACAGTCGAGCGCCACAGTGCACGTCAAATTTCTGAGAGGGCATAGGAGATAGCGAGACCCTATAAAGAGTGGCCAATGGTACCTCAGTGGCAGACTACATGAGAGAGGTTCTACGGGCTGACCGAGAGGCAGAGTTCTACTGGGGCAGATATCATGATGTAGTGTATACTGATCGCAGGGTGAGTTATGCCCCGTTGAGATCTGTTCAGACTCATAATCGGACAGTGAGTGAGGGTGTGACACAGCCTCCATGTAGAGATCCCAGAGATCCAGGTCCTTCTGGGGGTGGTGGTGGTGGTACTGGTCCTGTTGGGCCTGCACATTCTGGCAGTAGCAGATCATAGATGCTATTGTGATCCGAGATTTTCCTTTTTGAGACATGATGTATACTACGATTTAGCTCATTTTTGATGATGTATCTTTATTTCAAACTTCATTGTATACTTGACACTGATGATATATATATGAGATGCAGTTGATGTGATCTTGTGATGGTTTATGATTTCTATGTGATGGATGCATTTATTATGTGATTATGCAACATGTGATGTTCTATTTGAATGATTTTATTTCAATGTGATTATGCTATGATAAATGCTTTTATTTCATGTAATGATTCTATGATAAATATATTTGTAGAATACATGATATATGGATGTATGATGTGATGTATGAATCTCTAAATGATGATCTATATGAATGCTTAAATGTGATAAAAATGTATGGATGGATGGATAAATGCTTTTTATGTTTAAATGTGATAATGATAAAAATGATGATCTTATGATGAATGATAATGGATGATGATGTAATGATAATAATGACATGACTTGCATTTATTTTAAATGTGATAAAATGTATGGATGAAAAATGATGTATGGGTTTAATAAGTGATTAAATGCATATGATGTTGATGGATGATAATGTAATGAATGTTTATATGGTAAAATGAACATGATGTATTTATGGTGTAATTTAATGCACAATTTATTTGATGTAGAAATGCATGAATGATGAAATGACGAAACTTGATGAGATGATGACTTTTATATGTTTTTGATGATTTTGATTTATGTCAAGTATACTCAGTCTAATTTGTAGATAAGATAATCATTGATTGGAACCCTTTATGCAATAAATACTCTGCAGATAATGATTATGATGAATGCAACTATATGCCAAAACCCATTGTCATTTTAATAGTATTTTTGTGCTTAGTATCATCATAGAGCTTTTATTGGATGTTGAAAGTGAGTACAAGCGTTAATGGTATATGTTAGACCAATGACGACCTGAGTACTTCTTTCATGATTTTTGATATTGCAAGTGAACACAAGCATCGAGGTATAATTAAACCAAGATGACTTGAGAATTCATTGTGTAAACAGGCAGTGATTAATCATTTCAATGTGTGAATTCTAAATGTCATCGGTGATACATTTGCATAGCACATCCCCCGAAAATTCACATATTTATATGATTAACTTACAGACAGCAGACAAATAAATACATCATTGAGTTACTCCAAAGAAATGATAATCAAAAATACAATTTATCCATTTTTTTCTTAAAGTGTTTCAATCATTATTCAGATTTTAGATCATCCATCCTGATTTTGTGATTTTTTTATTTTTGAGATTTTGACCAAAGACCTAACCTGCTAACTTATCCTAGGGGTCTCGGGGGCTGATCAAAGATTAGCCTTGCCTACGTTACATACGCATAGACCACGTAGTTCGACTGACACAAACCTACGTTCTTTTGGATTTTTTCCTTTCTAGACTGACTTTTTTGACATTTTTTGGATTTTCGATATGATACAGATGTTTGATTCCTCTCTGATGGTGATTGATGTTGCGCTTTGATCATTGTTTTTATTTTCTGCCATACTGTTGTTTGCCCTTTCGTGAAACTGATGTTTTTTTCCCTTAGTGATATCTAGATGTTCCCCCAAGCTTTGGAGTGAGACTTGACTATGTGAAATGATTTTGATACGGATGTAATGATGGCAAGACTGATGAAATGATATGAAACTGTACTAAATTCCAGATTATTGATCCCGATATGTATCAAAATATATGGGAAAGCTGATCTTAGAATCACATACGATGCCTATTTCCAAGTTTTCACCATATGTTTTGATTACACTCTTTGTTTTGTGTATTTTTCTCATTTTTCTCTTTTTCTTTCTTTTTGTATTTTCTATTTTTTTTGTATTTTTGTGTTACCAAGATGCCTGTTTGCCAAGTTTTCATCAAGGAAACCATTTTCAGAAGTTTGACCCGTGCACTAGGAGATTCAAGTATAGAACTTTCTGAGATGGATATTGTTGATAGGTTCATCAAACAAATCCCCTTCTAACGTTGATAGTTGATATGCCCTTGATCCATATACCGATATGATGATGAAAGGACCAAGTCAGTTAGGCTCAAATTTCCCTTTCTTCTCCCTATCTTGCCAATTCCTAGGGTTTTCCTTTAGTAACAAGTCACCAACCTGAAAGACCCTCCGTTTTACCCTATGGTTGTAACTTCTTGACATTCTTTGTTGATAAGCCGTTAGATGATTAACAGCTTGTTGACGACACTCATCCAACAATTCCAGTTCCTGCAGTCTAGGTACCCTATAGTCTTCATCTGAAATGATCCCTTTGAGTGATACACGAAGGGATGGAATCTCTACTTCGATGGGAAATATGGCTTCTGATCCATATACCAAGGCATATGGTGTAGCTCCTGTTGGTGTTCTAATAATTGTTATGTAGGCCCATAGTGCAGGATTTAGTTGAGCATGCCAATCACATCCAACATCATTAACCATCTTTTCAAGAATTTTTAGAATTATTTTGTTCGAGGCCTCTGCTTGGCCATTCCCTTGAGGATAGTACGGTGTTGAAAAATGATGTTGGATATGGAACTTTTCACATAGTTCTTGGACATCTTGATTCTTGAAAGGTCGTCCATTATCAGTGATAATGGATTGAGGGATTCCATACCGACAGATTATGTAATTCAAGATGAATGAGGAGATCTGCTTCCCAGTGATGGTTGTAAGAGGTACTGCTTCTATCCATTTTGTGAAATATTTTGTAGCTGTGGTAATGAACTTGTGTCCATTGGATGAGGATGGATTTATTTTTCCTACCAAATCTAGGCCCCATTGAAAAAAAGGCCATGTGGATGTGAAGGGACGCAGTTCTTGTGCTGGTGCATGAATCAGATTGTTGTGAATCTGACACTTTTGATATTTCTTGACAAACTGATAGGATTCTTTCTCCATGCATGGCCAATAATATCCTAAACGAAGGAGTTTCTTGGCTAGAGCTATACCAATCGAATGAGAGCCGCAAATACCCTCGTGAACCTCTCATAGGGTCATTTCAGATTTGTCATGTTCTAGACATCGGAGTAAGGTACCATCAAGACCTCGACGATAAAGTATGTCGGCAATTAAAGTATGTCATGCGGATTAGCGGATGAAGTTATGTTTTTGGTTCCTGGAAAGATCAGGAGGAAGGATATCGTCTTTCAGCTAAGTATAGGTCTTTTCATAGATGGAGGTTTCAATGGTTTCTAGATGGCAGATGGTAGTGGATTTTGAATTATTATGGGAAGGACACGATACTTGTTCTACCATAAACTCATAACAACCACATTTCTCAAGCCATTGTAATAGTGAAGTAATTGTGGCCATAGCATCCGCAGCTTTGTTCTTCGCCCTTGGAATTTGATCAAACTTGATACTGATAAAGAACTGTTTCAGATCATCTATGTGTTGCTTGTAGGGCATCAAACTTTCATCTTTTGTTTGATACTCATCATTCACTTGATAAATGACTAGTTGAGAGTCCCCATATACCTGCAAGTCCATGATCTTCCATTGAATTGCTATTTTGACCCCAATGATTAATGCTTCATATTCTACCACATTATTTGTACACTAAAACATCAGTCTATATGATTTTGGAATTGTGTGTCCTTGGGGAGAGATTAACAAAATCCCTACTCCAGATCTGTGTTGTGTGTATGATCCATCAAAATATAATACCCATTGTTTGGGCATCACTGTCAAAATGTTTGCATCTGGAAACTCCATTGTCATCTGTTGATCATCGGGTAGAGGAGCCTCAGCTAATTGCTCAGCTATTTTTTGACCCTTGATGACTTTTCTCTCTACATATTGAATGTCAAATTCACTTAATAGCATGACCCACTTTGTCAGTCTGCCTGTTAAGGCAACTTTACTAAGTAGATATTTTAAAGGATTGATCTTTTATATTAACTTGATTGTATGAGTCAACATATAGTGTCTCAACTATTGAGTAGAAAACACCACCGTCAAGAAATATTTCTCTATGAAAGTGTAATTTATTTCATAACCATTTAATGTTCTACTGATATAGTAGATGGCATGTTCTTTTCCTTCATAATCTTCTTGTGCTAATAGTGCCCCCAAAGAGATATATGTCGTGGCAATGTACAATATCAAAGGTCTTCCTTCTGTTGGTGGCATGAGAATGGGTGGTGACATTAGATACTATTTGATTTGATTAAACGTTGTTTCACACCCCTCATCCCACTTGAAATCCATATTTTTATGCAAAAGGTGATTAAATGGATGACTCTTGTTCGCCAGCTGGGAGATAAATCTTTTGATCGATTGGAGCCTTCCCTATAGTGATCTAAGTTGATTGATATTCTTAGGAGGTGGCATCTCCATTATTGCTTTGACTTTCACTAGATCTACCTCAATGCCTTTTTCTGAGACAATGTACCCCAATAGTTTTGTTGATGTGACCCGAAAGACACACTTCTTAGGGTTTAACCTAACATTGAATTTCTCTAGCCGTGTGAAGATTTTGTTCAGAATCTGTAGATGTCCCTCCCTTGTACAAGATTTTTCCATAATATAATCCACATAATCCTCCATGAGGGTGTGCATCATATCGTGAAAGATTATCGTCATTGCTCTTTGATAGGTTGCTCCTACATTTTTCATACCAAAAGGCATGATGTTCCAGTAGAAGGTTCCCCATGGACATGTAAAAGCCATCTTTTCCTGATCTTCTGGAGCTATTTTTATTTTATTGTACCCAGAGAAACCGTCCATGATTGACAACATGGCATGCCCTGTCGTCAAGTCCACAATGATGTCTATATTTGGTAATGGAAAATCATCCTTCGAGCATGCTTTATTTAGGTCCCTGAAATCCATACATATCATGATACTATTGTCCAGTTTTGAAATAGGTACAAGGTTTGATATCCACTCAGCATAGTCTATAGACCGTATCAATCCAACATCTAACAATTTCTTTAGCTCTATTTTTACCATTAATGTGATATGGGGATGCATTTTCCTCAATTTTTGCTTGACAGGCTTGATTCTTGTGGCCAAAGAAAAATGATGCATGAGTAAATTTTGATCTAATCCTGGCATATCATAATATGACCAAGTGAATTTGATACTTCTTTCCTTAAATAAATTGATGAAGTCTGGTCTCTCTTGATCTGTCATGGATTCTGCCAGATGTAGGATTTTTTCCTTTTCGTTTGTGTCGATGTTCACAGACTGTGTTGGTTCTACTAGAATCGATGACTGCTCATGATAATGTTTTGGAAGAGTGTCAAATCTTCCATCCTTCAGTGCCTCAGAAATTTTTTCACCGTTAGATGCGTTCTTTATTTTTTCTTTTTCCAGATCTAATGCTGCCATAGAATGGTTTTCACCATTAGATCTATTTTCCCTATTTTCACTTTTGCAACTAGAAAATTTGACACCCTCCTGCCGAGTCATGTTGTTATGAGTATTACAGATAGAATTTGTACCAGGTTCAGTATGACATAGGAAATTTATGATGGTATCGTCTGCAAATCTTGGCACAGTTAGAGGTTCGATAGGTTCCCAGTCAATTAGTTCAGGATGGATTAATGGCATGAGGCCATCGGATTTATTTAGGTTGATGGATGTAAGGGTTTGGACAGCCATTTTGTCATAGTCATTTATTAAAATATCGAGGTAAATGATGGTACTTTCTTCAAGATTCTCTAGTTCACTTGAGGTCTGTTTGTCCCCACTCGAGTCATCGATATTTTGTGATCCTGTTACGAATGGTCTAGACCTAGAACCTTGTCCCTCCTCATGCATAGGTGTATATTGTTGGATGAAATCAATATGAATATCAATGAAAGATACATCAGAGCATGAATCCCACTCATATTCATTTGAATCTATCTCTGAGCTATTTCTAAGTTGAAGGATTCTTTCCATAGCCTTCTTTGTCAGTTCCTATTTTTCTTCACTAGAGTATCCCAGTCCCATCTTTTGTTTTGAGTGGAGAGTGAGGGTTGAATAGGCTCTATAATTCCATCCTTTCTTAATCCCACAGGTCCTTGTCCTTCATACCCCATTTTTTCTAAAATATCTTTTCCTTTTCAATATTTATCAGTGTTAATATTGACATTTTTGAGACTGATATTGGATGTCGAGGGTTCCTCATCTTTGTATAGCTAATCCAGGATCGCTTTATTGTCTGACTCATCCTCTATGGTACCATTTTTGATAAACCTTTCTACAAGAACTATGACCGGTAATGATGTTTGAGGTTTTATCATAGATGGTTGACCATAGGTCTTAGGAGATGGCATTAACTATGATAAGTTAAGCGATTGCTCCATAGAATATGTTCCCATGCCCTTGTCTGTCAATTGGACTTTCTCTTGAAAAAAATTTGATAAATAATTTTGTGGATCCAGATTATCTGTTGATTGAGTTTCAAAAGGACTTGTTTCTTTTTCTTTATTCTTCTTCTCTATCCACTTGGTGGTGAGACTTGGATGTTTTTCTTTGTTGGATGATTTTGAACCAGATGCTTCCCTGTTGCGAGGCACCAAGGTATCTTGGGAGATTCTAATTGTGTCACAATGTTGAGGATGATTATAATCAGAAGATATAGTCACCTCATGTCCATTTATTGGGAATTTCAAACATTGATGATATGTTGAAGGTACAGCTTGCATTTCATGGATCCATGGTCTTCCTAAGAGTATGTTGTATGTTAACTCTTTTTCCAATACCTGACATGCTATGTGTTTCATCATAGGCCCCACTTGAATGGGTAACACAATTAATCCCTTGGACGATCTTTCCTCCTCATCATATGCTTTGATAGTCATTTTTCTTCGGGCATCAATAGAGTCATCAAAGTACCCTAGTGCACAGATTAACTTGAGAGTGCAAATGTTTAGACCAGGTCCCCCATCTATTAAGACTCTCTTGACATGATGATTGTGGATCAAGACTTCTATATGGAGTGCGGTATTATGGGGATGGTTTAGTGAGACATCATCCTGTTCGGAGAATGATAGACAATGTGGGGTAGTCAAATGCCCCACCATAGCTTGGAACTAGCAAACATCTAGATTCTTTGGTACCGTAGTGGCTACTAGTGCTTGTTCTAGAACTTCCTTATGCGATGGTAATAATTTAAGGAGTTCTAGTATCGATATTTGTGCAAGAATTTTTTGTTGTTGATCGACAATGTTATATTGAGATGGAGGTGGAACTTCATGTGTAGACCCAACTCCTTTTAACACAACCTTGGATTGCCCTCTAGTCATTACATTTGCTGGTTGATATTCCTAACGGTCTCTGATTTTTATTTTCAGAGTTTTGTATGGTTGGGAGCAAATCCAAAGGGGTAGTGTTGCTGATTTTTTCTTCGTTAATGTTATGATTAACTGTATGATGACTCTCTACTTCAGATAAACAAATGATTGTTTTGTCATAGACATGATTGATTTTCTTACCTTTGTTGTTAGAAGATGATGATGCTTCTTTTTCATAGTTTGGCAAAGGGTCTTTGAAGGCCGAATGATCGTTATTGTTTTGGGGTCCCTCCACATATATTTTGTTGTTGTCACTCAAATCTTGTATTGTGTGTTTTAACTCCATACAATCGTTGGTTTTGTGACCTTTGTTGTTATGGAAGTTGTAGTAATTTGTGTCATTCCACCATGGTGGTTTGACCTTTGGATCCCAAAATCGAGCTTCCCGTGCAGTGATAAGGCCACTAGTGACTAATTCTTTCATTGCTTATTCTATTATTTGGCCTAACGGTGTGAACCTACACCGATTTGATGGTTTCTGATATGACTGTATTTTTATGATCTCATTGCTTTGTATGATATTTGAATTGGCAATTTGATCATTGTTTTTATTCTTTGATGTAGATGTTGTCAAGTTAAAAACTGGTTTGACCTTTTGGGAATCATTTGTTGTTTCATTTGTAGTCGTTTTTCGATTCTTTTGCCAAAATTTTGGCTTGTCATTGCTTGAGTATTGATTGGAGGAGTTACTTGTGTTATTCATTTCATCGTTGAAATGCTTGATAACTCCTATTTTGACTAATGCTTCTTCAATTTTAAGACCATTTTCTATTACTTTTTCGAATGTGGGAGGACATTGTAATTCAAGTCTATAACTCATTTCCTCCGTCAAGTTGTCAATGAACAACTCCATCTTTTCTTCCTCGGGACTGGATCGAGGATATCTAGCGAACAGTCGTCACCATCTTTGTAGAAAATACAAGAATGTCTCCCCTTTGTTTTGTTTTAAGTTATAAATATCCTTTATTGTAACATCAAGTTGGATGTTGAATGAATACTGGGAGATGAAGTTGTTGACAAGATCCTCAAAAGTCCTGATACTTGGTTGTAATTTTGAGAACCATTCCATACATGCACCTCCCAAGCTCCTAGGGAATAATCTCATTAAGTAGGTTTCCTCTTTGGAAAACTCAAGGCTCAGTGTTTTGAATTCTCGGATATGATCTATCGGATCCATTCTTCCATTATACTTGTCGTACTTCGGGAATTCACAGTGTCTTGGAAAAGGTATCAGGCCGACTGTTGCATCGAAAGGATAAGGACAAATGTTCTGTATCGCATATCTTTTGGTACTTCCTTTCGTCATATCTTGTATCTTTTGTTGTAACATTTTCATTTGGGATGTCAAAGTAGCAACTGGATCTATTGTTTGTGTGGGTTGGAGTATTTCAATCTCACTTGTTCCAGGTGCTTCCTTTAGATGATTTACATCAAAGTCCTTGGGAAGTTTGGCACCTGATTCAGCCAACATTAAAAGATACTTCTCCATATCTTGTTCTAAAATCTTTTCCATAAATTTATGGAATTTGGGATCTTGTTGAGCTGTTTGAATATCCTTTGGAGTTATTTCATTCTTATCATTTTGGTTCAAATTGTTCCAATGATTTTCCTCTGCCATTGTTTGGGATGTTTCAAGTTCTTACTCTAAGAGTCTCTGTTTTTGGGACTTGGTGAAGATTGGCTTACAAATTTTTACCCTTTCTTCCAAAATGTTGATCTTCTATACTGGAAAAATGTTAGTTGAACTTTTAACAAATTCGAATAAGATGATGGATCTTATTGATAAGACTATGTTAAAAGTTTGATTACTATACTTGGTTTCATGATAAAGGATGATAGTATCCTAATGATGAAACTTCAGTGTAATAATCAATTGTGTATTTTTATTTGACATTTCTGATTTACAAGATCTTGTTTTAGTTGATAAGATTTGAAATTTGTATAAACCTTTCCGATTTCGATCTTTAGACAGTGATTCTAATAAAAAGAAACTTGTGTTCTGGTAAAAACTGTGGATAAATGACTGACTGACTGACTAGTACAATTTTTGAACTCTCTATTTTGAAAACGCTAAAATAGAGGACAGATGCGCTATTTCAGAGAAGCACTAGAACAGAGTCCTAAAGCGTTGAAATAGGTGATGGAAGCGCTATCTTGATAGAAATGTTGAAACAGTGCTCGAAAGCACTGCAGAAAGTGATGGAAGCATTATCTTGACAGAAGTGCTGAAACAATGCCCAAAAGTGCTCAAAAAGATGATGAAAGCGTTGTTTTATGAAAGTGCTAAAATAAAGACTGTAAGTGCTAAAACAATACCTAAAAGTGCTATTTCATAGAAACGCTAAAACAGTGGCCTGAAGCACTGAAATAGGTTTCCAGAGCACTAAAAATAGGAATTTTAAGACTCTCTATTGTAAAACTTGATCTAGCCTTGTGGCATACTCTATCATGGGTTCAGAAAATAAGACTAACGTATGTGTTGACTATGGTTGTGAAACTATGTGAGAGCTCTTCTTTGGAAGAAGGCTCACGAATAGAGTGGTTCTACTACATAATCTAAAGTGTGACCCCTAGCAAAATCATGATATCTATGGATGAAGGTTCTATGTTGTAAAAATATCTTCCAGTTTTGATATAGAAAATGTCTTCTCCTTAAATTATCTTGATAACTAAGAGGTTTCTTGGGTTTGGTGATCTTGATTGTTCTCTTGACAAATGTGGTGGACTTCCACTTTCGAATCATGAACTTCTTGATTTGAATTTGACTTGTTTGTTTTCAGGATGATCTTTAATCAAATTTTAATGATTTTTGTGAAAACACAACAAGCAATTGTGAGATAATTGTTGTAAACTGAATAGATCGTGTATGTTCAAGAACCACAAATGGTCCTTATTGATTTTTACTGGTTGCTTTGACAAATGTACACAATTCAGACAAACTCACACTTAAGGACAAATAGGTCATTTTTATACTCACAGCCCACATCTTGAAATTGTGTTGACGCACACAACCGTGTCACCCCCTAGAGGGCACCTGTGTTTTTGTCATTTCCAAGCACATACTCAGAGTTGGATTTCTCGTCCTCTAAGCAAACGTTCCTTGGAAATTATATGGTGAGTGTCTTGGGGGTAGATTCTTCCCTCCCCTTGCATCGTGAGTATGACAATGTATGGATACTAACTCGGCGGGATACTACTCTATGGCTTGTAGATAGGGCTTCTGTACGGTGTGACAATTGATAAACTCCCTCAGGAGACCTCCCAATATTTAGAACAAATATTTTGGGGATGGTTATCTTTCTCACTACCATCAAGTTGGACTTTCATCAACAACTTTCATTTTGATTATAGTGGGTTGGGATCCTTGGCTTTAGGCATTCCCAATTAGGTCGTTCCCGTACAGTGAGTACTTTTTCCCACTACGGCAGGCCTTCTAAAGGATTTAACAAAGTGTAAATAGCATGAAGTAAAGATGAATCTAGCGCTTTGATCACCCAGTTAAGGGGAGAGCATAAGCCTAATCACCACAAGCACAACATATAAGTTGTTTTGTTTTAAGCTCAAAAGACAATTTTCTAATCTATGTGAAGGTGTTGCTTCACAAAAATCATGATGTTCTTTTTAACTTTATACTGCAAAAATGTGACGACTACCCTAGGATTGATAAATTTGCTTTAAGAAAACAAAAATTGGCTACCCTAGGATTGATAAATTTTAGAAAAAAGAAGTGACTACCCTAGGATTGATAAATTTTAGAAAACAGAAGTGACTATCCTAGGATTGATAAATTTTAGTCCAACTGTGAAAAAAGAAATAAAATCTGGCCGCGATCGTGTCGGATCCAAACTAAATTTTTAAAAGTGTTGAAATAGTCCACCGAAGCGCTATAACTTTTACCTGATGCGTTGTAACTTGAAAGCGCCGAAACAGGACACTGAAGCGCCGAAGTTTTCCACGGAAGTGCTAAATCACCAATGCACCGAAATAGGTCATGGAAGCGCCAAGTTGAAAGCACTGAAATTTTTGACAGATGTGCTATAGTATCATGGAAGCACCGAAATAAAGAATGGAAGCATTGTAGTTTTCCACAGATGTGCTATAGTATTTGATGAAAGCACTAAAATAGATCACGCCGGAAACCTGCACGACACTTTTCAGAAAATTGATAAAATTGGGGTTAATGCCCCATGGTGGGCGCCAAATTGTAAGTGTAAATAAGGTGTAAAGCAATAAAACACTTCTTAATGAAACATTGCATCAAATATTAAGCTAATAACCAATTGAAATCATCTCATTGTCTCCTATCTTTAAATATTTATTAAGCTATGTGCTCTCATATTAAAACAACACTATAACTGTTAAAATGGCAATCTAAAGAATAGAATGATATTGATGTAGTGATATGGAACTAAATTTGATAATATTAAATGATAAAAGAAACTAAATTAGTATGGATTGACATGGAAATGATAAACAAAGCTATAGGAGGCATCCATGATATGAAAACTGGATGCTTGATGCTTGATGCTTGATGCTTGATGCTTGAATGTTGGATGCTTGGATGTTGGATGTTTGATGAAATTTTGTAGAGTAAACTTGATAACCTGGGATCTTTTCTTGGTTGAATGAGGCTGTATTTATAGATTTCCTGGCTGTAGAAATGCAGAGGGATGGCAAAGAGAGGTTTGGATTCAATCTGGAGGATTGAATGGTGAAATACAGAGGAGATTGAGAGAAATTTGGAGATTGTATCTACCCATGAAAACACTGGGCAAGAGAAGAGGAAGGATTGATGGAGGAGGATTGAGAGATAATTTTGCAATTTGTCTCCAAAACTTCCCATGAAGTTTCAATCAATTAATCTTGACATATTTTAGACATAAATTAGACATAGGATATCTAATTCAATTTTGAGGAAATATAGATGGAATATTCCTTATGCCTTAATTCAAATATTTTGATTTATTTAAATTAGCAAAAGAGGGATAAATAATTTAATAAAATGAACTATAGAAGTTGTTTATTAAATTAAACAAAAGAATATGGCAATTAATCAATAAAGGTTTTAATCTTTATTTAATTAATTTAAGATTGATGTGATAGAATAAAATAGGGATTTGATAATTAAATCAAACAAAGTATTTAAATTTTTTTTATTTAATTAAGATGAGATAATAGACAAATTAGAAGAATTTAAATGTGAACGTGAACGTGAACTATATAAATAATTATTTCTATTTATTCAATAATAGAGGAAATTAATCAAATAATTCGTATTTAATTAATCGGATGCTCCGAACCAATTTTAGGTGTATACACCTCAAAATATCTCATCTGATAGTACTCTGCCTACCAAGCGGTCTCCAATCCCTCTTCCACAACCTCTCCAATGGAGGTGCTCTTGACTGACCTAAGGAGTCTCTCTGCTACTCCCTCTACCTATATGCATTGCTCTCTAAAGCTATCCCGCTCTATTGTGAGCCAAGCTATCTGTGGGTCAGGAAGTGGTGGTTGTGCTACTTGTACTTGTAACTGACTAATAGTCACCTGAGCCTATGACAACTGAGTCTGAACCTCTACCTGTAAGGTATCCATCTGTCCCTATGAAGGAGCCATGATAGTGATCTGTGGAGTTGAAGCACTCGGTTGGTCCACCACTCTAGCTGTGCGAGGTCTCGTCCTGAATGGGACGTTGAAAAATAATCTTTGTCCACCCCCACCACCTTCATCATCCTCTTCATCACCACTGTCCTCTGAGTTATTTGACTCCTCATCCTTCTCATCCTCATCATCCTCCTCATCTACCTCCATCGCCACCCCACCTATATCCTTGGCATGTGGATGTCCTTCCCGTGCTTGACCCTGTGGTTGACCTACCTCTACCTGGGCATGTAGTTGTCGTCGTGCTCATCATATAACTGGACCACCTTACACTGGGGCAGGCTCATCTGGACTGGTAAACCTCAGAAATGGATGTGAATAGAAGGAAGCAGCATACTCATCCATCATATGTGCATTTGTAACCTCAGGATGAATAGCCCAAAACTCTAGTTGCAAATCCAAATACTCATCCCTGGTTACCTCAAAAGTGATAAACGGACCCCACTCTGGCACATCCTCCCGGCACCTAGCATAGTGTGCCACACCCTGTGGCATCATCTATACCCGACCATACTGTCGAAGTACTCTCATAACAAAAAATTGCTTGATGATAAAGGGAGTTTGGCCAATCATGAACCTAGTTATCCCACAGTAGGGAAGCTCTATATCTTCCTCATCCCATGCCTCACAGTCAAGATATGGTCTCCAGATGACGGTATCCATATCATCTAACACCCTGCGCCAATACTCTAACTTTCCCATCATTGGTTGGACAAGGGGACCTGTGTAATCATATACATAAGGATGGCTCAGCGGGCGATCTCTTCGAACAATGGGGCAAGTAATAACAAAGTGCTCCCATGCCCATATCTGTAAAAGAGTAATTCTTGTCAAGAGACTCTTCCCATCCGTGTACACAACCTGATGAAGATCGTGTTATAGATAGATAAGCATGCATGATCCCCATGCATATCTCATCTGATGGAGAATCATGTCCTCCAGAATCCAACCCCAGCCTACTGATAGTCCCCTTGACCTGTGATCAGGACAAAGGAATCCACCGATGAAGCCTACTAGAACTGACGGAAGTGGGGCATAACTCTCTACCATATCTCTCCACGAAATATCATATCCACCCGTATGAGGATCCTAAAAGACTCTTTGCAAGGCATCAGTCCCTCCAATCTCCTTGTGATCATAGATCACAAGCTCACCAGCTACAGGGATACCCAGAATCCTGTACAGATCCTCAGGTGTGATAGTAATCTCTCCAATCGGCATGTGAAAGGTATTATGCTCACTATGCCATCTCTCAGCTAATGCGGTCAACAGTGCCCTGTTGACCCTATATTGTGGGATCCTAAGTAGAGACCCCAACCCACATCTCGCAATAACCCATATCTTTGCTTGAGATAGTCTAGGAATCATGTCCCATGTCCGGGGAAACTGCTCTCTAATCTAGGGGATATTAAAATCCTTCTATAAAATCAACATCAAATCAATCAGCAAGGAATCAAGAAAGCATCAAGAAAATCATACAAACATCAACTGAAGAAAATCAATATCAAATCAATCAATACTATTTGTCTTTCAATTGGGAAAGCAAATTTGTCAGTATTTTTACTATTTGTTTTTCAAGCAGGAAGGAAAATTTATCATTATCTACTATTTGTTTTTCATACACACATGGAAACAAATTTAACAGTCAATCGACTCAACATCTATCAATACTATTTTTCTTTCAATCGGGAGAGAAAATTTATCACATCTCTACTATTTATTTTTCAAGTAGGAAAGCAAATTTATCAGACTTTTTACTATTTGATCTTCAAGCACGAAGACAAATTTATCAAATCAGGCTAATCTATCCTTGATGTTATTCAAAAAAATAAAATCAGTTGGCTAATCTAGCAACAATCATCAAGACATCATATCAATTTCACTTCAAAAAAATCAAATTCGGCAAATCTCATGGATGCGCTAAAACAGTCCATCAATGTGCTAAATCATCAATGCGCCACTTTTATCCATAGATGTGCTAAAACAAATGTTCAATGTGTTATTCCATCAAAGCGCTACTCTATCAATTCTATGTGCTGCTATGTTCTATCTATGTGTTATTCTATCCTATGCGCTATTTGAACAAGGGATGCACTATTCTATCAGGTTCGGTGCGCCATTTTGACCGATGCGCTAATCTACAAATGAATGTGCTAATCTATCTAGCAATGTGCTAATTCGAGATTCTATGCGCTAAATCAGAAAAAATATTTATGCAAGCATCAATGCAAAAACTAATCATCAATGCACTAAACTACAGGCTCGTGTGCGCTAAAGTTCACACCTATGTGCTAAAACAGTGTTGTGAAAATCTAAAAATTCAAAAAAAATAAAAAAATCTTCAAAATAGAATTTCAAATTCATGGCAAAGGATCAGATCATCTTACCGGAGGTCCTTACGCAGTTGGTCTCTGATATCAGCAGGCTCGCTCAAATTGGTGGCTCTCATAGCGGATCGGCATTGTGAAAATCTCTCTCAGAGCTCTAAAAATTACAAATGGCTAATGTTCAAATGACAATGACTTTTCACTTTTTCCACCTTTTAAGGGGGTAAAAATGAGAAATTTTTATTTTTATGCACTATTTCGAGAGATAAATCGATGAAAATCTCCAAAAAATCACTATCAATTATCATCAAATCATCTGAATCATGTGATTTATCTCTCGAGGGGGCATATAGCATCATCAGTAAAAATTTCAAAATCAGAGGCAAATTTTTGGAATTTTTCTTTGAAGTAATGCGTAAAACACATCACTTCAAAGAGGGGCAAAATGTATACATCTAAAACTGGTCACGGTCAATCAAACCTGTTAATTAATTAAATATGAACTATTTAATTAATATTCTAAAGTCATCTACATATAAATAAATTTAATTATTTATTTATGTCGTTCAATTTTCTAATTCTTCTAGTTTAATTAAATAAATAATTTTATTTAATTATTGCTATTTTCCTCTTAATAAAATTAAATAAATTACATAATTTATTTATTTAATTATCATTCTATTTCTAAGTTTGAATGTTTAAATTCAAATTTATGGAATATTCTTCTAAATTCATTCAACACCTCACATAATTAAATATTGTAAATATTTAATTACTTATCTTTTTCACCTCTCACATAATTAAATATTAATAATTTAATTATAGAATTTTCCAAAATATATGTCATGTATAATTAAATAAATTTACTTATTTAATTGGCATTTATCCTCAATTTTCAACTAACTTTTCAATTAATCAAAAGACAAATGCCATGTTTGTCTCCATTTTTGAATGAAGATAGTTTCGTGGGTTGAAAAAATTCTCCATCTTTCTCTCAACCTTCCACCTTTCTCTCAACTTCCAGAATCTCGCACCGTTCATCTTGATAGGTTTGAAACTCAACTGTTGATCTTTGCAACTGGATTCTTTCCTTTCGAAAATCTATAAATACAACCATTTGGTAAGTAGATTTCATACGTAGTTACTATAGTTGCATTTGAATCAACATATCAGTATTTTAGCCATATCATGGCATTTCAAGTTGTTCAATTTCATAGCTTAAATCATTAGCAATGGACATGCATTTTACATCAATCTTTTTCTCCTAAGTTGTCATTCTACAAGTTGTTGCTTAAAACAACTGAGAGCCAGTATCTTGAATCGAATCCTTGGAGATAAATAACAATGGGATGAATTTGAAGGAGCTGCTTTTATTTAGAGTTTGCATTTGTATTTTCTAAATTAGTTTCTTTCAATCTAATGTTCCATTGATGTGTTAGTTTACTTTCTAATTAATCCACATATTAAAACAACACAAATATAACATTGCATCCATTCCATATCACCACATATACCATCACATATCACATAAACATGATAATAAAATAATTGCATCCATAGATAAGCATTTATAAGCATCAAATAATATCAAAATACATCCATACATTCATAAAGCATGAAATAAACGAACACATCATCATGAATTTGTATCGTATCATATATATCAAAAAATAACTATCATGGTACAATATCTGAGTCAGTGTATGTATATCGATCAAAAATATAATATCCACGAGGCTATCAAAAAGGAGCCCATGAATGTATATTTGTATAAAGAATTGGGAAATAATCAAAAAAGTGTCTATACAAATAAGCTAGCCCTTGTGGTTGCTCCCCTCACTAGGTTATCTCTCTGGCTGATCCTCAGCCCTAGGATGTGCCCTGCTCCTCTGTGAATAATCTGGTTATCTAAAAATTTGTAGGGAAATCTTTGTGGTACTGCATCTGATATTAGGCTACCTCAATCACTACCTCTCTATACAATCAAGCTGACACTATCCACCCTTGGGCTATAGCTGACACAGTCTCTAGTTGTTGGCATTGTTTGACGTCTTGAGCTAACTATAACTCAATAGTCTATTTGAGCTACCGCTCCTAGTCTCTCTAAGCAGTGTTCGCCAAAATTTAATGTCACCCCTGATCCCTCTCACTTGTCACCACCTGCAACTACTATTGCAACTATTGAATCTGTAAATCATGGGGAGTTGGCCCCGATGGTGGTGGTTGTATTAGCTACTATCAGATTGGTGGTTTTGTGGAGGTTTTTGTTGTTGATGCCCTGGTGGTACCCCTGGGACCTACCCATCCTACGAATCTTGGCTATCCTTTCCTTTGCCCAACCTTTGTCTATGCCTACCCCCTCCCTCTCGATCTCCTTCACGGAGGTGCACCTGCTAGATCTGTCAACGGACAAAGGGGTGTGAACCAAGCATCATATGCAGGCATCGTCTAAGCATCTTCATGTCCCTAATCATATGCCCATGGTCAAGCAACTAATTTTTGAAATCCCTCAACAAAATCATGGGTTGGGATAGTGGATCCCCACGCTCCTGTCTCTTAGGCTGACCTGGTGAAAATGGCAGTATATGCATCATTTGGCTTATTATCCCTATCTCCAAACTATCTCACCACCCTATGTGGCAGGTACCTCTTAATGATGGTGTGCTCTTGACCCTACATGTATCGGGTCTGATGAGCGAAGAAAAGTTGGTGTACATCATCATACCATGCTGGCATCTAAAGCCAAGGTTGTCATCTAAATACTATCATATTATCGATGACCCTACGTTGGTAGGGAATCTCAAGTTGCCCTATATGTTGTAATTTAATGGAACCCCTATACCTCCAAACCACAAGATCATTTGGCTCCACATCTGCCATCTAAATAATAGGTTGAAGCATAGCAATGTGCTCCCATGCCCTAATGTGCAGTAAGGTGACCCCTGTGTCGATCGCCCTACCATCACAATATAAAAAATTATGCATATCATGATAAAGAGAGGCCAGCATCACTGGCCCCATGCATACTGAGTCCTCCTAAACAACATCCTCTACCAAGCTAGGCCCCATCCCAGACTAAACCCTCTGCTCACTCAATTTGGAGCAACCAAACCTAAGATGATCATTGTGAAAATCACTTTGAAAGTGGGCACCTAACCTCTATACATCTTGAGGTCAATCTGTGAAGTGACTAGAATAATTTCCTCCTGGTCCATCACCTCATGGTACGCATCGTAGCCAGTGTCAACATTGTATATCACACGCTCACCATGTATCAGAAAATGCAATATTTGTCATATATCCTCAAGGCTCACTGTCACCTCACCAGTAGGAAGGTGGAATCTCAAGATCTCACTGTGCCATCGCTCGCACAAAATTTTCATCATCACTAAATGTGTTCGGATAATGGGCATGTACGCAGCGTACCACAGGTCGATCTCCCCCAAGTGCTCATGTCGCAACTCAAATAAATCACCAAGTCTGAAAAGAACTATGGATCGGTGCTCACGAGAAATTCAAGGAGGGATAACCTTCTGCACCCACGAAGTGCATGATGTCAAAAAATCACAAAAATTTGACTAAGTTTGGAGTTTTCATCCCCAAAATGATAATATCGTCACTATTTACGACAGCATCGTTATTTATGAAAGTGTCGCTATTTATGAAAGTGTCACTATAATTCAAATTCCAAACTGTGACACCTGAAGCATTTAAAAAAAAAATTACAATATGCATCGCTAGACACATATGCGTTACAATTTGATCTTTGGCAAACCCTAACCCTAATTTTCAAATCAAAAGATGTGTCACGATTTAGAATCTAAAATCCTAATTCTAAATTGTGAATTGTGTCGCAATTCACATATGCGTTGCTAAAATTCAAATTAACGTCACTAATTCTCAAAATAGCATTGCTATATAGCGACACCGCCAAAGTTCAAATTTTAAAATACATTAAATGTACCAAAAAGTCAAATTTAAAATCAGGTTCTGAATCACATACTAGTGGTCCTGTGCCTGGAAGTCTCTAGTACTCGCAAACCCAATTGGAAATGTGTTGTGGGAGCACTCATTGTGGCATCTCGTCAGAGGGCCAAAGCTTAATTTGTAAGAAATTCTCAAGGTGCGAATGCATAAATAAATTGAAAGTGACCCTTCCTCACCTTTTGTATGCTTGAAAATTAGGTTTTTTTGCCCTAATTTAACCATCAAGCTAGGATTTTTTACCATTTTCACCAATTTTTCCAAACTGAACCTTATTTTGCATCGTTGTTTGCATTTTTGGCATGTTTTTTGTATCTTGGATCCTTTCTGGACCCCTTGGGCATCTTTTAATGTTTGTCAAGAAATCAACCCAAAATTCAAAAAAATTGCCCAATTTCTCGAGGGGGCAGGGAACTAGCTTAATCCTTGCGCTGGGGCATCTTAAAAATCAAAAAAAAATCCTTCCACTAGGGCATCTAAAAAATCAAAGGAAGATTGATTTAGGCAATAGCGATTTTTAATCTGAAGGGCATCAATCTTTGAATCGAAGTAGCAAGTACCTCGCTTCAAAGAGGGGCAAAATGTAGACACTGAAAAATGTCTCAAATCATATCATACACTCAAATCAGGTATACTAACATCATTTCCTCTTGAATCTCATCCTCTTTTCGCTTAATTGATTAAATTATCCTAGCTAATTAATTAATGGCATCATTTCCATCTATTAACCTAATTCATCTTTTCAGGTTAATTCATCCCCCTTTCATGCTAACATTTCATCTCAATAAATTGAATAAATCAAATTATTTAATTTAAATCCCTAAGTCTCTTTATTTAATTAAATATCATTCCACCTTTCCCCCTTTCATTAAATCATTTTATTTAATGAATATCATCTTAATTCTTCTAATCCCCTAATTGCATAATTAGAATTGTTTAATTATCAATTAATTTTATTAGTCTAATTTCTCCCCCAGTTGCAAGGGAATATTCCTCCTTTGCACATTCCTCCCAAAGGAATATTGCCATGGAATATTCCTTCCCCTTTTGCACAATTAAACTTTATTTTAATTAACTAATTATCCTTTTCCCCCACCCATGAGAATATTCTCTCTCCTCACTCATTTGAAAAAGGGGAATATTCCTTTTTCTCAACAAACTTACTTAGCTTCATGTGCAAGTTACCTTGTGACTTCTTACAGTACAAGTTAACTTTTGATCTCTTGTACAGGTCAAAAGTGTGTTTGTTTGAGAGAATGTGAACACTTGATTAAATCTCATCTTGCATTCTCACCCATTGATGAGAATCTATGATCCATGCCTGCAATTTCCTCCATCCTTGACCATTGATTATCCTTTTTTATCTCAACCCTCCATTTCTCATTTGCTTTCCTATAAATAAAGCATTATTTGGAGACAAATGGATCCATCTTTCAAAAAGAAAACTTATGTTGTTGAAATCACTCACACTCATATTTAGCACACATTTAGCGTCTCTTAGTTCATTTTAATTGCATTACTTATTTTTGAGTTTCCATTAATGGCTTCCATGATCATATAATGCATTCATTTAGCTTATTTATTAATTATGGTTTAGATCATTTAGATTATAATCCACTCCTATTAGCTTAGATTTTGCATCTCTAGATCACTTTTAGCATAAAAATATATTAAACTAGCTTGCATCATGCTCATTTAGATTTGAAACACAAATTTTGGCACCTTAATGCTTTCTTACTCTTCTAGGGTTTTTCGCCTAAAAGGAGAAAGATGGGCCAAAATGCTTATGTTACATTCAAAGATTATGTGTTGATGGGTGTGTGAATGTGAATATGTGTGGGATGTGATGATGTATAATGTCTAAATGAAATGATCTAAGGGAAATAACTAAAAATAGAAGAGAACTATTGATGTAAAACCTAGAAAGTACAACTATGTTTGAAAACGCATTATGATATGCAAACTTATACTAAATAATCTAAGAAAGCTTATAAAACAAAACAAAAAGTTGTAAAACTAGAAATATGTACCTGGAAGTATGTTGCAGACTTGAAGGAGCTCTGAAATTATGAAAATAGTGATTTTTATATCTAGCGGGACACTTGTGCCAAGCTGGGCAACCTAGTCCTTTTTTGGGGTGATTTTGAGAAACTGATTTGAGGCCTGTTTCAACCAAATGGGTATCTAGATCTATAGAAATCTTTGAAAAATAATCACAATGGGACTAGGTCACCACAACTTGTGAGAGTTTTCCTTTTTCCTTTTCAGAAGATTCAAAGGGGGAATTTGTAGACCTGAACTTGCACTTTTTCTCCTGGTAATTTCTCGAATCTGGAACTACAAAACTCGGCTTGTAGGTGTCTTTTTGTAGATTCTTTTCCCTAGCTAACAAAGAGGTTTCTTCAACAAGTCTTCAATCCATTCTTTAAGCCTTCCAAAATACCGAAGTCTACAAACACAAAAAGGGAGAGAAAAGAATATGGATTGTTAGGGCATGGGGGCTTGCCTTGGTCAAGCCCCTTTTAGATAATTAAATCAAATGATGAAACAAAATAAGAAAGCATGAAATGTAGATTAATGGGCTTAGTACCTTTCCATGATGAGAGATCTTGAGTTTCAGCAAAGATTCAACCCTTGAATGCTTTAGCAAAGATGTCTTGATGACCTAGGATGAAAACCCTAGCTTGCTTGAGAAGGAGTGGATGACGAGTGAAGTTGTGAATAATGAGTGTATCTAATGAGAAATTAGGGTTTTTAGGCTTATTTATAGGCAATCCACCTAAAACACCCACTATTTAATCCTCAAGGCTGACATGAAGGAGAAACAAACCAAAACCTTAACTTTTCTTGCTCAAAACCTCAAAAATGGATCCAATGGGACTAGGTCGCCACCTTGGGTGACCTAGTCCACCTGGATAGGACTAATTTTCCCAGATGGGCGACCTAGTCCTACAAGGGCCATTTTACTAGCTGGATTATCCGAGAGCATAGAAATCAGGTTTTTATGATGATTTTATCAGATATTTGATCAAATTAAGCCTTAGGATACACAATAAGGGGTCATAGGGGCCTATTAATGATGATGAAAAGGGTAAATAGAGGTCCAAAATCCATAGGCAAGGGTCCAAATGAGTGAAAAGTGTCAAAGGCTACACTTTTTGGTGACACAAGATTAAAACCATATTTTCATACACATCTAACAATCGTTCCATCAATTTTATTCAATAAAACTAACTAGGGCAAGCTCATTTATCCATGAGATTGTGAAAGGTTCATCGTTTCACATTAACAAGACACCAATCTCACAATGGGATAAGTTTTAGATGGATTAGAGTGGACATTTTAATGCTTTCGTAGTTTAGAATGGTTAGACTTTGATGATCTTTATTTGAATGATCGTGTTGATATTTGACATTAGTAGATTCATTATGCTTTGATTCTTCATGGATTGAGCGTAATCATCCAATACTAATCCATTGATCACAACAAGTAATTTCAAAATTGGTACAAGGTCTCACTACTAGAATAGGACACACTATCCAAAAATGCTCACAGCTAGGGCTCACTACCACAGAATAAAAAGAAGCTAGAAGAGAAATGTTACGTGGAGAACAACTTCTCAATGCAAAAAAGAATCCACCACAATAGCTCCAAAACTTTCATGGTATTGTTTGAATGATTGCAAACACCTTCAACTCACTGCATTCAAAAGTTCAACACTTTGAAGTTTGCACTGCTCTACTCAAACTTGCACTCTACTCTTCAGAAATTTGCATCAATTGCATTACACATTTCAATTCTTTTTATCTTAACAACCTTCAACATCTCAACTCATACTTATGTCATCCTCAACCTTGAAAACTTTCTCCAAGGTCAGAAATACACGCTTCACACTTTGCAATTTCAAATTAGGTCGACACTAAACATTATCGTGATGGATAGGAATGAAAGCTGACCAAAGCAACATTTAACTAGGACCCAAATTAAATCTCACACGCCATGCCATGCATTCATAAACACTTGAACATCTTCGAATGTAGTGTAGACAACAGGTCGGTCATTACCTGTTAAAACACATTAAACTTTGAATTACATGCTTCCTTTGATCAATCTAAAACTTTCAAACAACAAAATTCACCTAAACGTGATCCAAGGACATCCTAAAAACCAACAAACCCCTTCACAACGAATATCACCTAAAGATTATAATCATATTGTTTATCCAGAAAACACTATCAGACACTACAATACTCTGTAACTCAGAAGACCTTCTTTCGATATGCCTAACCACGAATCCTCTTGATATAGATAAGACAAAAACACCATAAATTCTCCTTCAAAACCACAAGTCTTGAAAAGAAACTGCGAAGAAATGTAGAGAAAATACATTTCTCTCAAACACCTATGTACACAACACTACAAAACCAATTCACATATTGGTGAACACAACTTCCTCTGACCAGCGATCCAGAAGCCAAAATTTTAGATATAGAACCTCTAAACATCTCTAACCAACATATCCAAAACACAAAACTAGATCTTCACCCTAGAAGAAATGTGAAGAAAAACCAGAACATCTCTGCAACACCCTATTTCCTTATTTTATCAATTTTCTCAATATCCTCGACATTTGAACCATAAATATATCATCAATGAAAACACAGGATTGTTGAAATCAATGACAACACCTTCATTCTTTCAATAAATAATGATGTATAAATCCAATGATATGAATAAAAATCATTTTGGTTTCCAAAAGTGTTGAGATATGAAATGCAAATTTTGTATTTATCTCTTAATCCTTATTTAAGTAAAGATAATACTTATGTTTGTATAGTTATTAGTCACATCATATTTCATATCAAACTAAGGACCTAATAAACCATGATGATTTACCAAGTGCAATCATGGTGCAAACTAGATTAAACCATGGAAGTAGTTAGGATGGTTTTGGCCAGCCTTTAAAAAATCCTATGGTGAAGTTGAATCAAATATTGACAATGTTAAATGAAACTAAAGAAATAATGGGATCCCTAGAGTAATAAGTGAGAGGGGAAAACAATAATGTGAATGACAAGGAACCAAGTCAATAAAATGGTGAGAATAATGATCAGGAGCATAATGCTCATAAGGGAAAAGGGAAGCTAAAGTAGAACTAGAAAATTAGAGAGAGTTGAGAGCTTGTTTAACCAATGAACTTGCAAGGGATATGAAGAAAATTACCCCACAAAAATTGATGGAATGATGATATCAAATGGAGCTAAAATATGGCTCACTAACATGAAAAATTACTTTGAGATCATGAACTATTCATAGATAACCAAGGTAGTTTGGGGATCCTATCATTTATCTAGAGAAGCATCCACATGGTGGATGAATAAGAAGAAGAAAATAGGATTAATTTATTTGAGTCTAATTTGGGACCAATTTACGATCATCTTCAAAAAGAGATGACTACTCCAATTGTATTTCGACTAAAACCTGGCTGATTTTTAGAATCTACAACAAGGAGATATGATAGTAACGTAATACTAGGAGAAATATACAAGACTGCTAAAGTATGTACCTTAGAACCAACATGATGAATGATTTTTCATCGGGAAATTTATCATGGGTCTAAATTCTCAAATAGGAGGTGAAGTAGATGTTCACAATCCAAGCACCATGGACCAGATCTTTTAAAAGTTGATTAAACAAGAACAAAATTTTAAGTCCGTTTTAGCTTATAGGGATAAAAAATGAAAGAAGTTTGGCTGGTCCAAATCATCACTGGTCAACTTCCTAGAAGAAGAATTGGAATCGTTATTCCAGACCGAACATGAATGGAAAAGGACCAAGGAATAACAAAAATGACTCCCAAAATGGAAAAATAATTAAGGACATCAATAAAAAAAAACTTTAAGAATGATCACCCTACAGAAAACAAAAGGCCTATTGGTGGATGTTTCAACTATGGAGGAGATCATTATGTGAATCAGTTTCCTAAAAAAAGTGGAGGAAACCAATATCAAATTTTCTCTTGTATCACAGTAAATAGTATTCCAACAAAGGATCCATGCAATTGCGGATAATCGTCAAGCAGAATATTAAGCTGCACAAATCGAAACCACAAGTATTTTATTTGGGATACAGATTTCAATTTTAATAGACACAAGTGCAAATGAAAACTTTATAAATCCTGGTTTGTTAAAAATAATTCTTGTGTGGGTTGGCTATATAGATAAATCATGGTCAGTAGAATATGCAAACTAGTCAAGAGCTCAGGTAGAACAATGTTTATTTGAATTCAAGTGATATTACCTTATTTTTCAATGGAAGTCAACCTTTACGTAGTTTCTTTGGGTTCATATGATGTCATCCTAGGAATGAATTGGTTATAGCTTCATAAAGAAAAATTTGGTTATTTTGACAAAACAGTCGAATTTTTAGATCATTTAGGAAATCTTGCTTTAATCCAAGGAATTCAACATGAAGTTAAGGTTAGTTATATTTTAGCAATGCAACTTAAGAGAGTCGAAAGAAAAGGGTGTCAAATATTTGTAGTCAATATGGAGAAAGTAGAAGGATTCAAAGAATAAATCATTTTAGATGATTAATTCTTCTACGACTTTCAAAAATTGTATGAAGTTAAATAGAACCATTTTAAAAATCTAGAGTAATCTATTCAAGATTTTCCATTCCTCTACGATTTTTAGAATGTTTTTCCTAATGAGTTTCCTAGGCTACCTCATAAAAGAGTCTTCAACTTTGTAAATGATATATTTCTAGGCTTAGAACTTGTATCCAAAGCACCCTATTGTATGACCACAATAGAGTTGATGGAACTAAAATCCCAATTCTAGTAGATACTAGAAAATGGATTAGTTTGATCCACCGTATCATCCTAGGGAGCACCTATAGTCTTCATCAAGAAGAAGGATGGAACATTATGCTTTTTTATATATTGTCACATGCTTAACAAAGCAATGATAAATAATAAATACCCTTTACCTTGCATTGGTTATCTTTTTGATCTGACAAATGTGTAGTGTAGTTGTCTTCTCAAAAATTGATCAGAGATCGAGATATCATCAATTAAGACTAAAGGAGGAATAAATTCATAAAATGGCCTTTAGGATAAGGTATGGACATTATGAGTTTATATTCTTACCTTTTCATTTGACTAATATTCCTGCAGCATTATGAACCTCAAGAATAATGTATTTAGAGAGTACTTAGACAAGTTTGTACTTGTATGAACTTATATGATATTCTAATATATTTTAAGAACAAAGAACATATGTAGCATTTGAGATTTTTCTTACAATGGTTGAGGGAAAATAAGTTGTATGATAAGTTTTTGAAATATGCTTTCTTCCAAAGAGGTACAATATTTGGGTCACATAATCTCTGAAAAAGAAATTTTAGTAGATCCTTCAAAGGTCAAGGTTATCTTGGAATGGCCAACACCTAAGAATGTGCATGAATTACATAGTTTAGTCGGTTTGGTAGGGTATTATAGGAGTTCATTTGAAACTTTTCAAAAAAAATCAACCTTATCACTTCACTTTAAAGAAAGGGAAAAAAATTTAGTGGTGAGAAAAGTGTGAGGATTTTCACATTCTAAAGGAGAAGTTGACTACTACACCAATTCTTAGTCCCAAACCCAGAAGGTCATTTTGTAGTCATTATTGATGCTTCGGGGAAGGTTTGGGTGATGTTCTAATGTAATATGGGCAAGTAAGAGCCTATGAGTCCAAGAAATTGTGACCCTATGGGAAAAATTATGCTTTGTATGACTTGAAACTAGCCGCAATAGTACATATTTTCTAGGTTTGGATACATTACTTGTTAGGAAAGAAATTAGAGCTTAAGTCAGAAAATCAAGGTCTTAAGTGTATTTTCACTCAACTAAACCTCAATGCATAGCAAAGGTGATGATTGGAGTTTTTATCCAATTATGAATTTAAGATAAATGATATAAAAGGGAAAGATAATATAGTGGCCAATATACTAAGTCGCAAAAGGCATACTGTGGCAATAGTCTCAATTCGATCAACTTTTTGAGATCAATTAGTGAAGAATTCACCTAGAGATGAATTCTATGAATAGGTCAAGAGAGCCCTACCTGAGAATCTTCAAGATATCAAATACGAAGGATATAATTTTGAAAATGATGGACTAATAAGATACAAAGATAGAATTTATGTTCTGAATTTGAATGGCTTAAGAAATATTGTGTTGAGAGAAGTGCATTGTGCTTTGTATTTCGACCATCTAGGAGTAAAGAAACTTTTAGTAGATTTAAAACTACTTTATTTTTGGAAAGAAATGAAGCAGGATTTGTTGTGAGATGTTTAGAGTGTCAGCAATTCAAGGTTGATCATCAACATCTAGTAGGATTGTTGCACCCTCACAATGTTCCAAAATGGAAATGGTAAGTGATTAGCATGGATTTTTTGTAAGGTTTACCTATGTCAAGGAACTAACATGACACTATTCTTGTAGAGGTAGGTAGCTCATTTTATTCCAAGAAACCTTACATATGGAGCACCCATCTTAGCAATAAATTTTGTGCAAGAAATATTCATATTGCATGGATTTATTGAGAATATTATCTCAGATAGAGATACACAAATGACTTCAAGGTTTTGGAAGATCTTATTTTCAATGCTAGGAACTTAATTGAACATAAGTTTATCCTATCATCTGAAGACAAATGGAAAGATTCAATCAAGTGCTTGAGGATTTGTTGAGGATGTATTCCCTAGATTGGTAATATAAGTGGGAGGATTATCTTCCACTAGTCAATTTTTCTTATAATAATTTATATCATTCTGCAATAAAAATTTCTCCTTGTAAAGCATTATATGGCAAGATGTGCCAAACTCCTATAATTTGGGATAAACTAGAAGATAGGATTAGCCTTGGGATAGAAATGCTAATGTAAATAAAGGAGCAGATTGATCTAATCAAGAAAATATTAGCAGAAGCAAATGATAGGTAGAAAATTTATGCTAATTTCAAGCGTAATCCATGATAATTATTGGTAGAGATAAATTTATCTTAAGATTCACACCTCAAAATATCTCGATCAATTTTGGAAAGTCTATCAAGATAGCACTTAGATATGTGGGCCCATTTAAGATCCTAGAATGAACCAACCCATTTTTTTATATAATGTCTCTTCCACAAACTCTTGCTCAAATGTGTGATGTGTTTCATGTGTCTTATTTAAAAAGTTGTGTATCAAATTTTAATCATGTTCTTGATTGGAATGCTCTTGAGGTCTAGAATCTAGGAGTGATCATGATCAATCCTACCAAAGTATTTGAGATTCACTACCTATGATTGCATAATAGAGAAATCACTCAATGCAATGTCTAGTGGAACCAATATTATGAGGATAGTGCCACTTGGGGGGACTATGAAGAATTGTATCATAGATTCCCACACTTTTTTAATTAAGATACTTTCATGGAAATAAAAACTTTTATTTCATGTTTTGCTTCTAGTTGAACTAAATCATCAGGGATTGTGATCTATAAGGGAGAGGAGATGTCAAGTCCTATTTTTGGACCAAGTTATCTATGTTTTATTTTGTGGTGTACTTTAAATTATGATGCCAAAAATATTGTTTTAAGAATATTTATGATATGATTGGTTTTCTTTATTATATAAAGGCAAGGAAAGTATAAGCTAGATATTATTTTGGAAAGATATAAATGTGTATATATTACCATTATGATGATTAGTGAATTTTTATGTTATGTTTTGATATGTTTATTATCAAACTAACTAATTTGTTGTTTGAATGAGGTGGATACAATAAATTAGTTTTCCCCTCCTAAACAAGGAGGGAGAAACATCAAAGAGAGGGAGACAGCTCCAAAATATTCCTATCCACACTATGACCTCGAGAACTTTCACACACACACACAAGTTGATGTTTTGTTGCTTTTGTAGATAGGATAATTACCTTAAGTTATAATGTAAGTGAAATAATGTATGTTTTGCTAAGTGTTGTAAGTGTTGTCTGTTTCACCTCTCTTCTTATTTCCATGACTATTTATTTTGACTTATGACTCAAATTTATTTCATCATCAATATGTGTTAAATTCAAAATGTAGCAAAATGGTTTCTTTCCCTTGTAAGTGTTTGAATCTTCACACATATGTTTGGTTTCGTTAGCTAAATGTCCAATAGTTAGATTTATATTTTTTGTCAATCCAAATATGTGTCATGTGTGTGTGCTTATTTTGATATTTGAAATATATATGCATATATAATGGATTGAAATATATATATACACATTGATGAGTCCTAGAATTTCCCTCATTTCCTTGTTTTAAGTTTCACATTTCTCATGACATTTTTTATATTTTCAAGATATTATCAAGACTTTTCTATTTATCCTAAGTGTTAAAGAATCAAGGATGATATATATTGTATTGCTAAATGATTTTGTGCATTTGTGAATGTCTATGAAATGTGATAGATTTTATGTTAATTATGATTATTAATGATGAAGAGATAATTTTGAGGTAAAATAGCCCATGTGTAAAGCACCAGTCACCCATAGCAAAGGATATTTGTCAACCCACAATCAAAGGGATGATCACTTACAAAACATACAGTCTCTTGTAGATGATGGAGGTAGTGGTCAAAAATTATGGAAATGGTTTATTTATAAATAATTATATTTTTATGGATGTTGTCACTAGAAATAAAGATAATCATGGAGATGAGAATATATTTTTAATAATGGTAAATCATGGTTCATAAATATTTATGCCATGTTCTACACATTTCAAGTTATAATTGCCTTCTTTATGATGTAATCTTAATGAGATTATGACACTTGCACTTTTGCATGATTAGTTTCCCATTATTGTTTAGGATAGGAATAAGTTCTCTCCCTACGTTTTTGGGTGAGTTGACATTTGATTATAATTTTTTTATTCCAAGAATAATCAAACTCTTTGGATCCTATATATATAGTAGATCTTATGTGAAGTCGGTGATCTAGTATTAGTAGATTTGGTTATCAAAACTCTTGTCAATCAATACTTTGTTATCAATTTGTGTTATCTTTTCAAAATGTAATAAAAATGGATTCAGTCAATTATATGGAATTATAAGTTAAGATTTGATCTAGAGATAGTGTGGAATTTCACCTACTCAAGTAAGGGCCACTTGAGGTAACTACAATAATCCTCATAGTTTATATTATTATTAATATTAGAATAAATTATTAAGTTATATTTCTTGATTTAAGTTTATTTGATCTAATAAGTAGTAATCAATTGTTATCAATAGTTGTTTCAAGTAGTTACAGTACAACTGAGTTGTTAGTCATTGTCCTTTTAGGAGTATCTACTTGTAAAAATTTTGATACACTTAAGTTTATTTTCAGATGAGTATGTTTTTAGTTAATTTTGTTTCCAATTAAGGTTGCTTTCGGTGAAGTATTCTATACACAATTGCTAGGATAACTTAGAATCATTAATTGTACATATAGTGCGAACACCATCCAAGAAATAATGATTCCCTAGTTGATAAAATAAATGTAGCACATCTAAGTCAGTGAGTTTCTTAATAAGGGACATGTTGGTCCATTAAGTTGTATGCATGCCCCCTTTGTATTAATTTATAAAATATAGATGGAGTTAGACACAAATACATATCTATGTGTGTGTATATTGGATATTAATTATATATAGATACATATAGACATATTTATTTAGATATTAAGATTAATGTCTTGTTTCTAAAAGAGTTTTTTTGGAATCTCAAATGAGTTGTTGAGAAATCCAAGTGGAGAGATGCATGCTTTAATATACATTTAAGAGGATTATTGCACTCAGTTATGAGTTAAAAACTCTCTAGAACCTAAATTAATGCCCACTACTCAAACAATGAATGAGTAGAGGAGTGGGAGTTAAGGGAATTTAGATGGGAGAAGTTTCAAGAAGGTGAGGATATAGAAGAGAAATGAAGAAGGAAACAAGGATAGCGAGTGGTGGAGAAGAAGAAACAAAAAATGTAAGAGCTTGGTATTACAAGATTAGTTTTTGTAGAGGAAAAAGGTATTTCTATGTTCTTCATTTAAATATCAAACTAAAATTCTAAGGAAAATTTAAGTTGCAATAATTTATGAGAAAGGTTATACTATTTGTTATTGCTAAAAAAATTTAACCCTTTGACTATGTTGTTTAAAAAATATTGGATTAGATTAATGATATAAGTTTTATGATTGTTCAGCCTCTATATTTAAAATTTAATTTACCATTAGGTCCATGATTGTTTGATCTCTTCTCTTTCACATAAAATACCATTTACTACTATGTGCATGTTTAATACCTTGCATGATACCTTATGACTAAATAGATCATGATTTTTGCATAAACACTAAATAATAGAGACCATATAAGTAATGATTAATTATAAACTCGAAGAACTAATATTTTTACATTGTATGAAATATTATGTGACTGAATAGGTCATTGTTATTATTTATTCTCTATGAAAATTTATTTGATTGAATAGGTCATTGTTTTTTTAATTAAGCAGGGATTTTGAAAGGGCCCTAATCCCTTTTACAAGAAAGATTTAGCAATAAGTACAGAAAGACAAGGAACATATACAAGAAGAGACAGCAACAAGAAATGACTCTCGAAGCCAGCAAAACAACAAAGTAGAATGGGCAACAGCACCAATGGAACAGGCCAAAAGGCCACTCACAAAGCTGCAAATAGCAGCTAACAACAGCAACCACCCCAAAGGTGGGAAAACTAGATGAACTTCAAACCATTACAAGTAGGTATAAATGGGTCCAAAACCCAATCAAACTTCAAAACAAGCCTCATGGCTAGTAATACAGGCCAGCATGCCACCCATCAAATAGTAAACACGACAACCAATAACAACCTCCATCCCAAAGGTGGGAAAGACAACCCAAAATCAGTTTACAAGCAGTTTTTAAAGGGACCTAAAACTCACAGCATATTAACATATTTAGAAAATTTGATCTCCTCAATGCTCCTTAAGAACACCATCCTGTAACCAACATATCGCTCAAAGAACCAAATTTTTGGGCCTAAAACAATAATAAAACTAAAGGAGCAACAAGACCCCATTGTCCAACTTGTCTCTCCACCTCTATAAAAGTCGCCATTTGAACCCTGTCCACAACACCAAGAACTCGCCAACCTACCCAACCTCCACCTCCATAGATTGGCCTCCATCTCAATAGGAGCAGCAAGGGAGAAGACCTGATGAAGAAGCATAAGTAGTACACTACACTCTCAGAGCCCACCTCCACCTCCATGGGAGAGGTCTCCACCTCAATAGGAGACACAATCTATAAAGTTAGTAAGAAAGCCAATACTCCTAAAGAGAGGGTAACCATAGCAACCAAAGGCAACAGGACCTCCTAGACCAAGGCCTTCAAACTGAAGAACCTTGAAACCAAAACTATCAAGTATAGCATCTCCCAAAAAGCATCAGGAACAACTCCAATAAGAGCTTGAACAACCACCTCCTCATGCAAGGAAGACCAAAAGATCGCCAAATCCCTAACCACTCATTTCAAAGGAGCATAAAAACTACCAACACTACTGCAAACTGAAAAACCATCAAGCATGCCATGCTTGATAACACTGTAGAGAGAAACCAAAAACTTAAAAACAAGACAAAGCTCCCTCTGTCTCTGGAAATACATGCAAAGAGGAACCAAAATCACTATGCTAACATTATAACAAAGGAAGAGTAACTCCAAAGCATATGAGTAGAATAATAAGAAACCTAGGTCAACCAAAAGAGAGCAATGTCCCAAAAACCCACAAACCACACCTTTACCAATGCTCACCACAACATGGGAGCATGAAAGAGAGGATATAGGAATAAAAGGAGACAGTAGATCTTGACTAAACTAAAAGAGCATAGTAACAAAGAGAACAGTGCTAATAGAGACAAATAAAGCATAAAAGACACAATAAACCCTTCTCCCAAGAACACGCAACAGAGAATAAACCCAAATTGCAAATCAAGGATAAGAGAAAAGGGTTGAACAATAAACAAAGCAGGAGATGGGACCATCCCATACATAAACAAATGAAAACTAATAAAAAAACAAAGGACATACAACCTCTAGATAGTCCACAAGCAAGACATCACAAGGCAGAAAACAAGCGACTAAAGGCGACACTTTAGTCAACCCAAAAAACTCTCTAGCACTCACAAGGGGCAAGCAAGTAGGACAATGCTAGAAACCAAAAAGGAATCCACACCAGAAGAAGCAGATCTTCAACCTCGCAAAGGTAGGATAGTCCAAAAAGGAGGTCCACAACCCAATAAAAACCCCCATAAAAAGAACTAGAACCTTACCCAACATAGGCGAGAAGGTCTAGCACCAAAGCACATGACAGAGCAACCTCTGGAACCACACAAGAAAGCAAAAGTAGAGGCCCAAAGATCTACCCCCACACACCCATCCATAACAAAACTAGGAGAGGGACATGAGAACACCAATAGGAATCACCATCATCATCCTCATTTGTGTCACCATCACCCTCCTCTTCATCAGAATTCAAAAACCTTGCACCGCTCCCTTTCCCGCTTGAAGCCATGCAACAAGAATAGGCCATTGTTAATGCATACTCTTTGTGGAATATTTTGTGACTGAACAAGTCATTGTTATTGTGTATTTTATGTGGAAAAATTATGTGACCACACAGGTCAATATTATAGCATAAACATTATTTAAAGTCCTTGGACTATATAAACCATTGTAAATGCATATGTCTAGAATAGTGCTTTGAGATCAAATAGTTCTAGGAATTTCACGATTTATATTTTATCCTATTGAGTATTGTTGTATTTTATACCTTCATTAATCAGGTGTTAAAAGGTACTCTATTATGTTATGTTTTGGTTTTTTATGATCGAATGAAAAAAATATTCACATATGTTTTGGTAATTAAGACCTTATTAGGTCATTATTCCTAGAAGCATATATTTGGGTTACACTAATCACCTTAGCCTTTGAAGTTAATAATAAAAAAGGTTGAATTCATGTTGATATCCAACTTATTCTCTTTTAGAATTGTGGAAAACACAAGCCACGGGATCAAACAACGAACAAAGACACTTTCCACACAAGAGATCTACAAACAATATGTGCAATATTCCTCAACAAGAAAAAGCTACAACAATGAACTTCAAGAATCTTCAAGGAAAACAAGAGTCCTCAAAGGTTGAGAGTTCGAGAGAATAGAAGAGTAAATCTCATAGAGATAATACAATGAGGGTTGAGTGGTATATAGGAGCAACCCTAAATAGTAAAGGGATTAGATTTGGACAAGTTTCAACATCACATACGATGAGACAAAATGGTTTAATAATAGATTTTTTTTTTTTTAATTTTGTAATAAACACAAAAAAAAAATTAAATGTGACCCCTTTTTCTTGAATTTTTTTATTTTCGTGCCCTAAGGGTCCTACAGAGGCCATACGGCCCTTGGGGCAAAAAAAAATTGCCTCAACAACACCTGATGGAAAAATTGGACAAATTTATAGTCAAAATTCATCGAATTGGCCTCCTCAACGCAATGGTGAGGTCCCTTTCATGCTAAAATACACTAAAAATGCAGCTACCCTCTTAATCCAAAAAAAAACAACTGCTTCAAACCCTCACAAATCTGAACTTGGGAATCTTGGTCAGGCGAAACAAAAGGAAAAACTGACTTTCTCGATGGCTCTAAATCCAACGATGGGGTCCTTTTCATGCCAAAATGCACCCAAAAAATTCCCACCTCCAAAATTTGTAAAAAAGACCAAAGTGGGTTCCGTATTTGAAGCCTGTAACCCTTGTTGAAGAAAAAAACCCTCATAAATTGAGAAGGGGTTCGTTGAATCGAGGCTTTGATACCATGGTAGAATTGTGAAAACGAACCATGTGATCAAAAAAAGAACAAAGACACCTTCCACACAAGAGATTTGCAAACAATAAGTGCAATATTCCTCAACAAGAAAAAGCTACAACAATGAACCTCAAGAATCTTCAAGGAAAATAAGAGTCCTCAAAGGTTGAGAGTTTGAAAGACATAAGAGTAAATCTCAGAGAGATAATACAATGAGGGTTGAGTTCTATATAGGAGCAACCCTAAATGTTCTAATAATAGCTCACTTCAGTTAACATATAAAAGCACTTAGTTAACTTAATAAAGAACTCCTAAGTTTAGCTTAAGTGCATGAGAATAAATTAGACTAATAATCAATTAAATATTAATTAATTATTAGCTAATGCATGATTACTCTAACATTCTCTATCAATATAATCAACTAACTTTTAATGGGTTTTAAATTATTATGTAATGTAGATAAACCCATTACCATGCATTATTCTTGTATTAACAGTAGATGATTGTTATATTAAACTGATAGGATTTTTTTATGGAAGTGTTTTTGGAATAGTCGATAATGAGCATATAGAGAAAGAAAACATGCATTATCCTCCATTCTCTAAAAAGTATTAAGAAATGTTCATAATTGTTCCCTATTCTTAAAGGTTTAATAACATTGAGTTTGTATTTAGAACTATTTTATTTTTTATTTATACACAGTCACTTCTCTATGATGATTAATAGGTCATATTCTTATGAGTTTGACAATGACAAGACTGTGTTTAAAAACCAATCATAATTGTATGTATTTGTGGCATTGTTTCCTTAGTAAAAGTGTGTTGTTCAAGTGATATTGTGATGAGTTCTATGATGCATTGTATCAAAAATTTATGTTTTTGAAAAGATAAGCAGCATTTACAAGGTGTTGTACCATTCACACAGGGCCCAAAGGACCAAAGGAAAACATAGTTCAAACAGAACTTGAACTATAGGAACAAACAAAAACAGTTGACTGACAACTGTAGAAAATCAAAGAAATTAAGCAACCCGAGTAACAAAGGGGTCAAGGCTGACTCCCCGAACCCGAGATCGAGCAGATTGGGGGAGACCCTTCTTCTTTCGTAGAACAACCAACCAGGGAGGCTCAAAAATAGGAGCCAACGAGAAAGGTGAGAGGAGCGGCTCCACCCCAGTCACCATAAGAGAGGAGCCACCAAGCAGTGAGGGATTCGGCAACGAAGCAACAGAGATCAAATCAACCAAAGGAAAAGTGTTCACAGATAGAGCAGAGACAGCAGAAACTAAAGTTTGGTCAGGCACAGTCTTAACAATGTCAGCAAATTGATCCAAAAGTGGTTCCTCGGTAGGGATGTCCAGGTCAGGAGCAAAAACCTCCTCAAAAGAAGCATCTGAAGGAGAACCCATCGTGAGGTGATCCAAGAGAGCATCCTTCCACCAAGTCGTAGCACCCTTGTGGTGGGCATGCGGATAGGCAATAGCCAAATGACCCACCGAAAAACATATTTGACACCGAAAGGGGAGACCCTCATAGTCCAAGAGTTGCTTCCAAGGTTTGTCCTCCACCAACAAAACAACATCCCCAGGGAGAGATTTTGGAGATGTCCAGATCAACTAACAATCGAGCGACCGTAGTATGCCCAAACTCCCTCATTGTATAATCCACCATTAAGAAGTGACCAATGGTATTTCCAATGGTCTCGAAACATGATTCCTTCCAAAACTGGAGAGGAAGATTTGGCAGACGGACCCAAATAGGTTTGGTGTTCAACAGCTCCGTAAGGGGGTTGAAAGAACGAGACCAGGGTCTGATGGACAAAGAATGAATACCCCACATCCATCCCCTTTCTAGAACATTGTTTCTCTCTAGTGGGGAGGCAAAGGTAGCAATAAAGAAGCCCCTAGCGCTAGGGTAGAGCTCGATTTCCCCAACAACCAAAGGCTTCCAGGAAACCAATACCCAGTCATGGAGAGCCGAGAGGGAGGGACACAGGCCATTGAATCTACAGACCACACCCATTTTCAAATAATATTCCTCATTTTCAACGACCTCAAGACAACAAATCACCAGAGGGTAGAGACCGACGAACTTGAGTAGGAGGTCGAGCACCCACCCTAGTAGTATCAAAAAAGGACCTAGCCTTCCCCGCAAAACTCCCAGCAATAGGTGTATCCAACCAAGGGGCAGGAGCAGAGCCCGCAATCCCTCCAACATTCCCAGCCACAAGTGAAGTCCCCTTTGCAGACGCATCCACAGAGGCAGCAAACAGAGGCCCTAAAGCCTTCCTACCTGTGCAGGTCACTGGGGCAGGGTTTGGACTGGAGCCCCCAATGGGAGAACCAGGGACCGCGCCAAGACCACACCCATCCGCACCGGGCACAGGGGAGCCAATGTTTTGAAATGAAGCAGCTAGAGGAGCTGAGCCAACGTTTAGAATCGAGGTAGCCAGAGGAGCCGTTGGAGTCGATGTAGAGCGCGGAACCGTTGGAGCCATTGCAGAGCACATTTCAAATTCCTTGTTCCACTCACATATCTTCAGATTTTTTTTTTAAAGATATTAAGGTTTGGGCCTTAGTTGTTGGCACTATAAGAAAGAAGCCCCACCAGTTCACCAAGGAGCATCCCCTTAACACCAAGGTAAGAAAACTCCATTTTTGACGCGGTAGAGAGCAACCGCACGAGGTTTGAACCTTGGTTGTTGGCTCTATAGGCAAGAAGCCCCACCATTTCACCAAAGGGTCGCCCCTTTATTAAAGATATTAAGGTTTGGGCCTTGGTTTTTGGCACTACATGCAAGAAGCCCCACCAGTTCACCAAGGAGCCTCCCCTTAACACTAGGGTAAGAAATCTCCATTGTTAACGCGGTGGAGAGCGACCCCGCGAGGTTTGAACCTTGGTTGTTGGCTCTACAGGTAAGAAGTTTTTTTTAAAAGATATTAAAGTTTGGGCCTTGGTTGTTGGCACTATAGGCAAGAAGCCCCACCAATTCACCAAGGAGCCTCCCCTTTACACCAGGGTAAGCAAACTCCATTTTTGATGCGGTGGAGAGCAACCCCGCGAGGTTTGAACCTTGGTTGTTGGATCTATAGGCAAGAAGCCCCACCTTTTCACCAAAGGGTCACCCCTTTTTAAAAAGATGTTAAGGTTTGGGCCTTGGTTGTTGGCACTACAGGCAAGAAGCCCCACCAGTTCACCAAGGAGCCTCCCCTTAACACCAAGGTATGAAAACTCCATTGTTGACACGATGGAGAGCGACCCCGCGAGGTTTGAACCTTGGTTGTTGGATCTATAGGCAAGAAGCCCCACCATTTCACCAAAGGGTCGCCCCTAAAATTTATGTTTTAAAGGGTATTGAACATAATTTAATTGAAAGGGAAATTTAATTTTGGGGTTATATGCACACACATAAAAGGATGATATTATGAGACAAAATTGCTTTCCTTTCAATTGAGTCTATTAGTGTTATTGAATTAAGAGATAAAATGTGTTAAACATAAGTATGTATATGTGTATATAAATACATATATGCACATATATATGAATGTATGTGAGTACATGTATTCAAATATACAAGTAATCTTGAAAATTGATGGTTTCTAATCTATAAATAGTAGCACTATTTTATTATTGAAGTAAAAAAAAGACTTGAGAATTTTTGTGTTGATGTGATCATGTGTTCGATTAACCATATTATTATGCTATATGAATGTGAAATTTGATTGTCAATAACCAATTTGAGAAAGAGGTGTATGAACATATGACACATGTTATCATTTTTAAATGTGTAACTTATTTATTATTTAAATATTTGGTCAAATTAATGCAAAATCATTACTTACATTGTCAATTCACACTGTCTCTTTATTAAAAGTCAATCATATAGGTCATACTCAACTAGAGGGTATATATAATTATATGGCAGATTATTTTTAATCGAAACACAACTCAAGTTCTTGGATGGCATGGTGATCATGGAGAACCTTTGGATTTGTTACCCTTGTGAAGAGTAGGGCCACTTCTAGTTGGAAGGTGTATGTGGGACTTCTAGTCTATGGTTGGAGGAAAAGAACTTGAGTGATGCTCTCCCTCATAAACTGAGACGTCGAAGACTTGGTTTATCAAAGATAATATTTTATTTCATTTGAGATTGTAATAATGATATTGTACTTGATGGTTCAAAAACATGACCTTATTATACATGTTGTAGTATTATTGATTGTATGTATTTCACATCAAGACTATGACATTGTATTTTGAAAAGAATTGTTAAAAATAAATGTAAAATATGATATTTGATAAAGATAACTATAATCCATCAATGTAATAAAATATTGATATGCTTAGAACTTGTAAGCTTGATTTTAGCACAATGCTTGTACAATATATCTTCTTTGTGAACCAACATAATAGTTTGATGTTTTTGTTTTTGGAAAAAAACATATTTGAATTCTAGATTATTCGCTTATATAGTAAGTGATAAATAAATATCAATGTGATATATTCAAAAAAAATTAACCTTATTAGAGATAAGCTAAGAAATTTTTAGATAGCGAACAGGAAGTTTGTTACAAATAAATGGATCTTGCATCCCCCTCCCCTTAAATTAGACTTCCTCTTCGAAGTCACTAAAGAGGCAAGGATAAAGTACTTGAATTTGTGTCACATCCTTCAATGTAGATGCAAGCTTGTCATATTGATCCTAATAGACCCTATTGAGTTCCATATCTCATCCCTAAAGGTCCAATCTCTAACGCACTAATATTTAAATTATCTCCAAAGACAACTATCCATATGCCTCAGCCTATAATGTAGTCCAATCTAGGACATGGTATGTGTCTCCTTAAAATAGAAATATGAAAGATGTCATGTATACAAGACAAGTTGGGTGGCAAGGCTAAATGGGAGGGTATTATTCGTATTTATTTTAAAATATCAAAATTTCTCATAGAGCAAGGTGTAAGCTTATAGATATTTTCATAATTAATTGATCTCTTATTAGGTCATGCAATCAATAATACTACATGTATAATAAGGTCATTTTTTTGAAACTTGTTAATCCAAACTATTGGCAACATCATGTACATCTTTTGGAAATCCTACTCCTCCTAGATAAATTATAAACTAGCACTTGCACCTAAAGGAGGTTCAAGGATTATGCCGATAGAAAATTATATGTATGTTAGAGAGTATGTATTTGTGCATGGATGCACTGTAAGTTCTAGTTGTATGTGGTTGGATTAAATGTTTAATAAAAAGTGCTAAATAATAGAATGATATAAACAAATAAATCTAGATTTTTCCCTTAAAGAAATTAAGTATTATTTGATTATTAAATATTTGCATACAAATTTAAAACATAAAGCAATGCAAATGAAAAAAAAATGTCATCAAATAGACAAAGAACACTTCAAATGGAAATATAATGTTTGTCAAATGAATATTTATCTGGCTATGTGATAAGTGAGATTTTTGAGGCTTTTACCTTATATTTTGGAGGGTTTTACAATTAAATGTCAGGTTTACCATTAAAGGGAAATTGAAACTTGTTTTCCCACTACTCGATAGTGGTTTGCATGGGTGAAACTTGTTTGAGACTCAAATCTCTCACTATATGTAGCCTATCAAATAAATTAGATAAAATCTAAAAAATATAATATTTAGATACATAAGATTTATTTTTTTATAATTATACAATTTAAAACCCTTTTTAATTAATAATCAAAATTACTTATCATTCAATAGAGAAAAATAAAATATTCTATTAATACTTTAAATTATTTTTCTTCAAAATGAATTAGTGTTCTTTGGAGTTTACTTCAATTAAAATTTAATTTATATTTGTAAACACCTTAAGCAAGTAGAATTTTGATTATTGATTTGTTAATCCAATCAATAAATTCAATTATTGAAAGATGTAAGTAAAGAACAAATTGTAGTTATTTATTATAATTGAACATTAAAATGACAAACGTTTTGTTTCCAAGCATGTAAATATGTTTGATGGCATGGACAAGTTCACCAAAAAATAAATAATAATTATATATATTATAAAAAATATGAACTTAAAATATATAATTATTCTTACATGTTATAAATAAAATTTAATAATATAAATTAGATAATCTTTAACATTTAGTTTTTATAAATTTAATAATTAAAAATTTAAATTAAATTTTATTAATGTTTTAATATTTTTTTATAAATTGATTGTTAAGATCAAAAAGTTATTTCATTTATATGTTCATTTGATGACTAAATTAATGTCAAATATTTTTAATACTTATTATTTTTACTAAATTTTTAATGTTATATATAATCCCACCTTCACCGTCACTTACGAATATTATTGCTAAAGATTCTGCTGCAAATAAAAATATTAATATAAATAAGTTTGAAGAGTACTATAATAATGAATCTCAGTGAAAAATAAAAAAACCTTACCTCGCCTCTTCATAGGCTGTCCCTGACAATCCATGGCAGAACTGGTATTCTCATCACTACCAATTCCCAGGAAGTCGATTGCACGATAAGGTGAGATTGAGGCATCTCTTAAACAAATGTAATGATCTTGCAAATGATTAAGGCAATACCGCGAGTAAAAGGTATGGTATTTAAAAGAGTTTAGGAAGTGTAGGGCACCAATGGGCACTGGTTAATCAAATTGCTATATTATTCAAACAAATAAATAATAAATTTGACTATCTAATTTGTATGTCCACCATAGTGCAATCAAGGGACTAAATATCAGAAGCGATCCTCGTTTTGATAATTATTTAATTGATCTTTTGAACGAGGTAAATGTCTCCAAAACAAAAAGTCTAATTTTGTGCATCTTAAGAGCGCTTGATGGTAAAGAAAAGAATCATTCACAAAATTGAGATTTTGTTTTTCAAGATTAACAAAATTGGAGATTTCCTAATTTGTTTTTCAATTGAAACAGCCTTTTCCAGGTGAGATTCATTTAAAATTCTCCAATTCGTCCCTCGTGAACAGGATTTGAAATCTTTTCCTTTACCCAATATGATAACTTGCTCGATGTGGGATCTCCACCAATCTAATTTTCCAAGACAAAGAAGGGAGCATACAAAGAAACAGACACGAACGACAAAGGTAAAGACAAGTCTGTTGTCAATTAGCGGCATGCATAGATTATTTAAACCCAGTCATTTGGTCACCGTGGTGCATAACAGGGCATTGAGAAACAGACAAAAGAAAAAGGTTCCAATCTAATAAAATAAAAAGGTTGCCCATTTCCATCCACCAAACCAGAACATTACACGTGGAGGCAAGCAAGAAAGCCTGTAGTGAACCCAATAGAATTTGATTTTGAATTTTTTTATATCTATATATAGAGACGCTGATTTTGGGAATTGGGTATGGCTGGAACTTGTGATTTTGGTGTAAAATGATAACAATGGGGATTGAAAATGAAATAGAGGGAGGAGAAGATTGGTTTCGAGGTGGGATGATAAGAGTCGGGGCTTTTGGTACCGTCAGCCTGGGCATACACAAGTCTAATTAATGCTCATCTCTTGGTTGTCAAGTCTTCTTTCATTTGTATTTTTTTTCTGGAGAATGAATATAATGTTGGGTTTTGTGAAGTCCAAATTAGCAAGTTTCTCTCACAATTTGAAACAGTTTCTTTCTTTGAAATAATTTCTATTGGCATGTGTTTGCCAATTTAGAAGTTGTCTGTTTTGAATGGATTTTTCCAATTATTGGAGTGGAGATTGATTTATAAATACAGCTGCTGGCTGAATATGTAATTAATTCAAAATTGATAATAATAAAAGATAATCCCTGAATGTGGACTTAGCCATTAAATTAATGGTGAACCACAATAAATCTGATGTTCTTGTTTTGTGATTATTGTTAATCTTTTATTTTCTACAATTTCTTTTTCATTTAATTCTACAAATTATATTCAACATACAATGTCTTCAAGTCCTTGGACTCTCAATATATTGTGCAGTGTCTGGGAAATGACACTTGCATTCAGAACGGTGTGGGTGTATTCAACTTGTTCATGGAGTACATGCCATGAGGCAGCATTGGCGATCTCTTGGCTAAATTTGGGGGGCAATTGGATGAGGCAGTGATAATATCCTACACCCGTGACATCCTTCTTGGCATCAAGAATCTCCACAGCCAGGGAATTGTTCATTGTGATATCAAAGGGAAGAACATAATTGTGGGTTCCAAGGGAGGGAAGGTTGCCGACCTTGGTTCTGCTAAGAGAATTGGGGATAAAGAGGATGAGGAGGAATGGAAGCATTTGAGGGGTACTCCTCTGTGGATGGCTCCTGAAGTGGTGAAGCAGGTGGAACAGGGGCCTGCTTCTAATATTTGGTCTCTCGGTTGCACTGTGGTGGAGATGGCCACTGGAGAACCAGGCAAAAGTAAATGCTTCATTCAATCACCTAATGAGTGGATCATACATAGAGGTGAATATTGTGACTGAAAATCCAGGCCTACAAATTTGGAAAATCTGTTTAATTTTGTTCAATGATTACCATTGACAAAACAGACTATTTAAGTAATGCACATCTCTTTGTTTTCACCTTAGAAGCAAAGGTTTTTACGAACTCATCAACACAAGATCCTGCACACATGTTTTCCACCATAATATTTTGGACAAAACAGCGGACCTGTCTGAAAAGCTCCACTGTTAAAGAATGCAGATCAGGGCAGCCATGCATGTATAGAGAGGAAAGTTTAGGGCATCCATTCCTAAGAAAAAGCAAACTTCTATTGCAGAAATGTCTGCAACGATTAACATGAAGGATCTTTAGTTTTCTACCAACCAACCACAGTCACCTGTGGACAAACTGCCAAATTCCATTCTTTCAATAAAGGACAGCCCCTGGAAATCTCAATTACAGCTGAGTCATCAAGCGTACGTCACATCCTTGTGTGCAAGAATTGCAAATTAGAGCATCTTGTGCCATTACAGCTGAACCCTCTCAAGCCAAGATCAATCAAATTCCGTGAATGTGACAGGTTCAAATATTGAAGAGAACCTTCATTAGCAATCATACACAGACCATCATCTGTCAAGCGACATGAGTCTGCATCTAGATTTTGAAGAAACAAGCACTTCTTGAAGCCAATTCCCTGTATGTTTCTACAATATGAGATGTTAACAACCTAAAGCCCCAAGCATCCTTCCCCAAGGGCTGCAATGCCTGAATCACAGACATGAGCACAGTATGAAAGATTTAATATTTCTAAATTTGGGCAGCTTCTTGCTACATGTTCAAGACCAATATCGCTAATATTACAACGATAAAGACTCAAAGAAGACAAGCCATTAGAACTGTTGCAAATATGAGATAGACCATCATCTATGATGCTGAAGCAGGAATCGAGACATTTTTCAACCTCAAACCTGCTGATTGAAATAAGGTGAGGGTTGAATCTGGAATTTCAGTACAGCTAGCCAATGACTGCAGACTTGAAGTGCAGTTTTGAAGTGGTGGCGGTGAAGTGCAGTGTTGAAATGCGGTATCAATATTCTCGTGCCCTAACTGCAAACTTGAAGTGCAGTTTTGAAGCGGTGGCGGTGAAGTGCAGTATAAATATTCCCATGCCCTGTCTCAGGCGTGAGTCCTTTCCTCTCCAGCAAAATCCCGGTGCCCTGTCTCAGGCGTGAGACTTTTCCGGTAGGCAAAGCCCACAATAAAGAGCCTATCGACTAATTAAACTCACTTGTATATTCATACCTTTAAGTATGACATAGTAAAGGTGGCTTATTCATTGTGTCCCAACTCAATGGTTTCCTATATGACCAACCAGACAAATCCTAAAATAAAGGCATGTCCAAGTAACTATGATGAGTTTTGTTATGGAAAAGCTCCACCAAGTAGAAGTATTCATTCCCCTTTCATTGTTGGTCCATGACCTCCATATATATCATATCCTCTAGTACTTATTTAACTTGTATCTAGCCATATGTCTTGAGATGGTAGGATGTACTAATGTTGGTCTAAGTGAGGAATGCATGCTACAAGGTAGTCTAAAAAATTTATGTCTACACTAAAGATTAAAATTAAAGGTGATATAGTGGTCAATACTATGTAATTGAATGATTTCATATAAAAATATAATTTCCATTGTCTTGGCATTATAGGTAGTCTTTGTAGGAAAAAAGTGAGCAAGCCAACTTGTCAACTATCACCATGATGGCATCATGCCAAAATTATGACATAAGTATAATGACAATGAAATCCATAGAAAAGGTATGTATCTCTTTTATACTCTAGTATTTCATGAGGGTACAAAACTCCTACTTAATGTCGATGCTTAACCTTAACCCTCTTGTAATCAAGGCAATAAGTATCTAAATATTTAGTCTCTCATAAATCCAACCCAATGGTATAACTAATGAATATTCTCATGCATATTATTCACTCTTAGATCTTCTTCATATGATGCTTAGGTTTCCTCTATTGAAACAATGATATAAATTATTTGATAAAAATCAAAATATATTTATTGGCTCTTGAGTTGTTTTTGATTTCTCGTTGAAAATCCCAAGCTTTATGATTGTTCTCCTAATTTTTCAATTAAAATATTTAAAAGAATCAAAATTAAAACAAGATATTTTATTTTTTAAATATAATATAAAACTAAAAAAAAATAGCACTAATATACTTCAAATTTACTCTAAGCTAATTTTCAATAACCATTGAAAAAAATCAAAAATGCTTTGAGAAGTAAGTATTACATTTTTTTTAAGTCTCATATCTATAAAATAAGTTGCTATTTATAGAGAATAAATGAAGCAAGTTATTAAATATAATAAAGGAAGATTAATGAAACTAGTTAATAAAGCAATATAATCCTAGCATATCTAGAATAAATTATGACTTTTATAATTCAAATCACTTAGATGTATTGAATTTACAAATAAAGCATGGTGATCACTCATTTTTCAATACTCCATCTTGATGTGGATGTTGAATGATCTTTAAATTCTTTAGTTTCTTATAGATATGTATTAAATATTTATGTTTTGGTTTAGGTAGAGCCTTGACAAAAATATAAGCAATATTATTTTCAATATGGAATATATTGATTCATTTTTTCTTAGTGGCAATGCTTCTAAGTGATATTTGGTTTCTATATGTTTGATTTTTTTGTTCGTTAAAAATTAGATTTTAAATCAGATTTTATACTAAACATGTTTTAATAAATCAACTAAATAAGAGCAACCTCCACAATCTAAAACTCCTAAAATATTTTTTCAACCAAAAATATTTATAGGTTAATACAGTAGTAGGGACATATAAACTTTGTAATTGATAATGAAACACAATGTTTCCTCTTACTACTCCAAAAATAATACTAGAATAAAGAGAAAATTAGGAACTAGTAATGGATTTTCTAGAGTTAACATCTCTTGGCCAATCTAAATCAACATTTTCAACATAAGATAAACCATATAAAAATAAATAAGGATATTGAAAAAAATTCTAAACAAGGTAGGATCGTTTTTCTTAACAATATTATCTACTCTTAATATTAACAAAGGATCTATTGGAGTTTGATATGATCATATGATCCTCTATTTTGAGTTTCTCTAAAAAATTAAGAGCATATTTTACTTGTGAAACTACTGATTTTTTACTCAAATTTCTCACCTTCAATCCCTAAAAACAATGAATTTCACCTAATTTTTTCATTTCAAACTCATTTTGCAAGCTTAGATATTAACCAAGAAATTAATATCTCATCATTCCTTATCAAGATCAAGTAATCAATATACATACCAACTAAACAAAGCAAGCTATCTTGATTTTTAAGAATGTAAAATTTAGAATATATATCTACTTTCTTTTAAAAATTAGTTCAAATACTTATAGTTGTTTAATGTATACATTCAAAAATATTGTCTTCACATCCACTTGATAAAAATTTGCATCTAATGCAAGAATGATATGAATAGTATTATACTAAACTATAGGTGTAATTTTTTCTTCATTGTTAATTCCTTCCTCTGACTAAAATCTTAAACAATAAATTCATTTTTAAGCTTTTCAATGGACCTATTTGATTTATATTTAATATTTTTTAACCACTTACTACCAATAACTTTATTCTCCTTTAGGAGTGTAGTCCATCCTCATACTTGAATTTTTTAATGATATCATATCATATTATATAGAATATATTTGATGTTGTGGAATTAATGCCTCAAATAAATAGTTTGGAATGGAATCAATCAAGTTATAACTAAACAAAGAAATGTAATTTACTCCATATCATTGAGGAGGAATACATTTAATGCGTGTGAAAAGTGTTTGCACCTAACTATTTATTATCCTACTTAGTTGGCCCTATTCACACTACACAAGCTTATCTAGAATTTTTATTTTTGGTCTCAACTCATTTGGAATGTATTTGTGTCTTCAAACTTCTCTCAAGTGTGTCACATGTGTCTATAATTCGGAGGGTTGATTAAACACATATTCCTACTTTCTTGCCTCCTCGTCCTTGCCTTTATATGCAAGGCTCCTCTGTACATTTTATGAAGTTTTGTATGATAATATTATTTGTGCAAATTCTTGTTTGTAGAAAGTTAATATTGGCTACTCCAACATGATATTAGAGCAAGCCTACAAATCCCTTCCAAATAATCTTGAATTTGTAAACATTTGGATATGTGCAATTTACCATTATACCATCATCATATACCTATATAGTTTGTAGGATCTTGGTTTATATGCAAGTCTCTACAACTAATCATTTTCCAATGGGAAAATGCATTATCTAGTGATTACTATCAAATTTTCCTCCATAGGCCTTGCACAAAATTGAATTGTAGGCATATTTTTTTGTCTGCTAGGTCGATCGTTGTACCGTTGTCATCATCCACCAGTTGTCTATCATCCCTATTTTTAACACTATCAATAAGTTAGACTACTAGCAAAACTATGAAGTTCCATACAACAATCATTCGCCACAATGCCTCCTCATAAATACCTTCCTATATAATGTTTAAAAACTAGACTATTGAAATGTTGCCTTCATGTTGACTATCATAACTATAAACTATAGAAATGTTGGCAACTCCAAACCACTCAAACTCTAAACTATTATAAAACTCTAAACTCCAAAGCATATTTGTAAAATCAAGGGAATTTTAGTGTGAAAAGTATTATTACATAACTAATTAGTATCCTATCTAGTTGGTCCTATTCACACTACACTGAAGATCTTTTATAGAGATTTTTTTCTTTTGGTCTCACCTCATGTGGACATGTCTCACACTTGTCCAAAGCATGCCCACATGTGTCTCACATTTGGAGGGGTAGTTAAAAGCATTTAGTCCTACCTTCTCACCTCATACTTACTTTTATATACAGGGCTCGACTCCTTTGGACATTTCATTAAGTATTGACACTAAAATATCTTATGATTCTTATATACATTATGGTTCCTATATTCCCAAAGTATTAAAACCTTGACATACAATGCCCTCATTTAAGTATTGACACTAAAATGTCTTTAAAAAATAATTATAGTAACTATTAATGTTACAATGTGATCTTTGCATCTTGACAATATTTGTAATCAATTGTAATCAAAAAGGTTCCTATCACTTTTTATAGCTTGACTTTACTTGTAAACTTTGTCATTTAACAAAAGAAAAAGCCCCCATTTAAGTATTAACACTATTAATGTTGTAGTGTGATCTCTATATCTTGACATTATTTGTACTCAAAAAGGTTTCGATCTTTTTTTGGCATATTTTGTGAATGTGAACTATAATTCTAATGAAACCTTGCATTTTCTTCAAGTTTTACAACATAATTATGGGAATAAATAAGATTTCACTTGCTCTCCATCACCTCCATAACCTTGAATCAAATGGCCATGATAGCACACTTCATTCCTTCAAAATCCAATCAAAAATATTCTTGAAGTATTTTGATTCAAATGCTCACATATAAAGCCAACAATTAGATACCATGATCTCATCAAATGTAAGTTAAGGGTCGTAATTCTCTACATTTCTATAAGCAAATCTTTAGAAGAAGGAACAAACCCATTTCCTACAAACAATTCACTTTTGAGTTCTATCACTTATGTTGATAAAAAGATCAATATCAATAATGCTTAAATATATATCCCTTTGTATCTTGAGGAGATTCTCACCACCAAATATTAATCAAACTAGCACATCTAGACAATTGGAAATATCATTAAAGATAAAGAAAAACCAACATTTTCTACTTGTGTAGCATAATCATCTCAATTCACTTTTCACTACTACTTATACATCTAAGATAAAAGTTAAAGGTTGCTTCACTAGGAAAAATCTAATATACTCCTTAAATCAAGATTTGCCAATGGATATTCAACTAGATAAATTATTCAAATATATATCTACAGCAAAAAAATATATATATTTTTTAATATTATCTACATAGCAATAATTAATTTAAGCTAAGCTAAATTATGGAGGAAGAACTAAGATTTACCATGAGAGGTTCAGCCAAGGTTTATTATTTAAATATACAATTTCTATAGCTAAAGTGACCTTTTCCACCCAATAAAATTTCCCTCATTGCTTTTATTCTCTTTTTAGCATTTTCTTAAGAATATAATTTCAATATTTAACTATCTTCGAGAACCCATTTATGTAACCATTTATGTCTCCCTTATTTATACTTTAAAAATGGGTAAGTTAACTAGATTATATGTCAATTATAATTAGGTTGTGTTTCTCCAAATAAAAGTAGAAAAATTGAATAAGTTCTCATAATCTTATTTGGGAAAGAGAGAACTCTCTAATGATCCATTTATGTAACTATTTATGTCTCTCTTATTTGTACTTTAAAAATGGGTAAGTTACCTAGATTATATGTCAATTATAATTAGGTTGTGTTTCTCCAATAAAAGTAGAAAAATTTAATAAGTTCTCATAATCTTATTTGGAAAAGAGAGATTTTTCTAATGATGTATCCCAAAAGGATTATTTTGCTTAAAATATGTTTATTTAGTGATAAAAAAAAATTAAATAGGTTATTTTGTTTAAACTGTTTTAGGAAGGTTGTATTTTTTTATCAAGAGGAATCAAGAGTTTAACCCAACGATCTGAAGCTCAATTATTTACAAGGCAAGCCCCTCTATAACCCTCTCGAGCAATGTGCAATAGACCCTCATCCACACCACAGCCAAATCAGGTGTTCAACCCACAACCTGCAAGACTGAGTGAGCTAACCCCAACAGTCAGCTTATTATGAATTTGCTTTAATAGATTTTACTAAGTTGACTTCTTTCTCATTGGACCAACTTAGGTTCAAATTTTTAAAGGCCTTTTAATGAATTGGGTAGGAGAAAGGTTGGTCCAAATACAACTCTAACAAGCAAACTTTGAATTTTATTGTTTTATTATGCTCTAGTTTTAATGTTTAAATTTTGAAATTTTAGTCCTGTATAAGAAAAAATTGCAATTTTGCAAGTTTTAGTCCTGTATTAAGAAAAAATTGCAAATTCTACCCCCTATAAAATGCTTTGGAATGTTAAATATCTAGATATGTCTTTATTTTTTATATTTTAATTGTTCAAATAAACCCACAAGCCACACTGTACAGGCTAGAAGCATTTGAAGAATTGGTCACAAATCATAACCACGAGCTTGCAATAATCTTATCAACTAGAAGATACATGAGCAATTAAATACGTATAATACATTACAAGCATTATACAGTTTAGGCTTTACACACAGCATCATTCAAAAATCATAGACACGGGAGCCCAATAAGGTAAATTTAAATTGCAAGCTTTAAATAAAATACCATTATCACCTTCTAAAAAACTTACAGCCTCTAGAGCTTTGGAGCCCGTATACTTGTCAATTACTATACTACTTGTCCGCAAATTAATAGACACATCACTAATCACTAGGTACAAATTTGCACATTCTTCTATTTCTAACACTCTTTGTAATCAACATATTCATTGAAAGAGAAAATAGGAATCAATTTGTGGTCTAAATCATAATTGTAGCATAATTCCTCTAGGATCCACTCCTACCCCTAATTTGAAGCCGTAGGCCTCCATTATCAAAGAGAAAATACATAGATATATAGCGTTGACCTTTACCGCAGCACAACAAAAATGTTGTTTTCAGTGCAAACTGACACTACTAAATAGTGTGATGCATGTTCAACTGTCATCTAAAACCATTGCAGGTAACAGCAACTATGCTCAAAAAATCATTCATTGAGATAATGCCTCTGTCATGTACTGTGAAAGTTGTCTTGGACATCATTCAATTGTATAGAGATCGCGCACCTGGTGCTCAAGCTACTCCGTCCTGATACAGTCATCCGGGACATCTTGTTCCAATTTAAGCATCTTTAGGCAGCGTAGAAAACAAATTTCAAGAGGCAGCAAATAAAATAAAATGGACAGCGGAAGAGCACAAAATAGTAACTCTTCCAAGCATGTAATTGACTCTACAAACAATGTATTAAATTATATGATGTTTCTAAAAGTACTATCAATTAAATATTCATGCACTGCGTATGTTATTATCTAATGTTTTCAAGGCACCAAAGGAAACCATGACCTTGCTAATTCTAAGCATACCTACTTCCATCACTTTTTTAAGAAACCTAACATAAATTTCCCCAGTGTTATCGGTGTCAGAGGTCACTGTAACTACACGTGTATAGCATTCAAATTCAACTCATCCCAAATGGCTATATGATCAAAACTCAGAAGCATATACTACATCTGCTTTCACAAAAACAGTCACTCAGTAGGTTCTCACAGTTGCCAATCATACGCATGAATCAACCCATTAATTCCTAGAACTTTGTTTGACATAAATCTATTACTTTCTGAAGCTACGCTCCAAGAGCTAGAATTATTAGCTAATCATTGCAATTCTGGTTACATCTTTGCAAGGAAGAAATCCCATGAATGCCTTCTAAAGATTACTGTCCAGACATGAGGAAAGACACATTTCTGGAATTAATACTACAGATAAACTAAAAACTATGGAATGGGAACTACCTAAACTGGGAAAAAATGGTAGTGCCAGGGATTGATTAGTAATTAGTAATTACGAAGTCTCCTATGTTACTTTCTTAAATCTGTCTAATGCATATCATGTGCAGTAAGGTATGTAAGGTAGTATCACTATGCATAAATATTGGCGAAAAAGAAAAATGTCTGCCACAGTGATCACCTGTCAAAATTACTGAAATGAGAATCCCAGAAATACACATCCTATCATCATGCTAGAACTGCACAACTCAAAAACAAAACATTAGCCCAGTCAGAAGAAAAGAACCTTAATGACTCCTATGCATCTATATGATGATTGAATATCACACATTGTTGCTGCCAATTGATTTTTAATGAAATATTTATATTCTCTAGCCATGATTATTACAAAGACTCTTGAAAGAATATGTTAAATCTACACCTCAACCCGTAGCATTTAAACAATATCTGAAAAACATGCTTTCCTGCTTTTCCTAAAGCTCTTCATGAACTCAATTTTATAATCTGGTAGACCTATTTCCCAACAGGAACAAACAATTCATGTGCCCCGATCCTACTCTGCCTAGAAAAAGCAAATAACCATCCTAATCACCAAACACAAAAATTGGTTTGTTTGCATTATACACTCTAAATGAACTGCTACCCGCAATTTCATGCTGGCTGGTTTCCTTCATTGTCCATACCCCACTCTTCTTCTTCTGCTTCATTTCCATTAACAAGCACCTCTCCTTCTGTAGATCCTTCTGCCTCTACATACTTCTCCCCATCAATAGTTTCTTCTTGGGTTTCATCGCGAACATAATCTTCAATTGTTTCATTGAGAGAGACACCATGAACATAATCTTCATGGGTGTCTATTACCTACAAATTTGAATCAGCAAAAATATCTCAAACTACAATCAAAATACAAACACATTAAAATGTCATCAATACAAATGAACAACAATCGTGATCAGGATGCTTTAGGATCCAAATAAAAGCAGAGATTATATACCTCATGGACAGAATCTCCATTTTCTAGAGGTGCTTCCCCATCAATGTGCATGTTTCTGAACTCCTCGATAAGGTCTGTATTCCTTGTATGCATATATTTTGGATAATCCTCAGCAGGAGGAAAGCCATTCCTGCATTCAATCAGATGAGAATGTGAAGCAATAGACCAGAGAGTTTATGAAAGTTATAATAGCATCTGCTCAAACCAGTTAATATTTGTTCTTATCTAGAAACTCCAAATATAGCATTGATAAAAACCTTGACTCCGTTAGTTTAGATTCAACAGAGAGCGCCAAATGCCAGTCATCAAAGAGGTTAGGGTAGTCCTTTGGATCTGCTAATGACTCTGCAGCTTTTTGATTTACCTTTGAAGCACAAAGTAAGGCCAGATTATTAACAAAGGAACAAGTAAATTCATCAAGAAAATATTGCTAACATAGTCACAGCATCCGAGACACAAATTTATTTGGTTGTACAGCATAACAAGCTGCCTTAAATATTAGTATATAATATATACAAAATTATAAATATATCAAGCAAGAAACAAAAGAAAATCCACTTTGTACATATAGAAGAAAAACATTTTCACTTGTAAATATGTGATATGACTTCCAGATTTTGCTATACTGATACTGATGGAAATTTGGTTGTCACAAAACCTAGGTAGAAAAGAGTTGTGAAATCCATATTCACGTTTAAGTAGAAAATAAATCACATACACGATCTATTGGAATAGTAGGATACCTTACTAAGGTCATCACGCCAAGTGGAAGCAATTTCTGAAACCTTGCTTGGGAGATAAGATCGTGCCATAAAAGCGGCCTCTGGAATGCGATTGCTGCCAATAATAACAGACAAAATATGTAAAAGGACCTCAACGACCAAATCTCAAGCCTAGATTGCTGAAATTTAACCCAAAAGTCAGATATGTATAACACGATTAAGCAAGTCACCTTTCCACCAATAGCTGGATGCATTCTTCTACTTTACCCAGCAGGAAGAGACAAAGAAATGTAACATTGTTTTTCCCCTGGTCTCTGGCAAGAGTAGCAAGTCTGGCCATCCCATCTGCATCTCCCATTGACGAGTAGAGAAGCAACAATCCACTCAGGTCTGATGCATGGCTTAGGCATTCTTCGGCCATGTCTAACTGCACCACAGAGGATGCAGATAGAAACACACAGATGAGTCAAGCAAAAGCTAAAGATAAGAGCATATAACTCCGTATCAATTTTGTTACAAGAAAAATTAAGATAATGACTGTTTCTGCTTTAAGAGGTCAGAGGATCATAGTTTTACGTAATAAATGTTCTGAGATATGATAAAAATTAGTAGCTATGCCTATAATAGAAGCTACTATTTTTAATAGCCACATAACAATATGGTAAAACCAAAGTCCACCGTGACAGATGGGTAACAGAATTATTTTGAAGCCCAGGATTTAATTATCATGGCAACCAGGGAAAATTAACTTTCCCTGGACAGAAGTAGAGTATGAAAATTAATTATCTATTACTTGACTTTCATTGGAGGTATTAAATCAATTGACTTCCCTAGGACATAAGTAGAGATGATATGTTCCTCTCTGTGCCATCTCTCTATGTCTTTCCTCTATTCTAGCGGCTGCAATAGCTCATCTCACTTCTCATACTTAATCAAAATATGCTGCTATAGCTGCTAGAGCCTAAAATGTAATCATCCAGTATACTGTTTTTTTCTGCAGCTAATTCTTACTCATAACATTTCGATTTATTGCAAAGCATATGCTTTCCAAGACCACTTTTGTTTAGAGTCTCATCACTCTACTTCTATTTCTCATTGACATTTATATTATTTCTCATTGACATTTATATTTATATGCCTTAATGAAAAACTATTTCATGTTATTATTTACCAGCAAATAATTAGAAATGAGCAATATGACAGAAGCTGCAACTAAATAGTACACTGTAAACAATACCTCCTTAAATTACAAAGACTACATGCATATCGGCATCATAAAAATGATGCCAAAACACAAATCAACATGATCTACTGGATTCCTTGTAAGGCAAATCCAGAAAAAGAACAAAAACCAAAACTTAGATTTAGAAATTATCACTACTCATAAACATAACGATGGATTGAAGTGACAACGACCACACGAATCTGCTAACTTTCAATGGGCTTTTGAATCTTTGATAAATACAAGATAAACACAATAAGTGCAATAGGTCACTAAAGTTTAGATAATCAATACCTTTCCAGAAGACATGGCTAGTTCTCCTAACTGTTTCCATTTTGATTCACTCTGTGCTTCAACAGCAATTGCCTACATGATAGCATAAAAGTTAAATTCAACAAAAAATCAATAAAAACATGGCAAAGTAATCATTATAGAAATTCAAGGAATTAACTAGCCCTGATCTCCCATTCGTTTTAATAAAGTCATATATAAGTAGCACTTCATACACAGTGCTAGCTCACATCAAAATCACTGTATCTTCTTACACCAAAAGCATAAGCACAATAACAATTATTGTAAGGATTCTTAGACTCGGAACCAAACATCATTGCATTATTCATAGTTTCTGCTAAGAAGTATAGAATCTTATAAATACAACTCTAACAAACAGCAGTTCTGCATAAAAAGAAATATTTCCACCCCCATATAATCTTCCAAGAGTGGAAGTATGAAAATTCCTTGAATCTATTTAGATCAAAAATAGCTAGACAGTGTTAAACAACATATGTCCAGTCAACCCCCATCAATAATGTATGATATTCATGTATTTAATGTGAAACTATAGAGTAAGTATCATCAGCACAAAAGAAAGTTCAAGCTAACCTTTGCTACTTCAATCCTTCCAAGTTGTACTGCCAGATCAAATTTGTAGTCTGGATCTGTAGACACTTCAAGTGCTTCCTCTAACATGCCTCGTGACTCCAAAAACCGACCCACACTTTAAAAGACAGAATCAATATTAATCAGCCAGATTCAACAACAAAAACTTCAAAAATTCGACTCTTTCATTCAAATATTGTTTCTAATTGTGACAGAACAGAGGAGATTTGTATAAACATGTCAATTAGCAAAACATCAGAATACATACTAAGCATGCATTGCTGTTTCAGCATATAATTTCAGAACATTCAGTTTGAAAACTACCTGTTGAGATGCTCCCGAGGAATTGTAGGTAAAACCTCATTTGCCCTATCAAGGTCGCCCCGCATAACAAGTGTCTTATACTCTATCAAACTAAGAAGTAATGTATAGCCCATCACACTGAAATAACACAGCACAGAGCAATGTGAGCAATTGGTTTTGAGAATTAAAATCTTCTGAATGAACTTGATGTAAAAACCTTAAAAGTGCACTCACTTGAACTCTTTGTCAATAAGATACACCCGACTCTGACTGGCAAGATAGCCTAGCAAATACATAGGCCGGTCTAAGTGAAACATGGTTGTTACCTGCAGTTTGTAAGCACAGTCGAACAAGTTTACCAGTTATTAATAATAGTAAATATTAAATAAGACTCGCTGATGAAGAAAACCAAACATCTGCACCTAAGAAATGCTGTGAAAGTGAATTCAGCCAAGGCACACCTAAAGTTGACGATTACATAACCAAATCAAGAGAGATCCAACATTAATATGCTGTTGAATTGATACATAATAAATACCTCGCCACCAACACAATAATTGAGACGCCAAGATGAGTTATTGTATATAAAGCAATCACCAACCCAAATTCCAGTCCTAACCCGCTCACTTATCTCATGTACGAGTTCAAAAGCATCCTCTACCCCCTGCTCATCAATAGGCTTACCAGTATCCAAGCATGCAGAAACAACATCACGCTGTAAAAACCAGAGAAAAGTAACATTACTATTCAAACAATCCAAGCACAGTGGCAAACATTAAGCAGTCAAACCCACAATTGCAGCTACTATAGAGCTGTAGAGAACTTGTCCTGTAAAGAAATGTGGGAAAGAAAGCACACTAAGCAGGATGTCAACAAGTGAATTAATGCTGCAAATTAATTGAACAAAACAAAACACATCTGAGTCTCTTACGTTGTATTTCAGAATATAGAATGAATTGTCACTGGCAATTGCAACGAGATCTCCACTATCAGCCCAGTAAATATTCTGTAACAAATAATATAAGAAGCATTTAAGAATGAGAAAAAAAAAAAACTAATGGTATCCATTAATCTATTATTTTCTGTATTTAAGTATCTTTCAGCTAATAATACCCAAGAACAGTACTCAAGGCATGAGCATGTAAGTATTTAGACTCACTTTCACAGTAACATCAATCCGTCGAATTACACGGCATTCAGCCCAATCATAGAAGCAAACAAAATCATTGGAACATATAGCCAACAAGGCTCCACCATAGATAGACTCGGCAGAAAAAGTTGGACGAATACTTTTCCTCTCCTGCAATGTAAAATTATAATCAGTTTCCATCCATGTCAATGTAGATAAGTTGATTAGCAGGATTATGAAATAAAATGTTAAAAATCATAAAATACAAACTAAAAAACTAATGTAACAAAAAGTGGGTACTTAATGCCATTAATAACAGCCTAATGAAATATCTCACACAAACATGAGACATCATATACATTCCCTGCCCAGTGACCCAGTCAAGACATTTTTTGGAGGAACGCATCTTATATTACTTCAATAAACAGAAGAACAGTAAACCAAACTAATAAAAGTTACAAGGAAAGTAAACCCAACAAAGAAATTAGTCTGGCCCCCAGAAAATCAGCATCTTTGAGAAAGATTGAATTTAACTTTAACAAGCAAAAGCCAACTCTTGCTTAACAAGTCTTAGCTCCCCTAAGCTGAGAGGTGAAGGATCCTCATGAAAATTCAATAGCAGTTAGCTGAAGTGTTAAGCATAAGCATTTGCAGCTTTCATTAATCAGCTACATGCTCTCAAGGATATACCCTTGCCAAGCTCAAGGGGCACTAAATAAACAATTGCATTCCACTTGAAGCCAAACCCAAAATGCCTATGAAGAAGGTCATTTCCAAAAATGTATAATCTATTTGGAGCATTAACCAAATACCAAACCAACAATTTGTGCAGGAAAAAAGCTTACAACTTCTAGAGATATTGAGATCATAATGTCATTGGCTCGGAGTCCCACATTCTCCACCTCTTTGTTGTTCAGTTGTGCAACAAATTCTAATCCAGATCCCACAACATAATCAAACTAAGTCTGTTGGATTCATCAGATATGTTTCTTATATCTTTTCATGCAGATTTGCATTCCACATCACACCAAGGGTTTTTTAAAATACAAATCCTAGTATAATATAATTTTTAGCAATAGAAGTGAATTTTTCACATAAATTTTCATCATGCCATCTTCTATATTATAACTGAAAGTCTCCCAAATATTTTTTAGGAATTGGAAGGTTTTCGGTTATCAAAGACATCACATGTGGTTATTCATTTATGTTTTATGTCTAAATATAGAGTTACCTTTATCGAACAGTGATGAAAGGCAATCAATTATTTCAACGTGATCAATTTATTCAACCAAAGGATGGAGAATATGATGTTTGACAACACTTTTACCCATACTGTGGATATATGCCCTGATGTGAGATTGGCCAAGACATCCCATTGGCACCATATGAGTTTTTTCATCAATTCAGATCTTTTATATATGAGAGTAAAAGTGAAGTATTCTTCTATCCATAAAGAGTTAATATTAGAGTTATGGGTCAGTATAATTGATTAAGCGCTCTCAATTCATGAAGTCCATCAAGAAGAATGTCTCCTTTGTATTTTGGGCTAGCAATGTCAGTTTCTAAGTTTATGAAAAGGTGATCACTTACAAGATATGTTTCCTTGTGGAAGGTGGGGTTGAAAAGTGTGAAGTAACAGATAGCAAGAAAAATGTTATTTTTGCATTCAAAGATCTCACGAGCTACTTAGCAAGTCCTCTCTAGGACCTTCCTCAGCAAGTCCTCTCCGGAACCTTCCTTGGCAAGTCTATTTGGTTTTTTATGCACATTTTCTTGTGTTTGTTATTTGGCTATTTGGTTTTTTACTCAATTTTTTGGTGTTTTGTTTCCTATTTCAAATCTCTGGTTCTTGTTTTTCTTTCCAATGTCTAGATTCTCCAGAGTGTGAAAGGCATCATGCCAGGTGGCAACAACCCCACAGTGCAGCATGGCATGCTAAGTGTGATAGAACGCATACTAAATTACTAATCTATCATTGCTGTGTGTTTGATATAAAAGGAGGCATCAATCGTCTCAAATACCACCTTGCTCAAATTGCTGGTCATGGCAAGCTGTGACCAAGTGGAGGAAGTGAAACAAAAAATGAATGCCCTACTTCCATCTATGAGGAAAAGAAAACCAAAAGGAAGAGGATGAAGAAAGCCATTGCATCAATGATGAATTTCACCCTTGATTCAGCAGACAACTCTTTTATTAGCTTGAACATTCAGCATTTCTCCACTCATACTAAAAAGATTACAAACCAAATTATTTCCTTGTGCTTATTCATTCTTCACAACATTCTAGGTGCACAAAATTCACTAAAAGGCATTTGCTTGGAAACAAGGGGCACAATATGGGGCAAAGATGGCTGTTGCAATTTTTTTGCACTATAACAATAAATCATTTAATGTGGCAGGCAGCATATTGGTATTCATTGGTAAATGCATTGATCATTATCAATGAGGGTTTAAAACACCAGCTCCTCGTGCTTTCAATGAACCATTGCTAGACAAAGCCATAAGAAATAAGCAATTAATAGTAGAAGACCAAAAGAGAATATGGCAATACAATGCACCAGAATTTTATCTGATGTGTGGCCAACTGGTAGGAATAGGACCTTATTAACTTTCTAGTGGCACATTGGTGTTCTTGAAGCTTGTATATGCCTTGCATGAAATAGAGAATGCAAAGATTTTGTGTACTTTGTTGGAGGCAACAACCAAGAAGAATATCATTCAAGTTTTCACCAACAACATAACCATGTGTCTAATCGCAAAGACACTTCTTCAAGTGAGGTATCCCACAATTTTGGAGCTGTTGTGTTGTCCATTGCACTGATTTTGATGCTTGAGAACATTGGGAATCTTGAAAAGGCCAAAAATGTAATTGAAGGCATACAAAACATTACAAAATTTATCTACGACCACAAAATAGAGGAGAAGGTTGTGAGGACAATCTTTTGCGATATGTTTGTGAAGAGCACAAAAGAAATACTCAAAGCAGCTTCCAAACTTATGATCTATAAATTTTTAATCTCCTATTTTTTTAATTTTCTATTAATTTAAACATTTTATTTTTGACTTTTTGGTTGATAGACCCTTTGCTTGATGGGGATGAAATGTCAAAAGGTTTTCTTTATGAGGCCATGGACAAGACCAATGAGACAATATAGCATTATTATCGCGGAAACAAGTGAAATATGAATTCATTTGGCAAGTTTGGCAAATAATTCGTCACAAATGGACGAAACAACTCCATTAGCCAATGGATGCCACTGTTTACCACTTAAACCCCAATTTTTTTCATTTTTGATTCCTTTGACATCAATGAAGAGGTTATGGCACAACTCACCACATACATTGAGAGAGAATCACATCTAATGAAAATCCTTAAATATGCAACTCTAGATGAGTAACAAGTCTACATGATTGTGGAGGGGAGGATTTTTTTAGTTGCATGTCTATACACCAACAAAGACTATTATCGAGACCTTCTCACATTTTCTACCCCTACGATATGGAGGTTATGGCACAACTATCCACATGCACTGAGAGAGAATCACATCCAAAGAAAATCCTTAAATATGCAACTCTAGATGAGTTACAAGTCTACAAGGTTGTGGAGGGGATGTTTTTTTAGTTGCATGTCTATCCACCACCAAAGACTATTATCGAGACCTCACCTATCACTCCTACAACATAGAGACTCCAACCACCAATGGCTCACAAACATCTACTTGAGAGAAGTTAGTGCCCCTACAATACTTTGCAATGTGCTCACCAACCAAGCTAAGTACCTAAGAGTAGTTGTGAATAATTTTTGTGATGTTTCTTATGTCTTCAACCACATTTTTGACCCATTTAGTCTTCACAATGCCACTCATGCATTAGATCAATGCAATAGGAAGCACAAGGTCTCCAAACAAATGGTGAAATGCCTCTCCTAAAGAAGTTTTCCTATGACAACATATGCAGACATCTTGTCATTGATAACTCAAATAGCATTCCCCACCCCCACCTATAAAACACCACCTCCAAAATGTGCAAACTTTCATTCTTGACTTCACATGAGGCACCTATGCACTTCGAGAACACCAATGTGCCATTAGAAAGTTAATAAAGTCTTATTCCTATAATTTTTCTGCACATCAAATAAGATGTTGCAGCCCTTTCCCATTGTATTTTTTCTGATCTTTTACTATTAGGTGTTATTTTATATGGTTTTTTCCAACAATGGCCCATTAAAATCAATTGGAGATGGCGTTTTAAACACTCCGACAACAATCAATGCATTTTTATTTACCAACACATCCCAAAATGGACTACTTGTCACATTAAGTGGTTTATTATTATAATATCAAAATTTTGCAACACCCAACCTCCCTTCACACTTCAAGCAAAAGATGCCCTCCTCAATCATTGCAAGGAATGAAGAAGCCTAGATAATTAGCATCCTTAGTGTGTGTGAAGTAACACCAAATCTACAAGCCAATAAAAGGGTTTCCCATTGAATCAAGGATTGAATTCATAATGGATGCATCCCCTGTCCTCTTCCTTTTTGGTTTTTTTCTACTCGTAGATAGAAAGTGGGGCATTCATCATTCATTTCACTTCTTCCTCCAATTGGTCATGCCATGATTCAAAAACTAGGACTAACCAAAAACTCAGTAACCTAAATTTTTGACTCAAACACTAGACTCCACAAATTAAAAAACATTACATAGATACACAAAATAAACTTTTATAATACATGAGACATAAAGAATCAAGTCTATCTTGATCATATAGCATTACTTATAATCAGGATTGACTCAGAAAAACAAAAGTAGAAATGAAATTTGAACACAGATTTAATCGGAAAACTAAAATCCACTAAAAAATTCATACAAATAGGGGTAAAGCTATTGTCTTTGTTATTTCAAGCCAAATAAAGGAAATTATACTTTGTTTTTCCATCTATAAAATCCCAAAATGGTTTTCTCTTTTTTCCTTTTTTAAAACTAACGCAAGGGTTTGGAGGTGGCAATCCCCAACATGATCAAGAGGCAGCTCCCAAATTAAGGCCTTCAAGGCCACAAGGATCTTCTTGGCACATGCTGTTTTTCATGATTTTATCACTTTAAAGTTTAAACCAATCATCAATAAATCCTTTCGATCACTTGATAATCAATTCATAACCCTAAGATCCTAATCATAGAAGACAAATATGACAATAAACACAGTTTTAGAGTGTTCTATGTTTCTTTTCAACTTGTGTTTGCCCAAGTCTAAGCATGTTTTTTGGCATACTTGTCTAGCAAGTTGCAAGGTTACTCAATTGTCAAATGAACAAGCAAGTCTAGCAAGAACTCGCAAAAGTTTTAGAATTATGGATCACAACTTGACATCCAACCAGCAATTCAATCAAGGTGGCATTTGAAGTAATCGATGTCTCCTCTCATATCAACCCACTATAATTGCAGGTCATCATCCACTTATAAACCCAATGTGCCACACTTTCCACCTTACATAAATACCTTCCACATTGTAGAAAATCTAGACAATGAGAAAAAAGACAATATGCAGCACAGTTTTGAAATGGACAAAATAAATAAAATTAAACAACCCATGGTGATATGTTCTAAGCCAACTGTGTACAGAATTCAACCCAGAAAATTCTAACACAAATTTATTTATTCCTTGACAACACAAACATACAAATAGAAAAAATCATTCTAATAGGACTCACTGGAATGCCCAACACACAGATCCAGATTCTGGAATATCATTGGCATCCTGCATGTTACAAACAAATTGCCCTGCTAGTTCTGGTTGACCTGTACAGTTCTCCAATTGTCTCACATTTGAGGGTTTTCATTCCCGAGGCTGTAAATATGTCCAAGCTTGAAGGAGTATGTCCTCAAGATCCAAACTGTTGTAGCAACATTCCTTTTTCTGTAGCTGTAGTTGAAGTTTGTTTTTTCATTTGCAAAAGATACACTCCTTTGCCTTGAGCACTGCCTTATACCCTTAACCCCAGCAGTCTCCAATCAATTGAAATCAATTCCATAATTGGTGGTGGTTAGCTCTTAACAGCAGCAATGACCAATCAATGGAAATCAGTTTCATAATAGATGTGGTAGTAACTGAGCACAACTTCCTTATTTTTCTATAACAACCAGTGTTAACTAGGAAACTAATTCACCTCAATCAAGCTAAAGCTAAGTCCTAACTAACTATCTGTCAACAACCCCTTTATTCAGCTCTTGGTTTAAAAAAGGGACATTATAAGTCCTCCCTCTCCAAATTTACTTGCCCTCAAACAAGATAGTGCTAGCTAATCCAGATATCAGCCAACACGCAAGTAGCATACTCCCAAGGCAACCCTTTAAATTGCACCAAGAATTCTGTCCCTATGCGATTCTGCAATCAGTTTTCTCTAGTTCTAAGTATCTGATCAGACACTAAGATTAACTTTTCTTCGTCAGCAAGAGGTGAAAGCTCAATTTAAAGAGTGACTTGCTGTCCCACTACCTTCTTCAAATAGGATACATGAAAGCCCTTGTGGATTTGACTATTAGCAGGTAGCTTCAAATCATAAACCACCTCGGCAACACATCATATAGTTTTTGTAGGAACCATAGAAGCAAGCTTTAGATTTTTCAGCCCTACTCCTTTTTAAATTAGACAACATATAGGGCTGCAAGCCTACAACCACAAGAAAACCATTTCTCCTAAAGAAAAACGTTTCTCCTATCTCAAAGTATCTCTCAGTGTGATGTCTATCAGCATAATCTGATCTTGTGCTCACTGAACCTACGTACTCCTCTCAATGATGTCTCTTTTTGTAGGTAACCACATCTCTAGAAGCATCAGTTCTATGAAAGTGGATGCAACATAACTGTACAAAGCCATGAACCTGGAACATCAAACGTGTCTCCATCACTGACCACAATACAAGGTAATCCAAGTAGTCAAAAGATCTCCTTGAAGAAAAGAGCTGCTACCTATGAAGATTGAATTCACTACGAATGGACAAGTGTGTAAACTTGGTCAAACAATCAACAACCACAATACAAGGTAATCCATGTAATCAAAAGACCTCCTTGAAGAAAAGAGCTGCTACCTATGAACATTGAAGATTGAATTCACTACAAATGGAGAAGCATGTAAACTTCATCAAACAATCAACAACCACAAAAATACAATTCTTTCCCTGTGCTCAAGGAATGCCTGTAATGAAGTCCATCAACACAAATTCCCATTCCTACTGAGGAACGGGAAGAGGCTGAAGTAGATCTGCAAGCAATATAGTTTTGACACACTCCACACTCCCATACATATTGCAAATTTTGTTTCAAGCCCTTCTAAGCATATCTTGTATGAACTTGTCTATAAATTTTGAAAAAGCAATTGTGACCAGTAAGTGGAAAATCTTGAAATGTTGCAATAATGTTTTGTTTCAACTTGGATATTGGCACCACAAAAATGTCCTTGTACAAAATAACCAAGCTGAATTCACCTAGCATCTATCATCCATATATGAGACAACTATATCCTCAATCAGCCTTGTGGCTAGTGTGTATTTGCCATACTCATCCAAGAATTCTTCCTTCCAATCAAATCCCACTAATAAAATAGTTTTAATTTAGGTCTCCATGAGAGTTCATCTGCCACCCTATTGTTCTTTCTCCTGATATAATCAATGTGAAAATCATAGGCTTGTTCTTCGCTTGCCCATTTTTGTTGTCGAGCGTTCAGGTCACGTTGTGTTGAGAAAAATTTCAACCTATTGTTTAAGTTTAGAAAGTGAATGCATGGATAGAGAAATTTTGTTCTATCTCTATAAATTTCCAGCTCTCAAATGATATGGTCCATCCCTTTTCCTTAAGAATTACCCCTACAACCTCTCTTGAAGCATCGCACTCAACCACAAGAGGTGATGCAAAATCAAGTATGTAAAGAATGGCTAATGCACATTACCCTCTTTAACTAGTCAAATGCCTCCTTTATCACTACAGACCAATGGAAAGCACCTTCCTCGGTTAATTTCATAAAGGGTAAGGCTAGCTGTGGGAATCCTGTAATAAGCCTCTAGTAGTAGCTACAAAGAACCAAGAATCCGCATAATTGTCAGTATCCTCAAAGTAGGCCACTACTAAATGGATTAAACCTTGGTGGTATCCAAGGCTACAACCACACTACTAATTATGTGTCCCAAGTACAAAAAAATTGTATTCCAAATTTGGATTTGCTTTTCTTGGCAAAGGTCTGCTGCTGCAATATAACCAGCACTATATCTAAGTGTTTTATGTGTTCTTCCAATGTCTGGATGTAAATCAGAATGTCATCACAGAATACCAAAACAAATTTCCTCAAAGAAGGTTTGAAAATTTCATTCATTGTTGATTGGAAAGTAATTGGTGTGTAGGTGAGCCCAAAAGGCATTACTGAAACTTGAAGTGCCCACAATGACATCAGATGGCAGTCTTAAATGTGTCTTTGGGTTTAACCCTTACCTAGGGATACCCCGACGACAAATCAATTTTAGTGTAATATGCTGCCGCATGTAACTCATCAATACAAGGCATGAGATATCTATTCTGGATAGTTTTCTTACTCAAAAATTTATAACCCATATACATCCCCATCGTTCCATCTTTCTTATTTGCCAATACCACTAACAATGCAAATGAACTCATGCTAGTCTAATGTGTCCCAACTTCAACAGCTCTATGGTCACCTCCATCTCCTCCTTGAAGGCACAAGGATGATGATAGGGAGTCACTCTAACAAGACTCATCCCTAGCTCCAACTCAATTGTATGCTGAAAACCCTAATAGGTGGAACTTCTAGAGGCATGTCCCCAAACATGAATATATTATCTAGCAAACTCAGATATCTAAGGAATATTCATCCTCCCTTGAGTCCACGACACCTAGAGATAACCCCTTGATGGTGAAAGAGATCACCATCCAACTATGTCAATAGCCTATCTACTCAAAAGTTGAAGGCTATTGTATTGGAACATCTATAACTCCCTTGATGGTCTTCTTTCACCCTTGTTCCACAAAGTTAAGTGTCATCATTTCGTTGTTTTCCATGAACTCTCAAAGCTAATTTATCGCTTGAATGTCCATAACCATATGGGTTCCCCCAAGCAAAATGACAAAACAATCACAGGGGATAGTATGCCCATCCAATGCCACCTATAATTGGCAAACAACTTGCTCGCAAGCCAATGAATAACCATCTACTATTGCCACTTTAAACCCAACAAACTCTTCGGCTTTCAATCTAAAATGCATGACCAACCCCTGATCAATAAATTTATGTGTTACTACCCTATGTCAAAGAGTGGCATTATGTGTTGTCCCCCAATCCTTCTCTTAACTTAAAAAGAGTGGTACCTCGGTGCTCTCGACAACAAAGCAATAGCAGTTGACCACACTCCCTCTTTAGGTGATTGTAGGCCTTCCTTTCCTATACCTAATAGTGAAGCCTTAGCCTCTTCCGTTACCTATGCCTTTGCCCCTTGTCATAACATTGCACATCAATCAAATGGCCCTACCCTTTTCCTAAACACCTACATGTTGGGTCCCAAGGTTCTCTAGAGTTGAATAGTTGTTCACTCTACAATTCAATGTGGGCCATGTCTTTTGATCATTGATTCCTAAAAGTGTGCCATATTCATCATTGTCCATTAGGTCAAGAAGGTGCAGCACCTAGTTTCTATCGAATAATTTGTACAGTGTTCCTTGTTGTTGTTGTTGTTGCAGCTATAATGCCCTTGCTCCTCTAAAGATTGACCCTTGGAAAGGTCTAGTATGTATACTAGTTTCTAAGGTTAAGAACCTTTTTATGGCAGCTTGCAATGAGTTGTGTTTGAGAACCTTAATGATGCCTTCAAGGGATTCTTTCAGCCCTTCCATGATAAAAAATACCAAGAACTGCTCTAATATATCAGGGTACCATCACAACTTTTCTTTGAAAATTAGCCACATAAACCTCTATTGAGCTTTTGTGACACAATTAGGCAAGCTCTCTAAAGTGCTCATTAAGATCTTGCTTTTCAAATAGATTTGCCAAGCTCCTATGAAATTCCACGTAAGCAGTGATATGGATGTATTCTTCAATAATAGGTCATGGTATCACTATTCATGCACAACACCTTCCAAGTAAAGGATTGCAAATTTCATTGCCTCCTCCTCATACATCAAGCTCACTAAAAAGTACGTGTTCAGCTTTTGGATCCAAACTCAAGCTAACTATTTATTCGATCCATCAAACAAGGGGAAACTAAGCTTTCCCAATCTACTTTAAAATTCTTTATGAGGATAGAGGCTTATTCATAGGGGTTTTATTTGCATTCCTTGTTCTGATTTCTGACTTCAACGTACAAAATCCATTAAGGAAATATTCACCCATAATTCTGCAGTCTTTGCCCCAATTTCTTAATGAACATCCCAATCTTCCTCTTGTGTAAAGGCTTCTTTCTACAAAAATGTAACCCTAGGTAGTCCTATACTCATAACCTAATTTTGTTGGGGTATCATGATTTATTTATAGAGATGAGGATGCCCCTTGTGTCCCATTACCCTAAGGCAAAGTGACTAATTAACTCCCTTACTCTATTGACTTTGATCAATGTGTTTGATCAGTCTTTGTTGCTCATCCCTTAAGGACTTCGTTACATCATGAAATTCCTACTCTTTATCCTCATTTAACATCCTTGACTTTCTCTATTCCCTCTATTGATACCTTGTTTCCTTGTCACTTTCCAACATGCAATAAAAATTGTCCTTAGATTTTGATTTATTTGCATTCGATCCATCCATTCCAAGGATAGGGCTTGGTCGATAACTATACCCCCCACCCATCCCCAAACTACCTCTTCCCACCAACCCCACAACTACCTCAAGTGGGTAGGAGGATATATTTGGTGGGGGATAATTATACTATAGCTCCTACAACCTTTATATATAGAATGCATTTGACTTTTATGGCCACCCACTCCCAAGGGCGACTTGAGGTGTCTAGCATGTTCACAATGCTTGTTCTAGGTTCTGCTGGTGTGGTTCAATCTAAGTAACAGACAGAGATCTTCCATGGGGTGAAATTCTCAGGTGTGGTGGTTTCATAAAAGTTGTGGAAGATATGGCAGGCTGGGTGATTGATCCATAAAGCAGTATTGGTGGATGGTGTGCTTGCATTTGAACCTGCGATGGGTTTTTGGTGCATGTTTTTGTGGGGTGTGGTTTCTCTGGATGTTTGGTTTTTTGGCTTTTGTTTTGGTTTGGGATGTCATTATGGCCATTATCCTGGCCTTTTTTAATATTTGGCCTTCTGTAGCTGGAGGCCCCTGTAGATCCCCCACTAATTAATCAGCAAAAAATATAGGTTGTATAGTTGTCTGAAACAATTATGGCAGACCTTTTCCTGTCCACATCTTTACACTGAACATCATGTAATACACATATAGATCATTTTCAATACAGACATCATTTATTCTTATGAAAAAAATCTAATTTTTCATTTTTCATTTTAAGTCCGAGCTACCAAGCACTTGTATGGTATCTATGACATTATTGATATATAACACAGAAGCATGTTTGCAAGTTAAATTGTCAGGAGAGAAAAAATTTCACTGGGGCAAATACAAGAGAATATGAAATCTGGAAGGAAGGCCTATTACAGACAAGAAAAGCACAATCAGGAGACCAGAAAGAAAAATGTTGAAGCACTAAAAATTGCTACACTTCCCTGGAATGGCTGCATATCTCGCATATAGTTATAAAAGAGCAACTGCCACTTAAGCCAAAGTTTATGATCATTACAAATTGTACTGGGGAGAGGGAAATGCAAAAATACATGAGGAAATCAAAATAAAAAATCATCAATCCAAACAACAACAATTTGCCACAAAAACACCAAATGGGCGTTAGAATGAACCCCAAAACTTCAATCTATAGCTGCCAACAAGACATTAATCAACCTGTAATGCATGTTTTGTGTCATTAATACGTCATCGATGTAACAGTAAAACAGTTTTAGCTGTACTAGAGCAGGAACCAATTTATTGCAGAGATGCTACCAAAATCTTAGGCATGGAATTTACCATGAAAGCCATCAAAATTGCAACAAAAAGCATCCCTTTGTCAGAAATACAAGAAAATATCTAAGTATGGATAATGGTTTTAGATTTGGTGAAATTATTAGACAATGATATTTTCAGGGAGAACATTCAGTCAGTAAGGCCTCAGTGAACAGGAACAAGAGTACACAGGAGATCTATGTTACCAGGTTCTCCTGAAACCCCCTCCAACCACCACTGGTTTCAAACCCTGGGCAAACCTGAGGGGACCCACAGACTGCCCTAAAAGAAAAACAAATCATTTTTTCAAACATTTCTATAAACAAACAAGTGTCAAATACTTATTTTCGCCCTTCAGTGATAAAATGGCGAACTGACACTTAGTTAAGTGCAGCCAATTGGGTGCAAATGAAGTTGAGTATTTGGTCTTTCTGCACTCCAACTTGCATCTCTTGTCACATAAGAAGCTTGATTACAATAAGGGGATGATAAAGAAAAGTGGCGAACTGACACTTGAAAGTGCTGACTTATATATTATTGTTGCACAACTTGCCAAAATCTCTTTATATGAGGCAGCTCGTACATATGACATGGATAATGGAAGTGGTGTTGTAACTCATTGTGGTTCAAATGAAATTGAATCAAATGTTGACTTTGATGATTTCGATGAAGAGAAATATGAATACTATTGAATATTGATTACAATTTTCATTGTGTATGAGATTTTATAAATCACTAAATTATGAATTTATGAGTATTTTCATTTTTGCAAATTATGAGGTATTTAAATATTTCTTTTATTGGCAAATTACAAGTATTACTATTTTTATATTGTATATAGTCGAACCCATAGCCAAGGAAAAAAAATTGCCATACTGCCATACTTGAACCCCATCCCCATACTAGGACTGGCAACTTGGCAGGAGATAATTACATTGACTGCCATATTTACAAGAAAGGATATCACAAAGAAAATGGTTTTCATCAATAAGGATATAGCACTATAAAAGTAAAATGTAATAATGGAAGTGTATCTTTGATGTCCATGTACCCTTACCCATCCCCATCCCTGTAACAGGACCAGCAACTTAGCAGCAGATGATTATATCAATTGCCATATTTACAAGAAAGGAGATCACAAAGAAAATGGTTTTCATCAATAAGGATGTGTCACTAAAAAGTAAAAAGTAATTATGAAAGTGTATCTTTGATGTCTTGGAGCACTCAACTGAAAACCATTCATTCACAATTGATGAAGCAGAAATAGATAGCATTTTAACAATGACAGTATTTTAACTAAATGTTTAATGAACATAAAAGCTTTCAAAATAGGTCAAACCTGAAATGTTTTACTGAAAATTTTAATCTTGGATGTACTTTCTCGAACTGCATATTCTCCATCTGATGCCCAAACAAACTCAAGGGCAGATCCAAAGGACCTATTCCTCCATGCAAGGGCAGTATAAATAATATACTCTCCATCACCACAAACCACAACAAACCTTCCATTTGGATTGTGTTTTAAGCTCTGTAATAGACCACATTAGAAATCATTAGCCCAGTAGTTTTTTCAAATTATCATGTTACTAGGATCAGTCCAGAAAAGATTCAGTATAATAACATTTACTCAACCACTTGGACAAGACATTCAGAAAATAAAAGGAACAAAAACATTCCCATAACCAACATTCCTACACGCATGACAGTTTTCAATAGAAAATTATAACCATAATCCCATAAACAATTAAGACAATTATTAATATCTATCTGAAGGTCCTTGCCTGTGGATATAAATCACAGCTACCCAATTCCTTGACAGCTAATGGCAATCTCTCCCCATCTGTTACCTGTAAACATCAGAATTCAAAAATAAATGAATCTGTAGATCATAAGTTTCTAATCATGCCTTGTAAATGCAACATTAAACATCAACAAGGTCTATGGAAAAGAGATCTAACCTCAATGTCTGCTCCAACTGCCTTAATATTTACAGTCTGTATCTCATTGTGTTTTGCCCAAATAATTTTCCCACTACTGTCCATACTAGCAACTGGCTCCTCTCGACCAATTTTGATCATGATTGTGCCTTCATCATACCCAATAGCAACCCTACCGAAAGCAAGATTAAACAACATAAAGAGAGCATAAAAAATAAAAATTATCAAAGCTGGTCAGAAATAAATATAACAAGATACATTTAAAAAAAATTTAAACAAATTAAATTTAAATTTTTTATAAATTTAAAATGAATAAAATTAAATTAAATTAAATATTTTTAGAAAAACAATTATCTAAGCTGTAATAAGAATTTACTTTTAAGGAAAAAACAACAGTTTCACTTATTGCTCAACAAACTAACCAGATAGACCTTGTGGTTCAGTATTGCTACTAATCTGGGTTTTTAGATATGTGAAAAAACACAAACAAACAATATTCATAAATAAACATTTTTGGTAACATCTTAGGTTGATTGATGGATCTTGTACTTGGTCATTAGGGATGTTTTGCCTTAACTTGTTGAACACTTGTAGAGTGTAGCTATTTAGATAGCAACAATAAGACAAACAAGAAAAAGAAGTGTTAACAAGGTAATACATCCTCACCGGTTTGATCCTTTTGAATAGCCAATGGCCCATACACGTTCTAGCCCATAATTCAATGTGTTTTCTAGCCTGCAAAGGAATACTTCAATAGTTGATCATAGTTGTCAACACATCACTAAGCAAATTCAGCCATCATATCTAAATATTTAATCATAGTTGTCAACACATCACTAAACAATTTCAGCCATCATATCTAAATATTGATAAATGCTAATCAGGTACAACAAATGATAACAGCTGACAAGATATGGCATTACTGTAATCCTTCCAAAAGTTAATCATTAAATTCCTTTCTTTCACAAATAGGAAGACCAACAACTTCAAGTCAAACAATGATACAAGATCCATGACAGTATGGCCCTTATACAGCCTGTATACAGGAACCTATAGAGTCTGTACTTTGTCCAAAACTGTCAACAATGGACTAAAGACAGTATGGATACATCATCAGAAGTGCTACAAAAGAAAGTGGCACTATCATTGAAAACAGATTCCAAATTTACAAACTCCAGTAAAAAATAATTCCATTAAACTTGCCTGTATGTTGTTGAATGCCAAATTCGTACAGTACCATCTTCTGAGCCTGTGATAATGATAGGAAGTTCAGGATGGAAACAAACTGCTGAGACATTATGTGTATGTCCTTCAAGAGTCTGGATACAGCTTTTTGTCTGGTAGTCCCACACCTGATACAAGTACACCAAAGAAAATGAACAAAGGACTAATATTCAAAAAGATTTATACAAAAAATAACAGACATGAAATAAAAAGGAACTTGTAAAGAGCACCTTTGCTGTATGATCATCTGAACCTGAAATCAAATATGGTCTGTCACCTCCTGTAAAGTAGTCAACACAATTTACACCCTTTGTATGGGCATCAAGCGTAAAATTTGGTTCTAGTGAGCCAAGACTCCAGATCTGGATGATACATTCAAGTAGTCAAATTAGTTGGAAAGAAACATGATACCTGGTAAATAATGCCAAATTTGGCTTACAAGAATTACAAAGAAACTTGTCGAACAGATATAAAACTTGTCAAATCAACCTTAGTTTATGAAATTTCAAATTGGAAAGAGCACTGATTCCCACCTTTATAGTGCGATCCAGTGAGGCACTAGCAAATGTATTTGTGTCCTTGGGATTAAAGGCAACTTGCATCACATAATGTGAATGACCTTCAAATATTTGGGTGCATTGCCAACCTTTATCCCAGTCCCAAAGCTTGATTAGCATGTCATCCGATGATGACAGAACATAGGGCAGGGTTGGATGAACTGTCACACACCTGATATAGTCAGTATGTGCTTCAAATACTTTCACCTTGTCCATGGTGTTATAATTGTAGACTCGAATAATCATGTCATCTGCACCAGCCACAACCCACTGTTTCCGGGCTATAAACTTGGCAGACCGTACTGCACATAAAATAAACTCCCATATGAGAAATCTGTCATCCTACTTACCCATTCTACCATATCAATAAAACAAAGAGAACATGCATATCCCTTCCATACCTGGAAGCTCCGTGACTTCAAAAGACTTTGCCAAAGTCTGTCCAAAACCAGATAAAAACTAAATCAGTGTAATCATAACAGAGCTCATAGTTTAAAGGCATTGAAAGCAAGTATGCTTCAGGAAAGTCAGAAAATTTGTGTTACTACGACACATCACAGATAAGAAGATTAAATCATGAATAAAAAAGAACTCGAAATGTGTATTTGACTTCAATAGATAGAATAAAAGTTGTCTAAAGCTGTCTTGTTCTCTATGTAAAGAGACAGTATACATTGGCCAAAGGCTCAAAAGAATTGGAACTTGAACCAAAAAATATTGCTCGTCAAAGTCATCTGCAATAGCATACTAGTGTCAATACACAGTTCCTGTATTCTGTGTCTGATAAAGCCAATTGTCCTGTATTGGTTTGTCGCCATTATGGCAACCAGGATCAATAAGAAATTCAAATTTTCATTCAAGCAATGTTTAAGATTGACTTATCAATGTTGTAGTTGGCCCCTACATGCCTATACAATCAAATGACAATATCAAGACAGAATTACAAAAAATGAAGATTTAAATATAATTCAGTATTATGCTAATCTTCTCATTCCTATGCACAGGCATGGAAACTTAAATTTCTTTTTGAGTACTGGCACTATGACCTACATTATCATTTAAGGCCTATGTAGTTCAGTTTGTGTTTTTCCATACATTCTGGAAGGCTAATAATTTCTCTATTATCCCAGTCATAGTTGCTCTATCAAAACGAACATTTGTGCATAACAATAGCAACTCTTTGTTATAGCTGAAAGAATATTAGATTTACAAACCCTCATGAACGGAAAATCAGAAACAAAATTCCAAAAATATAATAATGAGTCATATCTCATTTCTGAGTTTTCCCAGATCCACCATTAAACTTTACTTGTTGCTTTCTTAACCTAAAAAATAATTTGAATTAAACAGCAGTCATTGAAACTATAATATATTCCATGTCTCTTGCTTGTGTATTCTACAATTCTGAAATGAGTCTTCAACAAAGTAAAAGTCGTATTAAAAGTTCCAAAGAGTTTTCTAAGCTTTTTAGTTTTCTCAAGAAGATATCTGGCTGACTATTGCTCCCTTTTTACAAAGAATTTTAAAGATGGTCAACTCTTCTATTAATAAATAAGACCTAACGGCCATTAAAGGTATGCCACATTGGTTACGTTGTGGCACTATTATAGCAGCCACCAGGGCTCAACCCCTCACTGGGCTAGTGGGCTCGCAGGCTCCATGTCACGGCTGGGCTGCTGTGCTTGCAAGTTTGAACAGCTTTTCCAATGGGGATAGAGGGGCCCCATTTGTGACCCTACTGACTGGACCAGTATAAGTTCATGCTTGCCAATAAAAAATAAATAAATAAGGGATAATGTTCAAAATATTCAATAAAATGACAAGCATTAACTAGTGCAGGATAATTAAGTATTCTAGCTCTGATTAGTTCACCAATACAAGCGACTACCCTGCTTTTTAGCAGCATAAAGAAGGAATTTCAAGTTTTTGAGGTATGAGGGCTTTTCAGTACCCTACTTAAGCTTCTTGGACTTAACTGTAGAATAGATTTGGCCTAGCTGAAAGTGAAAAAACAACTTATACCTTGTGAGTACTGCTCTTACAGGATATATTTGTGCTGGCCAATAGTGCAATAGAACTTACAACTTACAAGTGCTGCTCTTAACAACCTCTTCTGTATAATTTCTAGTTGTTTGTGTCAGCAAAAAGGGAAAAGATAACAAGGGAAGATAACCAAAAAAATTATGTCATTCCTAAATCTTTGAATATTTTTTTTCCTTAGAAATTGATTTTGGTCATTGTGTCTTACTCCTAAGAAACCTATAATTCAAATTAATAGTGCATTGGTCAGGAATTCCTGTTAAGATGCCTTTGAAAAATCAACACAATGCTAACTCATCATGAGGTCTTAAGGAATCCCAAAATGATCGAGCATATCTTTTTTGAATGAAGGTTTGCACTTAAGTTCTGGCTATATTATTTCTAGAATTCAAAACCTTAATTAATGGATTCATGTTTTCATTTTGGCAAAACATTTAGGTTAAAAAAAAAATGGTCTGATCTTGAATCTTAATTTCTTCTTGTATCTTGATCCTGAAAACTAAAAAGCCTATAATTCAAATTCAAAGTTCTTGGTTAAGGACTACGTGCTGCATCCCCTTACACAATTACATGTAGGTTTGCACTTAAGTTATAGCTATATTATTTCTAGAACACTGATTAATGGATTCATGTTTTGACAAGACATTAGACCGCAAAACATGGCAGTGTATGTTCTCAGTTTCCTAACATTACAATTTATTTACTGTCGAAGGTCTTTCACGGCATTGAATGAAAAGGAATGACTATATCTTCAAGGGAAAAGAAAATTCCTTGTTAAAAATAATTAGAATGTCTATGATATGTTAAATTCTTCCCTTTAAAATCTCTTTGCATATATAATTTAGCTTAATGTGTTATAATCATATTGGAAATGATAATATATGCTAATAAAACCACACTTATCCCACCATTTCCTCTCATTCTTCTCTATTCTGTTAGTGTTTGTTTGCCATGGAGACACTCTTCTTCCTACATGCAGACAAACGAGAGATGGCATTCCATGGTTCAACCATGGAATCAAGGGTAAAAAGAGTCTTCATCATACAGAGTGATCTAGTAGAGGAAGCCATTAAGGATATTCTTGGACCTGACTACAAGGAGATGAATATGTGAAGCAAGGTGAACTCCAAAATCGCCTCCTTTTTTCTCTCTTATTTTCTTATGCTGGTCAAAAACAGAGCTGTGATTATGCAGGTTACAGCTTGTTTTGTTCTAGCCACATATAGGCAGGGTCTGGATGCAGCACTTAAGCTAGATTGGGATTTTTCCAGGGTGGTCCTCCCATCTCTGGAGCAATCTAAGAGGCTCCCCCACCATGAGGGCTTTCAGAAAGTTGGAGAGCTGCTTCACTGTGCTCACCAAGCAGATGGCCCAGACTTCATGGTTTCTGGAGATGCTACTGGGAACTTCCTGGTCTTTGCCTACACTGCCTTGGCTGCCCCCTTTCTGCCAGTGCATATCCTGGATGTTTGAAACAGTTTCTCCCATTCCAAAAAGCAGCTAGAGCTCTTATGTGACTGGCAAGATCTTCTCTGATTCTTCCTCCTTTGAGCGAGAAGGGTCCACGTGGTGGCACCAGAGGCTCTAGCGGGTTGGTTAGCATGGCTTTTATTAATATTGATGAATAGAATTTTGTTTTGCATTATTCCCCCTTTCTGTCTTCTGCAGAGTTGATGTTATCCTTTCACTGCATCTTTTGTATATTCCTGGCAGATAGGGTAGTTAATTATCTAGTTTCAAATCCCTGCTTCGTTTAATGCAGCCTTTTTGAATCTGAAGAGCATGTACCATCATTTTTTCAGTTTTAATATAAAGAGAGAGGGACCTACTTCACTTGCTTACTTATCATAAAGTAATTAAAACAGACATATATATGCTAATCCTAAATCCTTGTAAAATCTTCACCTAGAAACTGGTCTTGGACTTCTTTCAAACTGTTTTCAATAAAAACTAAACCTGAAGTAGTTTGATATGATATATTAACTCTTAGTTTGTCCTCTTGTTCTGACCCCAAAGGTATTTGTTTCAGTAAGCTTCCCCTCAGAAAATGCCAAAATCTAAATGCTCGTCTTTCGTAGAAAAATATCAGATCAATGTTAATCTATGTGATGACTGGAAACTCCAAAACAAATTAAAAGTTGTTTTCTCATGTAGGTTCAATTTAGTTTCTAGAGATAGCACAATGATCTTGAAAACCTGACCTTGTAGAGGGATATATTTGTAAGACATTTGAAATGCAAAGTTGAATGGCATAAGTTCTTGATTTCTTTTGAATTATAGCTCATTTTTACTGTAGAATGCCTTTGGCAACTTTGGAAGAAGTGGAATAATATTATATTCGAGGGTAGAAAAGGGCCCTACAATCTTCATTCATGAAATCATGTACCAGCCCATTATTGTACAAGATTCTATTCAGCTGGAGTACATTAACGATCACATGTCGCACCTCTAAGAGTGTCAAAGAGGTTACTGAAGAAGAATCTTCTTTCCAAAGACTTAATCTTACAACAGAACTACAAGAGGCAGATCCATTATTGAAAACAGTGTTATAGCAACTTCTAAGCAATGAGGAAATTGATTCAGAGTTGCAGAAACACTTTCAAGTGCAGGAGAACTGTCTAAAGCTAAAACTTTAGGAGATCCCTGGTCCTTTCTTTTCTTCTAAGAAATATGTATCCTGTATTTGTAGGACACCTTAATAAATAATTAGTAAGGTAAATATTAAAAATTATCCCTTAGTGGAAAGCATACTGGAGCCTCATATGCCTAATCGGTGGCTGGCTTGATGACGACCTAGAAAACTTACCGTTGCCTTTTACCTTTCATTAACATCAAGGAATGCTTATGGTAAGATGTTTAAGGTGTATTAAGTGACAATTTCATTCAATACCACAGTTGCTTCACCTTTCTCAACACTTATATGATATTCCTATCATATTTTTCGGTATATTCTTACATGATAGATCTTTGAGACCTATTGTAGGTGTTTTCATCTATATATTTTTTCAATTACAAAGTAAAAATGATTAAGTTTTGGTACAGTTAAGTTTCATAATTACAGCAGTGATGACTAAATTGAATTGGACAATAAACAGGACAGAGTACATTTTAAATTTGGTTAAAAGGTAGATAAGAAACAATAAAAGTGAAAAGAATAATGCAAAGCAAACCACCCAAGAAAGAATACAACCAAGCTAATCCACAACTAATACAACCTAGAAATGGCCATTACCTGTGACTGGTAATTCCAAATGCATACACTTCCAGAATAAAGACTTGCAAGCATCCTGCATGAGGAGCAACAAACAGAAGTCAGTATACTGTGGCTGAAATATTACAATTTTTTGTTCACTATAACATTGCCTAGAAATATTAATTCTTAACTATAGTATTCAAGACAAAACAAATCACACAATATTCCAGATTTTAAAAACTAATGATGGATGTTTGACAAATGTTGAGCCTGAGAAAAGTCACCATCTGTCCTCTAGAGTTAGAATAAAGAGAAAGATGCTGTTAATGCTGCTTACTGGAGAATAGAAGCAATAAGAAGCCCACCTTTTGACAGGGGCTAGAAAATTTTGCAGTAATTTGAAGAACTATACACACAAAATTCAAGTAAGGTTAACACTAGCTATGGCACCTTGTGCAATGGGTATGCCGAAGAGCTGTGAAAGGTCAATTAGGGAAAAATTGGTTTATTTTTTGTACACATTTGTGTAGTAAATAAGATCTAGACCATTTAGAAATTGATTTTAATATTATTATTTATTTATTTTTATGATAGAATAATATATTAACTATTACATTATTATATAAAAATTTATTATTTATGTCATTATTTTATGTATTTATTATTATATTATTATAGTATTTTATTTATGTCATTATTATATTATATTTATTATTGATATATTAACTATGAACTATTAACTATTATATTATTATATAATTATATATTATTTATATCATTATTTTAGTATTTATTATTATATTATTATATTGTTCTATTTATGTCATTATTATATTATTATATATTATTATATTGTAAATAAAACAAATAATTATAAATTAAATTAACTCTAATAAATTTTAATTATTATTTGTAATTTCATTAAAAAACATAAATAATTAAAATAGATTTAAAAGTTAAATTTAGATCAAAATTTAAGACATTTCAAACTTTTTGAAACCTTCTTTTTAGGCTCCAGCTCCCCAAAACTGCTTTCTGATTTGGAGAAAGAGCTTGAAAATCCTAGCTATCATCCACCAATTAAAAAAAAATGAAATTCTATTAAACTAAAATAAATTAATTTGTTAAAAAATTTAAATTATATTTTTATTTTATTATTGTATATTATATAATATATTATTAAATATAATCATAATATATAATCAATATATAATATTTTTTAATATAATATCTGTCCTCCCATATTATTAAAGAAAAGGACAAAATCAAATAAAAATAAAAAATATATATTAAAAAAATTGATTTGCCATGGAATTAATTTACAAGTAAAGAAGGCGATTCCCATGCAAATAAATGAAAATTAAAAAAATTAGGTGAACAGTGTGAAAAACGGCATGAAAAAAAGCGGACATCAAAAATGGCAGGTAAAAAGTGAACAGATGGATAATAAAAAAAGCAGGTAAAAAAAGCTCGTTAACAATCACAAAAGCAGTAAAGGAGAGTTTGGAGGACCACAAACCAATAGCGGCGGGGAAAGCAGAAAACAATGGCGAAAAACACTCGGTAAAACGGCGATTTGGGAGTCAAAAAAGTGACGAATAATATGCATGGTTGAGATTGGTTTAACCCCCTTGCAGCGTCTCTCAGGCGTTGTGAACTGTTGATAGACAAAGTAAGCTTCACAAGTTCATATAGGACACGCCTTCGGCATAAAAATTAAATCTCTGAGATAACTGTTAATTAGAGACTCGAATATGATATCCAGGTATGCTATGTTTATAGAAAAGAATTAATATATTTAAGAAAAAAAGCTACTATAATGCACTACAAGAATCGTGTAAGCAATTCTTAAACTTGTCATATGATGATAAGAGATTACAGCCTACAGGAATTGATGACATATAGTGCAGATTTGAAAGAATAAGCAAAGATGGTGGTGCACAAGTGGACCTGAATTTATTGAATGAAATACATATCAACAAATTAGTTAGTACCAGTAAGTGAACCAAGGTAGTTATTCAACGAGAACCACCTTTTGGAAGGTGTGTTAATATTTGCTAACATAGTAATGTAACAGATGTTTTGCCTTCTATCTTGGTAACACAAAAAATGCAGCAGACATATATGATGATGTAAACCTAAGCAGTAACAAATTTTAGGTGATTTTATGTCAGTCTAATAATTTGGAATCCTTTGGAATATATGATATATCAAAAAACAGATTCTTACGTTCTATCTGGCAGCATTAGCAATGCTCCAACTTAAAGCAACAAAACATTCTTCAGTTGTTTGAACTCTAAAGACATTAAGATACTTTATGGACAGAGTACAATATTGATAAAATGCATTATCTAAATGCAAGTTTTCAAGTAAATCAAGCTCGGAACCCCTAACATTTCACAAGTTCAATAAGAAAAGGTGAAATTACCATGGCTCTGTTGGATGAAGATCTACTGATTTCACACGTTCAGATCTTTGGGCAAGTTTCCTCTGACAAAACAAAAAAGTTAAGGCACATACTCATTAGTAAACATTCCTGAAAAATTTAAATCAATGCTCTTCTCTTAACTTAGTTTTTCTGTCATTTGCTCTGACAGTGAACCAATGTGCAGTAAACATCATATATCCATTAAATCAAACACAGATGCATATAGGCATTAGCATACCCAATAAAACGTTACGAACTAAAGCAGAAAACTCACACTTTCTAGTTTATATGAATCTAAATACTCCACAGATAATTGACTTGGTTGGGTATGGACATGACCTTTGAAGGAACTTGAGAATGGTAGGCCAGTCAGCATGCTTTGTGAAAAAAATATAAATTTAAGAAACAATCTCCACAATTCTTCAAATGTTGATGCAACCAAACACAGGTCAAGAAGTGGAGATCCAAGATATGCACCAAGAAGGCATAGAAGCAGATAATTCACATATAACAAATGAATAAAGTCAATGAATAAAACTGAGATTATTAATATTTCCAATCTTATCAGATTGGATGTGCATTCTGGGATCAAAATCTCAATAATAATTTGCCTGGGTTCAATCCCCTGCTGCATAGGATTTCCTTGTCGCTGCTAAGTGCTAACAGAAACCCCTAAAATGCAGGCCAGATGGGCAAGGAATCCAAAGTGAATTTTAATGGAAAATATACATATCAGATGTGGTTAAGCAAAGCGACTTTTTTAGCCTGGTGACACATTCTTCATTGCATCGAATATGGTGGCAGGTCATTAAGTTTCCCAACATTACTGAGCAGAAAGAAAAACACAGCAATGAAATTTGCAGTGCCACATGCTTGACATAAATTTAGTAAAATTGCCCTCCATTTTCAATGCATTAAACAGATAGCATGTCATGAAGTTTCCCAACATTACTGAACAGAAAGACAAGCACAACAATGAATTTTCTGTGCCACATGCTTGACATTAATTTACTCAAATCACTTTGCCAAGCAAGCCCACCATTTAAAATACTTCTGAAATGGAAGTAAGTGAAAAACAGACAGTCCTACAATAAATTTCTCAGTTTCTGGCATCTGTAAACAACTCACTAATAGCATTCAAATGTACATTGAACCTTTTAAGCCCCATCAAGATTGGCTGAACAAAATGCCATCTCAATAGAGAGCCCGGGATTCTAGATCAAAAGACAACTATTATGGACAGATATCAAAATGGTTGCAGGAAGGTAAAGAATGACCTGAGAATCAACAGTTACTTAAAAAACAGGTTGCTGAATATGATAATCCTTTGCTGTTCTGTTTCTGTTAACATAGACTTGCACTGTTTGCAGTGCTAGGAAGAGAAGCCAATACATAATTCAGTTGAATGAGTTGTTATAGTGATTAAAAGAGTTAAAGGGTCATTTATTGAATGATAAGGAGCCACTTGATGTGACTTTCAGAGTCAATGTTTGAAGAAAAACTAGACAACAGAGAAAATTGTATTATGACACATAGATGCGCCATAAGCAAATAAGTTAATGGACAAGTTGTAGAGCAACCCTATTTTCTTACAAAAATAAAGCCCCCTCTGTTAAGTACTTTTGAAAAGGCTAACCATGTCATTCAAACACCTGAAATGAAACTCTTAGGCATTAACTTCAGCACATACTAATATTTCTGCTGTATTTTGGTTAGATGACCTGACTCAATAGGTATGGGGAACCCCAACATAGGCTGCCTCACTCATTGTATTCCTCCCCTACATACTTCACCTTAAATGAGTAAGGTCACTTTGATGGAAGCCCCTGTATTCGGTGCCTAAAAGAAGAAGCCAAGCTAAGAGAAAGCTCTCTAACTAACTAAGCACAATACAAAGTTCCGATATACATTGACTCTTAGAGCTCAAAAGCAAAAAGTCGTCAGTATTCAAGTATACATTTTGTATCAAGCAGATTGCCAAGTTGAAGTTTATTGTTTTGGTTGATCATGAGGTCTAGAGTCTAGACCGAGGAGTACAAAATTTAAACATCATCTAACGTAAATGGAAAAGAATCCACCTATGGGAGTTCCATTAGTGGGTTCCATACACTAAATTGGCATCTAAATTTATCTTTTCCATAATATATATTATCTATGCAAACGAAATATGCCCAGAAAATTGTACACCACTCAAACCAAATATTAAAATAACCAGAAACCAGAAACATTATGGCCAATTCTTTATAAGAAGAGCATGGATCAGAAAAATACCTTGATCTCAAGCCGAAGAGGCTGCCGCCGTGACCGGAAAATCAGACACAAAGATGCAATTAGTAAACGACCTTCAAGACATATCTCTCAAACAAACTAGAAAAACAAAAAGTAAACCAGATCTTGAGATTCCTTCCATTAAGCAGAAGCACCGCAAATGATACAAACTATTATGCTTTCTAGAATGTAATTTTACAACGTTTGCATCAAATACAGGCTAATTACAGTGCGTGATACTAATGCAAAAAACCACTAAATCTTCAGATTATTTCCATTAAGAAGGTAATGCGACAGAATATAATTAAAAAACTGAGTAGAATTTTAAGCAGAGTTAAACTTTGCATGTATCTCAATACTTGAACAAATGGGTTTTTGTTAACTAATTGGATCTGCAATATCATTTTAATAAACGGAGAGAAAAAAAACATAATTAGGGTTTTTTAACTAATTGGATCTGCAATATCCTTTAAAGATACAGAGAGAAAAATGAGTAAAAATGTAAAGCATAACCTACCATGTTTGCAGGCTGCCAAATGTAGATCGGAGCTTAAAATCTCCACCAAATGAAAGTCAAATCTGGGTGATCTGCAAGATCCGAGATAAAAAATAACCAAGGGCGAACCTGCCACTAAATTCTTCGACAAAATGACCGAAAATGAGGCCTTTATAGAGCCGCGAATGTCATGAATACAATTGACATTGCTGGCAGAGTAAGAACAGGGAAAAATAAAAAGGGTGTGAAATAGGAGAATTAGCGATGGGGTTTTATACAATATGGCAAGGAAAAGGAATTATTATTAATAAAAAGATGTATGGCTTTGGAGAGTTTTACAAATAGGAGTTATTTAGGGGGAAGGGTTTTATGGTTTTGTTGAGATAATGGTCATGTGATGTGTACATATTAAAATTAGATTAAGTTCATAAAAACGAAAGGAGCATAAAAAATTTGATAGAGCTTAGAGTGTGATCTAAATAAAAAAATTGAATATAATTAATATAGGCATTCAAATAATTTGTTTTTGTTATTATATTATCAATATTATTCTTCAATATTTATAGTTATTTTGTCATTAATATGTATGATCATCTTATTATTCATTTTCCAAAGTCTCTTGTCGTTTAATTAAATAAGTCTTTATTATTTAATTAAAGTGAACTGATTTCTCATATTATCTATTAGATTAATTAATTAAATTCACTCATTATCCACCTATTATCATCAAATCAATTCAAATTTCTTGATGTCGATAGAGATAGATTCCAAGCAATAGGCACAACCATCTATTCGATCAAGACTTAGTTAGGCATTGACAAGGATAGAGATGTGGTTATGTGCTTTGGGATGATTGCTTATTTTGGGTACTTTCAAATCCACGTGGTTTTTGTTTCTTATTTTTATTCATGGACCTCTGTGGCATTTTGAATTTAGCTTATTTTTTATTGTATTTTTCTAGGGTTTAGTATGTCTTTTTTATAGGATACGATGATCCTTGGATATGTGTGGATTTTTGAATTTATGCATTTTTTATCTTTCATCCAATTTTATTCCAATTCCAATGTTATGGGTGCATGGATATGAATTATTTTGATATCTTATGGATGGGTGATGGAGGAGGGATGTTTGAAGAGTTTCAAGGATGTGTGCTTATGTGGGTCTTGATGGGGTATTTCACATGATGGATAATGAGAGGATTTTGGGATAGAAGTGATTGGGATGATGGATGCAATGGATGCAATGGACCAAGATGGATGGAATGGAAAAAGAATGTGGGTTTCGATTCTATGGGCCCAAATTGGATTTAGAGGAGGAAGGAAATGGTTTTGGGACATAGTGGGCCAAGATAGATTTGAAAGATGGAGGATAGGAATATTTGGATTTAGATGAGGGTATTTGGGATTCGGGAGGAATACCAATTTATTTAGCATAATTTTTGTAACCAAGGCCATGAGACATGGATTTTATTTTATTTGCATGGTTTCTAAGATGCCTTGTTCATGCAGGCCTAACCCTTTGCCTTCATAGTGCATATTTTAAAAATTCCACTTGCCAATGGGATACTTCTTATTTTGAAAACAAGATGAGATTTCATCTAAGGGGGTACGAAGTGGAAGGGGATATGGTTCCTTCAAGGAAACTAGATCAAATGAATATGGAAGAACCAAGTTGATAGGTTGGTGATTCATGGATGGGTGTGATATGGGTGTTTGGTTCTTGAGAGGATGGTAGGGGATCTTGACAAGGAATGGAAGGGATGCTTTGATCTTGATTTAGAGGACATATGGGAGCATGCTTTGGAGCAAGTGAGATATATATTAGGATGATTTTGGAGGAGACGATGGAGGATGAGATCAGGGCCATAGCAATGAGTGCATATATATATTCTAAGAATAGTGTACATGGATGGGAGAATTATTTTTTATGTTTATGGATGGAGGATTTAATAGATTTGAGGGGTTGGATTAATTTGGTAATTTTTGAGATGGGGATGAGTGGATGAAAATGGATGAGTAATGTTGTAAATTGGTATCTTTGTTTTTGTATGGTGGCACATGATCCTTTGTTAATTGTCCACACAGGAAATCATCAAATAATTAGGATGAAGAGGATTTGTAGGATTGGGATGAGGTGGATTGTGAGGATATGGGGGATGAGGGACTAGAATAATTTATTTGGATGATTCAATGTATTTTTGGATTGAGGATGAGTATATGGATCTTGGAGAGGATTTGGATATGGGGTTTTGGGATATGGATGGAGTTTGAGGGTAAATTTGGAAGGAGGGTTGGTTTCCTTTATCAAAAGAAGGGGACGGATGAGAAATACAAGATGAATTGGGATTTATGGAGATAGGGATGATGGGAGTTTTGTGCCAATACTTAGGAGGTATCTAACCATCGTATATTTTTCTTGGTTGAGGAGGTAAGCTAAGATGTACTTTGGATTGGGAGTGAAACTAGTGGATTCTTGGGCTTGAGGAATGGTGGATGTAAGGGTCTCATATTGTCCCACAAGACCCCCATTATTATCATAAGGTTCATATTTAATTTGGTTGACAAGACTAACCTCATCAAGATCATATTTAGGTTATTCAACAATAGTAACCTCATCATCATCAAATATTGGTGGAGAGGTATATAGTGGAGAAATGGTGTTGGGTGGGAATAGGATAGAGGAAAGTGGATTAGAAGATATTGGATGAGGGTGATTTGTATTAGATGGTTGGATGATGTAGCACGTAGAAAACTGTATACCTTAACAATTTTACATTGTGTTTTGTCCCCTTAATCTATTGGACTTAATTAAGCTTCTAATTTTCCAAATTATGCATTCCAAAGCCTAACTTTACCATTTTCCAAAGGATTGCAAGCATTAAATAAATACAACCAATTGTTATTTCTCTCCTGACTAGGTGTGTCCTAGAAAATTGTGCCAAAACCCACCCTTCTTAGCTAGGACCCAAATTCAAATATGGTGTTGATGGTATTTTAACATCCAAAATTCAAATATGAAGTGTCACATTTTGGAATCTATTTTTTGGAAATTTGGATAAACACCTATAAATACCTAGTTATTTTATCATTTAAAATCTATCTAGAAATAACACACACTATCTAGCATTCATGAGAAAAACTATTATTAAGAGCAAGTCAAGAGCAACAATTCGAAGCATTATACAAAAACTCAAGATCCAAGCATTATGTCAAAGTGTTTGTGAGTTTATGTTATCATGTTGTTATTATTTTATGAAGGCTAACATCTTTTTGTAGGTCTCCAAAGAATTTAAGTATTCAAGCAAGAAAGATCCAAATCCTTGAGGAGATGTGTATGACTTCAGCATTGAAGAGTGGTGAGTTGTAGCACATTGTGATTTCATCATTCCTTCCTTTCAATTATTTATTTATCATCAACATTTCCATCATGGAAGTGGAAACACTTACACTTGGTTTGACTAAGGAAAGCCCCTGAAATGGCCCAATATTTTCTCCCTCTTTGAATATGTAGGTTATAGGTTTGAAGAGGATTGAAGAAGGACTAAATACAAATTCTCCATTTGTTCTCATACATCTTGTCAAGCCACAAAAATTCAGCTACAAAAATATTTGATAGTGTTCTAATAGATTTGTAGGTGGGAATTTGAAGCTCAGATCCGACATCAAAGGACCCCAAGGGAGACTCGGTCTTCCTACAATGATTGAAACTAGCTTTTTGGGTTGGTACATATCAGTTTGCACTTTCCAGATCCACTTACAAATTATTATTTTTGTTTGTTTATCTTTGAGATTTTGAAATTTACATATTAGGTCATATATCCTAATTAGGTAAATCACTCCAAATGATTTCCAATTCATTCCCATCCTCAATTAGATGTAGATCCAGGTTTGATCGGCTCACCTTCATGGTTGATAGTCAATATATTGACCTTGTTGATCTACATCCTAATGAATCTTGGAAAAAGGCCACCTTTGTATCCTAGGTTTTTTGCATTTAGGACCTAGGATCCCTTTTTCTATGTTTCATTTTGGTGAACCTGACATTTGACATCATAACTTTCTAATATTTTAGTCTTTCAAACCCTAGATCCAGGTTTTGCATTGCATTGCTTGCATTATTAATTTAGGGTTTCATTTTTGCATCATAAAAGCATAAAAATATTTTTTTTAAATGCATCACATATTGCATAATAAGTTGCATTAGGGTTTTTTTTAAATTTAGATCATATTTACATTCATTAAGTTATTAAAAGTTTGATATTGCTAATGGCATTTAGATTGCATCTTTCATTTAAGTCAAAAAAGTAAAAAAAAAAAATGCATAGTTGTGTTTCAAAATTGCATCAAATCATCATTCTCAAAATTTTGCATCTTCAAATCAGTCAATTATTGCACATTGGATCTGAAGATTTCATTCAAAGTTGTCTTTTATTGTCACATATTTGTATTGGAATCACATTATCTTAAATTAAAAAATATTGCATTGCTTGATTTCAAAATTGCATCAAAAACATCAGTTTCAGGTTGTGGAATCTTAGAATCAGTCAATTATTGCATTTTATATCTAGAAATTGCATTCAAAACTTGTCAAAATATTTTCACCTTTGTTGCACACTTGTATTTTGCATTACCTTGTTTTGAATTCAACAAAATCTGGAAAAATATCAATTGTTTAACCTGTTTGCAACCAGAGATAGTAACATTAAAAACCAACATAAAAAAAATAGTTTTTTTCAATTTTATGAGCCCCTATCGGGGAGTCAGACACCCTTGGGTATCCTTGTCCTACTAAGGGTGTCTCAAGAAAATTCAGCATAGGTTTTTGTCTCTACATTATCAGTTTATTTTTGCTTGCAATTGTCTAATTTGAAATTCTTGAAAAATGTTATGGCATGTGCAAGAAAGGTGTCATTTTGCTTGATTTGTTGCAAATTTGGGAGAACTTATTGTATTTTAGTATTACAAATTATCAGATCTTTAGGACAATTGTTTACATTTTCTGAAGCATTACATAATTTGGGTAATTAGTTTTTATTTGTGCATAAATTAAAAACCCTAGGTTGTTGCAACACATTGCAAAATTCATAAGGCAAGTAAAGACATGTTTTCTTTTCAAACATATGGTTTTCATAGGGTCACACTATCTTGTATGATTTTAATCTCCCTACTTATGAGCATAGTATAAGGAAATAAAATGAAACTAGTAACAAGCATGTTAGTCACTCTCCCAATATCTCTCTCATTTGTGAGAATGTTTTGGTGCAAGAGGATACAATCATGACAATCATAATTGTTCTTCTCCCAATACCTCTCTTACTTGTGAAGAAGGTACCTTGGTGTTAGAAGACCCAATCATTTACCATCATAAGGAACATGTTTGTACCTCTTCCAATACTTCTCCCATTTAGGAATATATTATGGCATAAGATAATTAAATCATTGACGCATTTCTTAATATCAATTTTCCTAGTCTTCATTCGTCTCCCAACATCTATCCCACTTCTGATAATATTTTGGTGCAAGAGGACGCATTCATTGACAATCATGACAATCATAGTTCTTCTCCTGATACATCTCCTACTTGTGATGAAGGTACCTTGGTAATAGAAGACCCAATCATTGAGCATCATGAGAATATTGTTTGTTTCTCTCCCCCTACCTCTCCTACTTGGGAATATATTGTTGGGAAAGGGGATGAAATCACTAATACATTTATTTCAAAATATAGTAAGATGGTTTGCTTCGATGATGGTATTAAGGCCACCTTAGATCCCCCTCGATAGAAGATCATCAACAAGAAATCAATCTGTTGAGGTTATGAATGCACAATTGTCCATTAGATCTCCCTTGATTATTGAACCTCCTTAAACTCCTTTTGGACCTCCTAACACTCATTTTGGACCTCCTAAGAGTCCTCTAATTATAAGACCTCCTAAAACTCATGACCATAGCCTAAGCTTTTCAAAACAACTTACTAGTAATCATGTGTTGCAACAACCAAATTATCATACAATAGCTCACACATATAACACTAGAAACAATAAGCAACCAAGACAAACACAAGCCATTCCTTCATCGATACCATTACCACAACCTGTTTTACCTAGTGCCCCTCATTTACCTCAAAACAGTGGAAAGGAGTATGATCTTGTGGAACAACTTCACAACACTCCTAATAGATCTCCCTTTGGGATTTGATTCAAACATCACTTAATTATCATGGCATGCTTCAAAATGCTTTACAAAAATTTGTCATCCCTCCTAGTGCACAACCAAATAATGTGGTCACTTTGATTGAGAATAAGAAATCACCTCGTATGGACATTGTCTTTCATCAAAGTGAATTACCTCCTTTGGAAATTCAAAAGAAAAATGATGTTTTGATGATATTAGTTATTATTAACAAGGTTGGGATTAGGTGTATCCTTGTTGAAAATGGTTTAAGGCTTAATGTTTATAGTGTGAACCTTTTGGATGGAACTAGAGTAGATAAGACTAAAATTCAAGCAATTGATTTGTCTATCCATGGTTTTGATAATGTGGGAAAACAACCACTTGGTGTGATAACATTACTTGTTAAAGTTGGAAAGGTTACATTACAAACTCCTATCCATGTCATTCCCCGTGACCTTTCATATAATCTTCTCTTGGGTAGACCATGGATTCATGAAATGAATGGACTGCCATCAATTCTACATCATCTAATGAAATATACTTACAAAAACAAGGTTTACATGATAAAAGTTGATCCTAAATCTGAAAATTGCTTACAAACTGAAATAGGAATGAAGAATTCTCTTATAACATTGACACCAACCATAAAAGTGGAACCTTTAGACAAAAATGAGTGTCTTTTATCGGTGAATTTTTTTTTAAATGATGATTGGAGATCATTAGATTTTACACCTACATTTGATGGGGAATACAATCTTATACAACCAAAATCAGGAAAAGAGAAAGAAGTTTCCATGATATCAGCACAATCTAAGTCATCAAAAGCATTTGAGTCTACAACTTTTAGTAAAGAAGAAGAAAACACAAGTTACACATCTGCATATGAACATGTTCATAAAAATCCACCTTCTTTGAAAGAAATAGAAGTCATTTATGGAAGAGGTTATCAACTTTTAAAACAATGTGGCTATAGGGGAAAGGGTTGTGATGTAAGATAACAAGGTATCCACATCCCTATAGAACCTAACACACAATAAACAATAAGAGGTCTTGGTTATTTCCATTCAAAAACATTAAAAGGATCTTCACTTAATCAATAGTACCAGGTTTCTCCTTTCCATGTGGTAGTTGTAGTATCATAGTTGTTGGAAGTTTGTCATTGATGATATTGTAAAGAGGGATATTGTTGGAAGTTTGTCATTGATCATGTTGCTCGACAATATGAGCATGGTATGTATATTTTGCATGATCCAGTGTTTTCATTGATGTCCACATTGTTGTGGATTATTCCAACATGATTTAGGAGTATTTTTGAAGACATTTGTATAGGACAAGTTGGTATGGAAAGTATAGCTACAAAGGAAAATGCCTAAGTATCAAATCTGCCAGTATAGCGGTTCAGTGTGATAGTTTTTGGGTCCGCATTCCACCATAAATTAAGATTTCACTCTATGATTCTAACAGTATTTTGGTGATCATAAGATGTATCTAAATCCAAGAATTTGTGTTTTTTAGTAAAGTATTTAGGAAGATATGATTGACATAGTTCATTTCTGTGTATTGTAGTTGTTTTTCTGTACAGAGTGTCGGTGTGGGAGATTCAACATTCCTTCATAGATAATTATTTCATGTTGTGATGTTGAAGATAAGCTTTCAAATATCGATTGAGTGGGAATTCAAAGTGAGATAGAGTTTTGAGTCACACATGTGACAAATTGGTTAAACAGATGGAAATTTTTGTGTTTAGGTATTATTTGGGGCCGACCTAACATGTTTGAAGGATTAATATGTGTTGCAATCTTATGTAAGACCTATATTGGGTCCATCTCGACCTATCTTAAGGTGACTTGAATTTTGAATTAGGGCGTGAGATGTTGGTGAATTTTTTTAAGGATGACAAGTTTAATTTTGTGTGTTACTTCCAATTAGGTCGACCTAATTGAAGTTACACTTGTTGTGGATATAAATAGTGGATTGATTTCGGTGTTTTGAGAGACAAGGTGAGTAATGTGTGATAGGTGACATGTATAGTGTCCCACCTACATGTGTATGATGCGAATTTGATTAGAGTTGTGTGAATTGTGTTGCAAGGTGTGTGAATACAGAGCAGAGTAGAGCATTGATCCAGATCAATGCAATGATTGTTTTGTACTTCATTGGAACTATAATCCAACATTGTAGATGCAATTATAATAGTTCAATAGGCTATAAGCCACCCCTTCTTTCTTCTATCTTATTCCCTATGGGAAATGAGTCCACTAGATAGTGAGTCCACCTATAGCGAGCATTTATGTAATATACTATATCTTAATATAATATATTGTAAGTTAACCCTGATCGTGGTTTTTCTCATTTTGGGTTTTCCACGTAAAAATCATAGTGTTTGTGTCATGTGATTTTGTGGATGTCTCATGCTTTCGTTCATTATTGCAGTTAAATTTATTTTGGTAATTGGACGAATAATTTTTGAATGGTTTAAAGGAATACTGATTCACCCCCCTCTCAGTATTCTAGGTGTTCAACAATTGGTATCAGAGCTTGGATCCTTGGAAGGAGCTTGACCACTTTGGGAAGATCTTGGAGTTTGAACACATGACTGATAGAAATTTTCCTATTCCTTCAAAAGAGATCCTTGCTATTGGATATACAAAAGAAGATTGCATGCTTGACAAAGATGGAGAACTCAAAATTGTTCTAAAAGATCTTAACAAAGTTGAAGATGAAAATAGAGATTTGAAGGAAATCTTTAAGAGGCAAATGAATGTATCAAAAAACTAAGAGAGCAAATCAAAAAGTTCAGAGAAAGGCATAAGGAAGTCAATGAATAATTAAAGCAAGCAAATGAAAATCTCATAGGATTAAAAGTGCAAGTGGAAGAAAAGAAAAAGGTTGAGGAATGTCTAAATGCAATGGTGGAAATTAAATCTAATGAATGCATGAGGCTTGAACAAGAAGTGGTAAATCTAAGATTAAATCTAGAGAAGGCAAGAAGTCATGAAGATAAATTCAATACAAGTTCTACAATGCTTGATGAGTTGATTGTAGGTCAAAAAGCATCTAAAGACAAAGGTGGTCTAGGACTTGAAAAAGGGGAAAGCTCAAAAGCAGCTTAGACATCTAATGCAGGAAAGAAGATCAATGAACTAGAGAAGATTGAAGACAAGAAGAACAATGGCAAGTTCCAAAACCAAAGAATCAATGCTAGAATACCCCCTATCAGACAACCAAATGCTCAAAGGTACCCATATTTCAATGGTTTTTATTATTCTTGCAATAAATATGGACATAGGGCAATGGAACATAGAAGCATAATGAATCAAAATGTTCCATCCTTTACTGATCAATGTTTTACATGCAAAAGATTTTGACATAGAGCAAGTGAATGCAGAAGTCAAATGATGAATGGATATAACAATGGTTGATTCAATCCTTCAAAGGTTACTGTTATACATGCTATAGATTTGGACACAAAGCTAATTAATGCAGATCTAAAATGAATTGAAGGAATAATACTCAAAAAAATGTCATATACAACAATTGTAGTAGGCCTAGACATATTGCTAAATTTTGCAAAAGCAAAAACACAAGGAAGGATGTTCTGATAAAGAAGAATGAACCAGAGAAAAATATTGATCTAGTAGAAGTAAAAAAGGAAATGGAAAAGATATGGAGAAAGAAAGAGGAGACTGAGAACAAGGAAGAATCAAAGACTACAAATGAATTTGTACCACCCTCCGATGGAGATAATTCCTCTGAGAATTGAACCTAGGCATTGGCTTAGGGAGAGCAATAACATAAAATCAAATAACCCCTTGCCTATATGAGGTTTCATGGTTTGGCACAAAGATATGTCATGAAGAATAAAATGCTTGATCTATTGAAGAAGATTGCAGAAAGGAATATGCTAATGCGTCCAGATTTGCAGAGCTTGAGAAGTTGACCATGCATATAGTTTTTAGGGTCACCAGCTTTATGTTTTGAAGCATTTATTATAGAATTAGGTCAAATTAGAGAGTTAAAAGTATATTTTCTAAGGAAAATTCATTCCATTAGATGCATCTGAAGGAGAATAGAGGAAAAAGAAGTGAATTTGAAGAGTCTAAAGCGTCTCTAAGTTATAGAATTTCAAAACCCTACTTTGTCAAGTAGAGAAAAAGGTATTTAGCAATCCCTGCATACTCTAATTTTTTAGAATTGTCATTTGAATGCAATTGTAATGCGAGAAGTTATAGACGTTTTATAGAGACCGCAACCCAAGTTTAAAAGATATTCTACCAAAGTCTTAGAAGATGATCCCTTAGGTGCATTTTCACACAACTACCTTTTTGGGTTCTACCTACCGAAGACATTAGGGCTTACACTCATAACAATATGGAAGAACACCCCTCCAGAAAATTATTAAATTTATGGATAGATGAGTTATTTGGGGATGATTACACTTTAAAACTAGGGTACAATATCCTGGCTAAGAAGAAATTAGATGTGTGGCAATAATTTTTGAATTTCAGCTATGAAGAAAGGTGCATCAAAATGGCCTTGAGAAAAATTCATGATTAGTTTATGTGGATTAATGGTCCTCACATGATTACCAAAGAAGTAATTTGAGAAAACATTAGTTAATGGTCCACCAGACTAGTTCCAGTTTGAGAATCCACCAAAATAAAGATATAATGGAGAGAACGGGTGTTGTAGTAAACCCTATTAGAAGCCCAACAATTAGATATGTAGTTATGGTCATTGGACATAAGATTTAGAGAGAAAATTTGGTCTTTGCCACAATAATTCATGTGGCACTAGACATGGTTGAGAATAATTTTGAGTATGACCTATGTGAATTGCTCCAACAATAATTAGCAAAGAACCTGAAGGAAATTAAGAAGATGAAGCATGTATTTAGGTATGGCACATTGGGGATATGTTTGGTTTTCTACCTTTTGAAGGAAGTTCCTATGGTTGGAAAGGTTAAATGATCAAGTGAAAAGCTTGTTGCACACTAGATAAGAGACTATATGAGTAATCTTGGAGATGTGAATGTTGCATTGGTGGTTGTTGTTGCACCAAAAGATCAACTTGTTAATGCTTGATACAACAACCAAATTTATACAAGATCCACGAGAGGCAGTTAAGCCATGTCATGAACCCAAGTGCCATGCTGCACCAAGGAGACCAAGGGACACACCATCTTGCAATAATCCCCCCAACGTAAGTGAGGGGTTCGAAACCATGACCTCAACTTTGATACTAATTATTGCATTGATGGTTGTCATTGCACCAAAGATTGACCTATTAATGCCCAATACGCCTGGGGGGATCCCACAAAACAGGTTTACAATTAGTTTGAGGAAGGAAAAATATATTTTTAGAGGGAAAATACTTTAGGGGGTTCGCTAGAAAGGGGGTTCTGGGTTTTCTTTTTTAATTGTATTTAAAGGGGGGTTTGCTAGAAGGAGGGGTTCTAGTAAACCCCACCTTCTAGCAAAGGGGGGTTCATTAGAACCCCCCATTTTCCCCCTTCTCCCCTCTTCTACCATTTTTTTGCAAAAAAATGTCTTTCAAAGCTGAGGTTGAGGATGAAAATGGAGGAAAATTTAGAGACCCAACTAGATGATGGTAGTCCTCGAAATGAGCTATCCTTCGAATATAATTTTAATATATTTTGGTTTTATTATGTTTTTTTTTAGTGTAATTAAACATAGGTTTTTCACTGAAAATCAAGCTCCCTATTCTGCACATGTGGAAAAATAGTAGATTATAAAAAAATCTGAAAAATATGTTCAAGCTAGGTATTGATGTCCTTGATCCAGTAAAAAAAAAATTGAATTTCGATACATACAAAAAAGTTATGTTGTTTACGGTCTGCCTATATCTAAATTATAATTGGTTTGACTTCAAAACTTGATTAAGAAAAAAATATTCAATAAAACACTATGAAACCAAATGAACTTGCTAGATATCGTAGTTACAAAGCTAAATTCAAAAAAATTAGAATTTTATCCTTCACAGAAAAAAAAATTATGTTGTTTACGATGAGCATCACTCTTTAAAAATGATGTTTACTAATAATAACTAGTTTTCGAAGGAGATGAAAAAAGAAATGCAATCTCATTCAAAAAAATTAAAAAATATATATTTAGAATCTACAGACAAAATGTCACAAATCACTAGTTTGCATCATCTTCAAATTCCTCATGGTTTAGCAACTATAGGTGCTTGAAAGTGAAGATTTAGTTAAAAAAAATCAGTTCAATATCGAGTTTGGCCAAAAATTATAAACCAGTATTGTGGGATCACCTACCGCCAGATTTATACAAGATCCACGGGAGGCGGTTAAGTCATGTCACAAACCCAAGCACCGTGTTGCACCAAGGAGACCAAGGGACACAACATCTTAAAATAGTGAATGCTCAAGGTGATGCCCTTGCAACCTTCTTTGCAATATTTCACAAAAGAATGAACAAGAGATAGAGAATTCCAAAAAAAATTGTAAAGAAATACATAAATGGCATTACCTTTTTGGTCTCTATTGATTTTTTCATAATGGAAGAAGTTGAACCTAGATCCATTTGGATTCCATAACTTGGTTATGAAGTGTCAGAAGAAGCTATTGGCTATGCAGAAGTACATCTAAATAGTCCTAAAGATCTCAACAGACCAAGGTATGGAAATTATAAAGAAAATACAATGGAAGTTCATCATAAATTTAAAAAATCACAGATGAGGAAAGAAGTTGATGCTGAGGTAGACACATATGCCAAAGAGCTTGGCATATTAAAGACAAAGTTAAAGTTGCCATAGAAAAAGCTAGAGCCGATATGAGTGTTGCAGAAGCCTCTGATAGCTCTAGGAGATCAGTCACTGCATCTCTACCTATAGCTGGTGAGAAGAGGAAATCCATAGATAGTCTTCCAATAAGGGAGAAATCCCCTCAGATAGTCCATGCCATCATGGAAGAAAAAAATAAAACTACAAGGAGAGTCAAGTAGAAAGCTATAAGGAAAAAGGAAATTGGCATCATCATGACCTCTAAAGAAGATTTAAATGTTGACCTCAGTGCCCCATAACCAAATATGGAAGGAGATATGCATATAGATTATGTTGAACATGAGCATGAGATTAGTGAATTAGTGGATGAATCTATAAAAACATTAAAGAAGATAACACCTAGAACAAACATTGGTTCCTCCCTGCCTACAATGGAGAACTTCAAGCTACTGACTGATTCCTTCAAGGAATGCCTCCATATTGAAAAATCAAGTTGAAATAGAAGTTGAAGCAAGGCTTGTAGAAAAGAAATTATTGGAAATTATAGAGAAGTGTGCATCTGCACACACAAAAGTTGATTTTTTTTTGAAAGGTGTACAAGCCTGTGAAGAGGAAGCAAATACCTTATTTTTGTATTGTATGAAGTGGCTGGGTGCCACACAAAGCATAAAGGATACCATGGATGCAATTGAGATGCAAATAAGTAGTGCATCAAATACTTATGATCCAGTACAAGATAGGAATGATCAAACTTGGACTGCTATAGTGAACTTACATGAAAAATACTTTACTCTATAGAGCCAGAGAGAAGAAATAATCAAACAATTTGAGAAGCTAAGGGACTTGGTGAAGATGAAGTATATACCTGTCTCAAGTGTTCTTGCCAGTTCAGATAGAACTTCAAAGATAAATCCTACTCCCAGTACTCCAAAAGAAGGAAAGAAAATCTTGGTGAAACTTGAGTCACAATATAGAACACTTGCAGCAACAAAGAAACATTGAGAGGAAGGTAAATCTACTTGGCAAGTCATCTTGAAGAAGCTTCAAGGGTCAACATAATTGGGTTGACCATTTTTACTTTCTATGCATTTTTCAAGTTTTTAGATTCTTGTGTAAATATGCGGATCGTATAAAAGTTTTTGGTTAACTTCCTAAGGGGGAGTTAGCACATTCTTTCAGTTATATCTATTTTTACACCTAAGGGGGAGTATACAACTTTTTTTGGTACCAGCACATCCTTTTCCATTGATGACAAAGGGGGAAAGATATTTAGAAGGTTACTTGGTGAGATATTTGGGGAAAGCAAGTTTCTTTTTGAGAATTTTTTTGGTAAGCATGTTGCCATCAATGACAAAGGGGGAGATTGTTGGAAGTTTTTCATTGATGATGCTATAAAGAGGGAGATTGTTGGAAGTTTGCCATTGATGATGGTGTTCAACAACATGAGCATGGTATGTACATTTTGCATGAACCAGTGTTGTCATTGATGTCAACATTGTTGTGGATCATTCCAATATGATTTAGAAGTATTTTTGAAGACATTTGTATAGGAAAAGTTGGTCCAAAAAGTATAGCTACAAAGGAAAATGCATGAATATCAAATCTATTAGTACAGTAGTTTAGTTTGTCAGTTTTTGGGTCCACACTCCACCGTAAATTGAGATGTCACTCTATGATTCTAATAGTATTTTGGTGATCATCAAATGTATCTAAATCCAAGATTTTTTATTGTTCAGTGAAGTATTTAGGAAGATATGATTAACAAAGTTCAATTTTGTATATTGCAATTGTTTTCTATACAAAGTGTCGGTGTGGGATATTCCGCATTCCTTCGTAGATAATTATTTCATGTTATGATGTTGAAGATAAGATTTTAGATGTCAATTAAGTGGGAGTTCAAAGTGAAATCAAGTTTTGAGTCACATGTGTGACAAATTGGGTAAACAAATGATTTTTTTTGTGTTTAGGTCTTATTTGGGGCTGACCTAACACGTTTGAAGGATTAATACGTGTTGCAATATTATGTAAGACCTATATTGGGTCCATCCCAACCTATCTTAAGGTGAATTAAATTTTTAATTAAGGAACGAGATGTTGGTGAATTTTTTTAAGGATGACAAGCTTAATTTTGTTTGTTACTTCCAATTAGGCCGACCTAATTGAAGTTACACTTGTTGTGGATATAAATAGTGGATTGATTTTGGTGTTTTGAGAGACAAGGCGAGTAATGTGCGATAGGTGACATGTATGGTGTTCCACCTACATGTGTATGATACGAATTTGATCAGAGTTGTGCGAATTGTGTTGCAAGGTGTGTGAATACATAGCAAAGTATAACATTGGTCTAGATCAGTGCAAAGATTATTTTGTACTTCATTGGAACTGTAATCCAACATATTGTAGATGCAATTGTAACAATTCAATAGGATGTGAGCCACCCTTTATTTCTTCTATCTTATTCTTTATGGGCAGTGATTCCACTGGATAGTGAGTCCACCTACAGTGAGCATTTATGTAATATACTATATCTAGATATAATATATTGTGAGCTAACCCTCATCGTGGTTTTTCCCATTTTGGGTTTTCCACGGAATTTTTTTGGTGTTCATGTGTCATATGATTTTGTGGATGTTTCATGCTTTCATTCATTGTAGTTAAATGCATTTTGGTAATTGGATGGATAATGTTTGAATGGTTTAAAAGAATATTGATTCACTCCCCCTCTCAGTATTTTGAGTGTTCAACACATAACACAATCACTACCATGCATGGGGGTATAAACTTGGCTTTATGAAATCATATTTTATTTTGAAATGAGCAGCATGTCTTAATCCATTTGGGCTCACCTTTGTCCTTACACTTGGGGTTCAAAGGGTTAGGGAGCCTTATCTTAGGTGCATTCCTTCTAAAAAGGGATCCCTTTTATATCTCCTTAACAAGTTAGTGTAGCAAGTATACTAACATTTTAAGGGGGGGGCATATGATCCCTCATCTATTGTTGACATAGAAATGGTCCCTTCTTAGTGATGATAACATACATATCCTAAGAAGTGTGACCTTGTCAACCAAAGTATGGCTTCCTTAATCCATGTGATATGTCTTCTTTGTGGTAATATTGGACTTGACGTCTTGCAAGATTGTGACCTTTATTAGCGTGTGACTTTCTCCTTATTGGTAATACTATGGTTGGTGTTCCCTACTTGTGAGATTTTCTATACCTTGACTAGTCCTCTCTAAGTGGTGATGTCATGTGTAATAATCCCTAAGGAGTGACCTTTTCATGTATCAAGCAATGCCCCTTTGACATAGTTAAAGTTACCTTTTGAGGTGGTGTTATCATAACACCACTTGAGGTCCTATAGCCTTATCATATCATTATTTGTTTGTACCCCTGAGGTAAGTTTTGTTTGCACCCCCTGAGGTGAGCTTGGAATTGTATAGGAGTGAATTTGCACCCCCCTTTCAAGTTCCCATTTTACATCCTTCACCTTAGAAAAATTAAATTTGACCATGTAATTCCATATCACCCATTCACACTCCATCCATTTTGCGCTTATCTTTAGTGTCAGTGAGGGAATTTTTGTCAGGGACATGCACACGGTGCACGAACATCTACATGGTGTGCTGATGTCCTGACAAGATTCTTTCCTTTGGAATTTGCAGAAGCATTATGTTCTCCATTGGTGACAAAACGTAGCACCCCTGTGCCCTTCAACCAACATTTGAATGACTCTTTCCCTCTCAAACTCATCTTCAAATGCATATTCTTTATCCTCATGCATTCTTCTACACACTTTGGACATTCTTGAAGTAAATTCTCATATCCTCTCATACATTTTAGCTACTTGTTGCACTATTGGCTTCACTATTCCAACATAACAAAATTCTTCACATCTACTACAAAAGCTGCAACTTGGTGTCTTGTGAGATGTCTTTCAATGTTGTTGCAGCCACATCGACTTTGCCACAGTTGTAGACTTGCATTTCTCTCTCATTGTCCTTGAGCACCTCTAGTTGAGGGTGGTATTGTTCACTTGCTTTTACATTGTTGTTGGATTTGAGTAGCATAGTGTCTCTTGTAGTATTTAGTATTATTTTCCTGTCCAACATACTTTCTTTATCGCATTTCTATTTCTCTATCTATCTGGTTGTTCATGGAGGTGGAAACACCAAAATGAGGGTTTGACTGCGGCAAGCCTCAAAATAGCCACAACATTTTTCCCTACTTTGTTGTGTGTAGGTACTTGTTCGTGTGAAGCTTGCGGGAGAACTTGACTTTTCATGAGTTGAATTCTTATCTTTCTTATCCTTATTGTCTTTCTCGTTATTTCAATAATTTTGTTATTTATTGCTTTAGTCATCACTAGTAAACCTTTAGCTAAGTTGTTTAGTAGGTTTTCTATTATTTTGTCTGTATCTTTTCACTATCCATCTGCACAAATGCCAGAACACCTGTGAGTCACCAACGCGCCATGTTGTCATCCCTGTCTTACGTTGTCCTCCTCCAGTAGAGAGTTGTCTGAGGTACAGTCTGAGTTCTAGAAACTCACTCGCTTAGTCACAACCTAACTTTTGGGTTAGTAGAGTGATAAAAGTATTGAGAGTGATCTTCATTCTCTATCTCAATATCAAACAATTCCCTAAACACTTGTGCAGTTGAGGTAGATTAGGCCAGCCCTCAACTCTCGGCTCTCCGTGACCTAGAGTTGTTGACTGGTTAGTCCCCCTCCTCTACATTTTGGTGAACCTGATATGAACCATTTTGGTTCTATTTGGTAGTGTTGAAAGACCCTTCCCTCATATCCTAGGAGTGTTGTGGGTGTGAGTGTTGTGAGGTACCTAGCCTTGCAACCCAACCTATGAACCCTAGTGGTGTAGCAGGAAGGTTTCCTAAGTGTTAAAAAATGAAACCTTGAGTGCTCATTGTCTAACTATGAAACCCTTAGTGGCATCTGTAAAAGTTTTGTTTAGTGTACGTAGAGATGAATTCCTTCTTACATCTAGCCATCCCTTCTATGCAACCTACGAGCGGATCTCCTGCTATAACATTTACCTCATAATATTTTTTGATGAAATCTAATAGAGAACCATCCCCTTTGTACATCCCCACACATATCAATGGAAATATTATAGCAAGCGTTCTCATTGACCCTACATGTCAGGTGAATGTCATTATAAAAGAGATCATGCTAATTAAATTCTTACATAAGGATGGATATGATGAGTCTATAAGTACTATACATACACATGATGGGATTTTCGTTCCTTCCATTGGTTGTATCACCTTGTTAGTCTTAGAACTGTGAATGCACTCTTTGACATCATCCTAGGGTTTGAACTATTCAGAGTGAAATTAGGCATTCACTGGCCAATTTCCATGAATACAGTTCCCTCGGTAGTCCATAAGTTCTTGAAGTTTTCCCATGAGGGTTTGGTGCATGTAGTCAATGACATCAATTACAAACTGACGATTGCACATGGGGGCTACTCACTGGATCACTTTTGGAAAACACCTCTAGGTCTTCTTCCTCTTAGGATGGACCTCTTGTATCAGACTTATGTGAAGTATAAGAGTGGGGGCATAATACTAAAGGTGAGATACCCTCCTTCTCCTTAAGCCATTTTGCATAGAGCTTTCTTGAAGGTAGACCACGAGGCTGCCTCGAAAAAGGGAAGAAGAGAAGAATGCTCAAGTCTCTTCTTCTTCTGCTATTTTTCCTACTACTTTCTCTCACCCTATTATGATGCCATCAACTTTCTCTCTTATGTGCTTGTTGGGGAGTCTGATGGTGCCCGCTTGGTGAAAGCTGAAGCATCTAGCATTTGAAATTCCCGTCTTACGCATAGTGCCTCAACCCATTTTATACGGTAAGGGGAAGGGTCCCTATGGAGCATCCTTTATGTCCAGCCTTCATGGCCTCTTACTACTCCTACCTATAAGGTAGTGGATGGGAAGAGGCCCATCGCTGAGGCACTTGAGCCTTCTCCCCCCACTGTTGTTCCATCATTCTCTCTATCTCTTCCTCTTGTTCCCATCCAAGAGTCCCTCCCTCCGCCGAAAATAATTGTGATGGATACTTTGATGGTTGAACAGGAGCCTTCCGTCCCTTCTTAGGTTGAGGCCTTTAGCTCCCAGAGTCATAGAAATCGCCTTGCATGTGAGCACAAGCATCAGAGGAAGGCTTTGGTTGCTGAGCAGGCTGCCTTGCAAAGGAGCTGATAGCTCCTACTTTGGCATATTTTGTTGCATCCTCCCCTTCCCTCCTCTCTGCTTTAGTTCCCTCAGCCTTAGTTTTGCTTTTGGTTCCCCCTACAAGTGTGAATGATCCTCACCTGGAGAGGGTGTAGGTATTCATTGCTCCTTCAATTGAGCTTCCTCTTTTGATGTCCCTCCCGAACATCTCGCTGTTTTCAAAACCCATGGACATGCCAAATACCTTATGGTGTCCATTGTATTTTTCTCCTCTTCCTTCCTGCCCTCTGCTTTATTTGTGGGGATTTCACATCCTCCGATGAAGAGGAATATGGAGGATGACATTGCTATTAATGGGGGTCAGAAGAAGGGTTTTCCTTCTTCAAAGGGTGGCTCTATATTGGCTTGTGTCATCCTAGTGATGGAGGAAGTCCCGATGTCCCCAGAGTTTTCCACTACTCCCAAATCATTTGGTGAGCTTAGTAGTGGATCTTGGGCACTACCTCCCTTTCCCACTGAGTTGATGGATGACACTCTTATGAAGTGCATGTTTAATTCTATGGGTGAGGTCCCAATCTTATCGGTGATTTTCATGAGATCGTAGACGTTCACCTCACAAGAACCAAGTGGAGAAGACCTTGAGGGCCCTTCTTCCTTGGCTCTTGTTGTAGGAGGGTCGGAGGGTCCCCCCTTGATATTATGTCCTTGTAGGCTCATCCGCCCTTCCCTTCAAATGATCTAGATTGGGAGAATGAACACCTCTTGGTTGATGAGGACTAGGGGGCGCCTCTTCTTTATCTGTAGATTAGATGGTGCATGTGTGTGTGTATTGTGTTCCTCTGTGCTTGCGTTATGTGTTCCTAGATGATCCTTGCCACCCTCATAGGTGCTTGCATACATGAGTGTTTTTATGTCATGAAACTTTTTCTATTTGTCACATCATTCTTCTCTTTGTTGTGTATTGGTTTTCAACAATTGGGGATTATGCAAAGTGTTGGGGGCATTTAGGCATCCCTTTCATGTTGACCTAATTTTTTTTTTTTATTTTGTCTTCACATGGTCTGATATAGTATGGGGTTGATGACATTTCATTTATATACTTTTATACTTATTTATTTATATTTATGAGCAACTTTGACCCTAAAATATTAGATTCCCCCTATCTCTTGTTTGCTATGTTATTATCTTTCCTTTCTTCACATATTTATCTCTTCTTTGATTGTGTTGTAATGTTGTGGTGCTCTTGTGTTGTCCCTTGCATGTGCAACAACATTATCATGGTTACATCTCGTTATGTTCTATAGACCACAACATGACTTTTCATTCTTTCCTTTCTCTCCTCAGGATGTCACGTGCCTTTGTGTTTCACCCACACTATCCTAAGGGGGGGCTCTCATGTTGCTTCGATTTTCAAAAAATGCATTCGATGGCCAATGATTTTTTTTGAAAATCTTTATATTTTCAAAATATTTTTCAAAAATCGCATTACTCAACAAGGACCCCTAGCAGATTATTTTTCCTTCATCATGGGTTTGTAAAGAAAGAATTTGAGAAACTTTCCTCTGAGAAGGGAGCATGTTCCCCTTGCAAGGGAGATTTCTTCCTTTCAAATTCCTTGATGAAGTGGAATATTTAAAAAGGATTCCTTGATGTTGAATTAATTTGTGAAAATTACTATTGTACTTTCAAAAAAAGTGTCCCTTGAGTGGACCCCTTTTCTTTTGAAGGGTTCCTGAGGGACCCTTTTGAAAGCTCTTCCTTCAATTTGTGACTGTTTGCGTGACTGTCTGCTTATCTGCCTTCGTGACTTCTTTTTGATATCTAACATGTTTTTTATGTGGATTAACATGTTGCTTTGTAGGTGTAATGTCACAAAATTGCACCTAAGGGAAATTTCACATTTTAGTACTTTGCCTAGCATTTATGACACCTAAACGCATTAATGACAAAAACCCCATGGGTCAGAATTTCACGATTCCAACTCTGTGTGGTCCAATGGTGAAGCAACAACAGTCCGACAACTCATTCCCTAAAAACTTGTGCCTTAGACACCTGCGCGACATGTGGATGTCTGCATGACGTGCCAATGTCTTGGTGATTTTTCGAGTTTGAAATAAGGAATCTCAAATCTTGACTCTTCACACGTGTCTCTATAGCCAAGCCTTTGGGTGTAATGACTCGCCTTTGGGTGTAACGACTCTTTGTCACCTTGAATGAAACAAAACCCCTCCTTTACTCTCATTTTGGGGGTTATTTTATTCACTCAAGGCTCTCTCTTAAACTTGACTTCTTAATCTCTTCTACTATTGGCAACAACACTTCAACAAGCAAAGCTCTATCGGACCAAGGTACCTCTAACAACCAAATCTCTCTAGCATAATTTGACGGTGCATTGGTGTATTCAAGAGGGGGCCAAGGCCTGTTGGTAATGCTCTCACTCTTTTCTATTTACGGATAGATTAGATATCTTTATTCATTTACTATTCGGTGGTGCGGGTTCTCCTCGTGAAGCGAGGATTGCTTTCATCACCCCTTTTTTTGTCCATTTCGATTACTCTATCTCTCTCTCTCTGGTTGTTTATGGAGGTGGGAACACCGAAGTGGGGGTGTGTGCAGTGAAAATACCTAATCTAAAATGCAAAAAAGAATGCAATGAAAAGCAAACACAACACCTCAAAAGGTAGGTCTATTTGAAACTAAACAAAACAACAATAAAACAACAAGAATGATTATACCTTTTCTTGTTTAGCTTGATGGAGTGGTTGGCCTTTGATGGCAAGCTTGCAATAATGGAGGTGGTTGAATGATGGAAGATGGTAGGTGAGAATGCAAAATGGCTTTGAATGCTGCAATAGTGGTTAGAATGGTTTGAAGGCAATAATGACTTGTATGCTAAATTTCCAAATTCTAACCTCTTTAATTTAAGGCCAAGACCCTTCATTTAAAGAAAAATGGACGGCTAAGATTGATCCTCCATGGACAAGATGAAGGGCTATGGTGAGTGGACTCACAAGCCCTCACGTCTTGCCATGTGGAGGGTGAGATGGAAGAAGTACAGGGTGACATGAAAAAGGCCATGTGGTCCCAAGGTACTTGCAAGTACCTTGGGATTGAAGATGATTTCTTTAAAAAGGGATTCCTTGTCTTCAAGTGGGGTTGAAAGTGACAAGTGAAGACTTTTAGAAAGTCCACTCTTGTCACCATGGGGATTGGAGAGGGCATTGGTGGAATAAAAGTGAATTTAAAATTCATAAGCTTGGAATAAACCCATGGATAAGACAAAGTCCTCCAAAAGGAGGTCCTTATCCCATGTACTTGATGTGACCTTTGAGAGGTCATGGGGAAGAAAAATGCATGGGGGGAATAAGTGAATTTTTAATTCATATGGGAAAAAGGTCAAACCAAATAAGGTAAGTACCATGAAAAGTTGACTTAAGGACATGCTAGAAAATGTAAGTGATTAGGATTAAGATTGTGCAAATAGGTGATTAGGCAAATTAATAAAGATTAGAGACAAGTGGCTAAATATGGAGGATGTGAAATTAATCCTGATTAAGGATATGCACATCCTAATGAAGGATTAATTAGATTAATCTAGATTAATGTAAAGGTTATGGAGGATGGGACAAAGAGAAAGAGAAAATGAATTTAAATTTAAAAAAGATAATTGACTAAATTAAATAAATTGATTTATTTAATTTAGAGAGGAAATGTTAAAGGATAAAGTATTTAATTAAATACTTTTAGGAACCTTAGAAAATGGGACAATATTAATTAAATATGTCATTTAATTAATATAGATGAATTAGACAAATAAATGATAAGATTTTGACCATATGGGAGTGGTCAAATTTAGGTTTCTACATTTTTCCCCTCTTCGAAATATTGTTAGAATAATAATGTTTCGAAGAAAAATAAAATGTAGATGACTCTATAGAGGAAGCAACTAGAAAAAAAATGCCTCAACACGAGAGAGGTTATGTGAGCTACTCAAATGGAGGGGAGTGAAAGGAGATGCCCCAATCACACGGGAAAATGACCAAGAAAGAGGTATGCATGAATATGGTAGGGTATGCCCCCTTGAGAGGGCAGAAGGGGAAGAAAAAGGGGCCTTGGGGTGATTTATCTATATGAAGAAATGAAAGGTACCATTGGATAGAGCTTGAAAACCATTAAAAATGGATTTTGAATAGAGTCGAACAGACACACGGGGCACAAATGGCGGCCTCGGGAGTTGGATGATTAATTAGAGGAGAAAAAGTTAAATAGACAAAAAATACCCTCTATTTAAAAAAAAGGGAAAATGAGGAAAGTTATAAATAGTAATTTTATAATTACTATTCCTCATGTGTATAGCTGATGGTTGAGAGAGAGAGAGGAGAGAAGAAGAAAGAGAAGGAAAGAGAAGATGTCGAAGGATTACGATGACGACATCATCCACTGAGGAGACGAGGCGCAAAGTTTCTATGTCGAGTGCGTGGTCCCATGCCAGGTTAGGTTTAAAACCCTCTTTGTGATTTTTAGCATTTTTTTGATATATTTGTTAGTGAAAATACAATTTGAAAACTTGGGTTTGGGAGTAGGGGTAGGTTAGAAAAATGGGTAGAGGGCAAAAAGTAATTTCACCTAGCGGGTTGGAAGAAATGTCAAATAGTGACGTGGAGGGAAAATAAGGGTTGTAGGAGAAAAACCAGTAGGTTTAGACAAAATAAATCGGGGTGTTTCCCCACACAGGGGTGACTGCGCCCCAAGAAGGGCAGGCGCACCCAAAGAACGGACGACCCCACCCAAGAAAGGGCGGCTGCACCCTAGAGAGGGGTGGTCGCACCCGGATAATGCCAAGGGCATGAAAGAGTGGGCTAGGAAGAAGATAGAGAGAAAAAGGAGAAAATAAAGTGCTTAAAAAAAAGGATGGTAAAGGGCGACAACTTAGGGAAATTATCCTGAGGAGTGTCGGTAAAAGTTTGTGTGAAAAGGAATCCGGGGCAAGGATTTGGTGACTGACAGGTTGTGTGGTATGGTTGCAGAGGTCCGATAGCTTGCAAACTCGAGAGAGGAGATCCGAGGTGTTGGTAGTGACACAATGAGCTATGACTAAAGCAGATCATCAGGCTCTGGCCCAAGCGGGGTTGTTGCATATGTTAGGGTATTCGTCTATTAGGGTGCATCGAGCGATGCTGACAACCCTGATCGAGCATTGGGATTCAATGACATCGACTTTCCATCTCCCAACATGGGAGATGACAGTGACGTTGGAGGATGTCTAACGGATATTGAGGTTGCCCATAGTAGGGCGTATGGTGAGTGAGACGAGATTAGAGGGAGAGGTGTTGGATCAAACCATGTGGGTCCTATTCAGGTGAGAGGACTTGCTTGTGTATAAGAAAGGGCTAGATGTGGACAAATGCGTAGGATTGAGAGTACCACCACTGCCATTGTACCTTTACGAGTTGATTAGTGGGATACTCATACCAGATAGGAGTGGTAGGTTCTATAGCCTCAGCTACATGGAGGTTATCCAACACATTATCAATGGGAGGGATGAAGAGTTTGCATGGGGTCCATGCATCCTAACGTAGTTGTACATAGATATGCATGTGGTCTGCTATCAAGAGGGACTCAACGTATGTCATGTGACATTGCTTTAGGTATGGGCCTAGGAGCACATCAGTGTGTCCAGACTAGATGTGGTGAGAGTGGTTCAACAGGATACGACATTGCCAGTAGCTTATTGGTATGGGGCAGAGTATGATTAGGTTTGGTGATATCAGGGTTCAAGAGATTTAGATGGATGGAGGAGATTGTTCGATGAGCTAGAGGAGGAGGATATAGTGTGGAGGTCGTATATGATACAACGCTTCACCAAGTGGAGGTAGGATGAGGATAGACACAAAGTATACTTCATGACCCAATGTTATATAGTCAAGAAGGAGCCTCAAATAGTGGAGTCATGCAGGCTATACCAAGTGATGAGGCAACATGGGTTGATATAGGATATTCTAGGTGCTCTTGATATGTTTAGACAGATTACACAAGAGCGACCATGGGGGGAGCTGATTTCGGCATATTTTGCATGGGAGCATTGGGCGACACTAGTGCGAGAGCTAGTGGAGTACCCAGGGAGGTCTGGAGGGCTAGTAGATGTAGAGATGACTATGAGATATGCAACATGGTTTGCATGACATCGACCTGTACGGATTACATCGAAGGTGTTGATCAAGAAGACATTAGGGTTTAGAACAGAGGATGGGATTAGATTGGCAAGAGAGGGGGGAGGGAGGAGGAGGAGGTTGAGGAGAGAGCTTGAGGTAGGCGGGGTTGGGGGTAGCGGAGGAGAGGGTCAGGGGTAGCCCGAGCAGGAGGAGAGCCAAGGGTAGCTATAGTAGGAGGAGATTATTGGAGAGAGCCAAAGGTAGGTAGAGTAGGAGGATGGCGAAGGAGAGTGCCAAAGGCAGCTAGAGCAGTAGAGTCATAGGAGGGAGGGTTGGGGGAGGATGAGGTAGGAGGTCAATGGAGGCCAAGCAAGAGGAGGAGGAGATGGAGGTCATGATTTGAGCTCGAGGAGGAGAGAAATGATGCAAAGATGATGGGGGAGAGGGATGAGGTCGAGGCGATGGACAAAGGGGATGAGGGAGGAGTGAAGGAGATGGACACGAAGGTACATGATATTTGTCCATTGCCTATGATGCCACTGGTAGTAGAGGATTTGGCCACATGATTGAGAGGAGCTGAGGCGAGATTACATATCATCGAGTAGAGGTTGAGAGACTCATAAGTGGCGAGGAGTAGATTGAAGTCAGAGGTGCTCATGTTGCGAGCCTAGCTAGTAGAGAGTGAGAGAGAGTTCCAGGTGATGGCTAATGAGATGCCGCAACATGAGATGAAGATGCAGAGGGAGGGAGAGAGGTTGTGAGTTGAGATAGACGAGTTGTGAGAAAAGGTGAGCGAGTTATGGGTGGAGGTGACTCATTTGGAGGGAGAGGTAGTGAGGGAGCATGAGGCAGGGGAGTCAACAAGATGGGAGAGGGATAGATTGGAGGCTACCATGACGATATTGTAGGCAGGGGGTCACTGAGATTTTGGAGGTGGGACATAGTAGATACCGACAGAGGCTCAGGTAGAGGCAAAGAGGGATATGGAGGATTTGAGGAGGCAGGTAGAGGGACTATTGAGAGAGAGGAGGGAGTTGAGACAAGAGCGATATGAGCTCCATAATAGGGTTGATGTGGCAGATGAGACAGTGGAAGACATGAGATTGATGCATGAGAGGGAGGAGACCATCAGGGCTCAGGTATAGGTGATGGAGATAAAGAGGGATTCTTTACAGTCACAGGTATAGGTCCTTCAGGGGGAGAGGAATGCAGTAGCGACACAGGTGCAGGCCATGGAGAGAGATGTAGCGCAAAGGCATGTGCACAAGCAACACAGGGTGGTGAGATAGGGGAGGGGGGTCAGATACTACAGGCACAGGTATAGGCTATGCAGGAGAGGAACAAAGCCTTGGAGCAAGTGTCATAGATGGATCAGAGATTGAGCAACTAGGATTAGCGTAGGGTGCATGGGCATAGGAGAGGAGGTCCATTTGTGGATACTGGGACAGGTATAGGGCAAAGCAAGACTTATCTAGACAACAAATTGGAGATCGAGAGGAGTATATGAGAGAGGCAAGATACTATATGTGTGCCTATTATTCGGTAGTGCCAAATCCAACACAGTGGGTTCCTGCCTATGTTCGAGCACCTCCACAAATGCCAACACCATCCTAGTTGACAGGGACGCATACTCGAGGATATAGTAGCATGAGAGAGACGCCTCCACATAGAGGACTAGTGCCAGAGTCACCACAAAGATCGGATGCATGCAACTCATGGTTTAGAGGATCAGAGGGATAGGATCTCGATTATTGATAGGTACAGGATGGGATGCAATATAGAGCAACGAAGATTAGAGCAGGGCCACAACCTTGTACTCATACTTTATTTTTGATGATAAATGATGGATATGTATTGTGATGTATATGATGGACATTATTATGGATGATATGATGGACATTGTATTTTTGTGATTTTTGATATGATATGCAAGAGCCCTTATTGAAATATATGATGTGCATGTGATAGATGATTTACTTATACATATGTATGTTTGTGGTTTTATGACAAATTATTATGATGATGTGTTGTTTGAATATGCCTATATGGATTTATGTTTATGCTTATATGGATGTATGATTATGTTGATGCTTAACGTTTGTGATGTAGGATGTGATGGATGAATTATGATTGTTTTTATGTGGATGATTATTATGATATGCATGATGTCTAACACTTATGATGCAGGATGTGATTGTATATGTTATGAACCTAACAATGTGTGACAATGCAATGTTAATGATATGAACTAAAATGAATATGCTAAAAATGAAGATGCATAGAATTATTAAAATTAACCTACAACTAAAAATGATTATGCACATGGGATGTAATGCAACTTAATGAACCTAAAATATAGAATGAGAATGCAACTACATAAGTACCTGGAATGCAATATGATCATAAATGTAAATAAGGGCCTACATAATGATGGAAGGGAAGAAGGCGATGGGTGTGTAACCACACTTGTCAAGAACCATAGGAATCCAGAGGGGAAAGGGAAAGATGGAAGGAATCATCGTTTGCACAACCAAAATCCTAAGTCATGGGACAAAGAAAGGATGGAGGATACATTAATGCAACGGAGGAGAAAATGAAATGCAATCCTAATACAATTTTCCATCTTCGGAGCATTGATTTTTCCTATAGCATAAGACACCAAGTACCATGGTATATGGACCAAGGAGGATTAGTGTCTAATGCATAAACAGACAACAAACAAGAAGGCTATCCCAATACCCCAAATTCACAGTGACTTTGGTCGAGCCAGGTATTGGGATAACCACAAGTATAGAAGGATGTCCCAGCATAACACAAGACCCTGGAGGTCCTGGTGGGTAGTGCGTGGGACAACCAGGAAAACAAAAAACAAAAGAAAAACTAAGATATGTCCTTATGTAAACCAGTCAAAACACACCATAATATGATGGATCATGGCGACCTTGATGAGTGATGATAAGGAGCTCAAATGATAAACAAAAACCAAAAGCATCAAAAGATTGTAATCAATTTCAAAACGTCCTTTTTCCATAGGATCGAGATGATGGATGGGGTTGATGCAGTCTGTTAGGAAGGATACATCCTATTGAGACCAAAGATGAATGCTAAACTAAAAGATCGATAATGATGTGGGATATTCGAAAACCGATTTATGACACAAATGGATTCCATTTGTGGAGTACTAGCTAGATAAGGACATACCTTGACAACATGACACAAGACTGACCCACCCTAAAGACCTAAGGGCTCGGGGGTTGATCAAAGATCAACCTTGCCTACGTGAAATAATAGAGCCCTCGTAGTTCAGGAAAAGACCATGGATAAAAGCAAAAAGAGGACGATAAAGACAAATGATGGAGGACATCGATTAGACATACCAACCACAAAAGAAAAGCAAAGAAAAGCCTCGGGGGTGGATCAAATGATCGACCTTGCCTATGTGCAAGCACAAGGGAAATGTAGTTCAAAAAGGATGAACGACCGACAATTGATAAGAGTGAAAAGAGGACAATGGGGACAAAAGATGAAGGACAAAACAAATGACAAAATGCCTCAAGGGCGGATCAAATGATCAGCCTTGCCTACGTGCAAGAGCAGGGGTAACGTAGTTTGACAAAGATGAGACAAACAACAAGAGGGAGATGACAAAGAACAAAGCCCCAAGGGTGGATCAAGTGATTGGCCTTGCCTACATGAAAGCGTAGGGGCAACGTAGTTTGCCAAAGATGAGATGGGATCTAGATGGAGACCAACATGATGAATGATCCTAGGTGGGGATGACCAAAATGACGAGACGACACAAGCTCAGATTGGGATAAAAGCTCAAGATGTTAGATAGAAGATGAAGTTCATCCAATGCTCAACCAAAATATACCAAGTGACAAATGATGCAAGTGGATGGAAGGATAGGATTGATAGGATGGTGAGGATATAAGGTTTGGATGGATAAACCATAAAGTAACTAGGGCACTAGGTAGATAATGATTAAGCCCTATATGAATGGCGCCTGTTGCCAGGTTTTCATCGATCGTACATATCCAAGGCACCACATAGGGGTGGTTTTCACCATAGGACGAATTATTTATCTTTACTATTTTTTTTGGATTTTTATTTTTATTTTATTTTTTTGGTATTTTTTGAGATTTTAACAGGAAGGATACCCCAATTGACCTAAGTATAAAACTTCTTCAGATGCATGATATTGATGGGTTCTTCTAGGGGCTCCCCTAAAGGTGTAGACAACCTGTATGCTCCAGAACCATATTTGGCGGTGATGACATAAGGGCCTAACCAATTAGCTTCAAACTTTCCCTTCTTATCCTGATCTCGCTGATTATGTTGATTTTCTTTAAGGACTTAATCGCCAACATTGAATTGATGAGGGCATACTTTCTTATTGTATCTTCTCTTGAGCTGATGTTGATAGGCTTGTAGATGGTTGTAGGCTTTGATCTATTTTTCATCCAAGAGTTCCAATTGAACAAGTCGTGCAACCCGGGTGTCTTCATCACTGATTAGACTCTTTAAGGATATGTGAAGTGATGGGATTTCGACTTTGATTAGCAAGATAACTTCATTACCATAAACTAGTGAGTATGGAGTGGCATCGGTGGGGGTGTAGATGGAAGTGTGGTAGGCCCAAAGGGCGAGATGGACGTGGAGATGCCAATCTCGACCAATGCTATTAATCATCTTCTTAATGATTTTAATCAAGGTTTTGTTGGTTGCTTCTGCTTGACCATTACCCTGGGGGTAATAGGCTGTAAGCCAATGGTGTTGGATATGATAAGTCTCACAGAGAAATTTCATGCACTTATTTTTGAATGGCTTTCCATTGTCACTAATGATGGCGAGGGTGATTCCATACATGCAGAGGATATGGTAAAGGATGAATTTGGATATCTGAACACTAGTAATTTGGGTGAGTGGTATGGCCACCCACTTAGTAAAGTATTTAGTGGTTGTGATGATGAAATTATGAGCATTGAAGGATGGAGGGTAGATCTTTCCGACCAAATCAAAACCCCATTATGAAAATGGCCATGGTGTCGTGATGGGTTGTAACTCTTGTACAGGAGCATGAATCAGATCCACGTGTTGCTAATAGGGAAGAAACCTCTTGAAAAACTCACATGAATCATATTCCATAGTAGGCCAGTAATATCCCACTCAAAGAATCCTCTTAGCTAGGGCCATACCATTAGAATGGGCCCCACAGATACCACTATGTAATTTTACCAATGTAGTGTGGGCTTCAGTCTCGTTTAAACACCGGAGGAGGGTTCCATCATACCCACATCAATAAAGCATATCACCTATGATGGTGTATCAGGTGGTGCATTGGATAAAGGATTTTCGTTGGTTACGTGTGAGGTCAGATGGTAAGGTGTTGTCATGGAGATAAGTGTAGATGTCCTGGTACCAAGGGGATTCAAGACCTACAATGTCACATACCATTTCACTCTCAGGGATGTCATATGCAGGGATTAATAGCCGCTCCATGAGGAACTCACATTTAGTACGATCTTTGGGCATGTCAAGGAGGGAACCAATGGTGGCCATGGCATCAACTACTTCATTCTGTAGTCTAGGTATTTGATCAAATTGGATGGAGAAGAAAAACTTCTTGAATTCATCTACCATACGTTTGTAGGGTAACAACTTGTCATCTTTTGTTAGGAACTCATCATTGATATGCTTGATAACTAGATGGGAGTCACCAAAGGTATGCAAGTGAGAGATACGCCATTGGATTGCAATCTTAAGGCCTATGAGAAGAGTTTCATACTTAACAATGTTTTTAATGTAGGGAAAAACCAATATGAATGACGTTGGTATGTAGTCACCTTGGGGGATAATGTGCAAGACTCCTGATCCTAATCCATTGTTTGTGTGTGATCCATCAAAGTATAGTGTTCATATGGTGGCTTCTGAAACTACAAAGATCCCTTCATCTGGAAACTATGTTTCTAAAGGATGAGCATCTACTAGTGGAGCATTTTCTAGTTGATCCACAATTACCTATCCTTTGATTGCTTTATGATCCACATACTCTATGTCGAATTCACTTAACAATATGACCCATTTAGCCATGTGACCAGTCAATGTTGTTCTTGATAACATATATTTAAGTGGATCAACCTTAGAGATTAGCTTGATTGGATGACTAAGCATGTAGTGTTTATGTGAGATGAAGACTATGGTGAGGAAAGCCTTCTCCATTGGGGAATAGTTGAGCTCATAACCTACTAAGGTCTGACTGATATAGTAAATTTCTCTTTCTTTGGATGACTCATCATGTTGTTCTAACAATTCCCCCAGTGCTACAAAAGTAGCTAAAATATAAAGGAGGAGTGGTTTTCTCGGAATAGGCAGCATGAGAATAAGCGGGTGAGCCAAATATTCTTTGATATGATCAAAGTCGAGTTGACATTGTTGGTTCCACTTAAATGCAGTATCTTTCTTTAGGAGGTGCATGAATGACTGAAACTTGTCGGCTAGTTGAGCAATGAACCTTCAAATAGATTAGAGCTTACCTTGAAAACTTCTTAGTTGTTTTAGATTGTGGGGTGGAAGCATTTCCATGATTGCCTTGACCTTAGTAGGATCGACCTCAATTCCTCTATAGGAGACAATGAGCACCAAGAGTTTTTCGGATGTGACATTGAAGACACATTTCTTCGGGTTGAGGTGTAGCATGTACTATTCTAAATGTTCAAAGATCTTTTTAAGGATGGCAGGATGTTCTTCCCTTGTTCTTGATTTTCCTAGCAGGTCATCAACATAGCCTTCCATTATTATGTGGATGAGGTCATGAAAGATAACTGTCATAGCACGCTGATATGTTGCCCCCACATTCTTGAGGCCAAAAGGCATGACATTATAACAAAATTTACCCCAAGGTGTTGTGAAGGCAGTCTTGTGTTGATCCTCAGGGGCAATCTTAATCTGGTTGTAGCTGGAGAAACCATCCATGAGGTATAGCATCTCATGTCCTATGGTGAGATCGGCCAACATATTTGTTAAGGTCTCAAAAATCTGTACAGATTATGATATCTTCATTGGGTTTTGCAACTGGGACTATATTGGAGATCCAGTCAGAGTATTCAATTGGTCAGATGAATCCTACCTCCAACAACTTTTCCAATTCTTTCTTAACTAGTAGAGCCACTTGAGGGTGCATTTTGCAGAGTTTCTGCTTGGCAAATTTTGCATCGGGATGGATGTCTAGGTGATGTACCACCAAAGCTGGATCAAGGTCGGGCATGTCTGAGTATGTCTAGGAAAAGTTGATGATTCCTTCTTTAAGGAGCTTGGTGATGGTAGAGTTTTCTTCTTCTGATAGTGCCTTAGCCACAAAGGTGATCTTGGGGTTCTCCTTGGTTCTCAAGTTTACTGCTTGTGTTTCTTCGATCAAGATGGATGATCGACTGAATAGTTGAGTCCCTATAAGGGGAAGATGAACATCCCCATCTTCTAGTGCCTCTTCAAGGTTTTCACTAGTAGATACGCCCTTTGTTTTTACTTTTTCAAAGTCACCAAGTGCCTCAGGGAGGTTTTCACTAGGTGACCCATTTTGATTTTGTTTCTTTTTATTTTTACGGTTGGGGTATTCATCTTCCCCCAATCCCATGAGATAAACATATTGGTCCACTGAGGGAAAGGTGTTGGGAGGTGTGGTACCTTGTAGGTCATAGTCTATAAGCTCAGGGTGTTTGATGGATAAGGTGATGGTGCAAAAAAATAGGCATTCAAACATGGAAGGGAGGTCGATGTGATAAACGTCATCATACTTATGTATGATGGATTCCTCCTCTGGTTTTTCCTTGAGGGAATCATCGTCTACACTAACATTGTTAGAAATACTAGAGGATGCCACATGACCCTTCTGTTTATTATCATAGCCTAAGACCATCTTCTTCGGACGAATATAAGCTTCTATTGTTTGCCATCTACCTTGTTATGTTACACCAAGGCCTCCCCCTTAATAGTTATTATTGATGTGTTTTTTATGCACTTCTGAACATAGGTAATGCATAGGTGGATCACCTCTCTTGAAAGGAAATATCCAGCAAATTGCTGAAAACCACCCTAAGGTCTCTCGGGAGTCAGGTCATGACTTGCATGGAATATCTCAGTTGATGTTCAATTTGATTTTGCTAGTAATCAAAGGGAAAACTTATGTGAATCAAGCTGGAAGAGAATCAGATCTATAATGGAGTTCCTAATGTGGGGAAATTATCATATGCTTGCTGCAGGTTCAGACAACAGTCTTGGACTCCATTGATGCTTCAGATTTAGCTTTACAATGTGCAATGAACCTTAGCATAGGTTACTTCTCAAAGGAAAAAAAGAAAAGAAAAAAGGCAGGGAAGAGAGAGGGTTCCTGGACCTACAACTACTAATCCACAGTGATCATGGAGGTTTCTACTGTGGACAGTTTCCTTAAAACAAAATTCCACTTAACCAAAAATTTCACAGTCATAAAATCTGTGCTACCTTCTAAGGACTGCAGATTTTTTATCATTCATTACCATACATATGCATGAATAAAGATAAATATTTAAAAGTAGCTTCAAATCTAGGTCCAGACTAACTTTGCACAACTATTTACCAACAGTAAATAGCCAAAAGTATGGACAAAAAAAGCATCTACACAACATAAATCTTCATAACGATGAACAACATTACTAAATCTACCAAAGCTAGCTGAAAGGAAACTAAAACAATAAAGAAAATTCAACTAAATCATCCAAATATGAGAGGAGAATCATGAAACATGAGAAGAAATCTAGAAATGCACCAAAACCAATGTATTTCTATTGCAATTTCTACAACATGTCTTTACAATAACTCAACTCTCTTTGAAAATGAGAGGAGACCCCCTATTTATAGTGTCCCAAAAGTAGAACATGTGGCCAAGATTTATTTATATTTTTGTGGGCACAATTCACTGTAAACTAGGGCTCTACCTACCCCCCAATATATTACATTTTTTAAAATATATTTTTTCCATATCCCTATTTTGTCTTCTAGTAGCAACACTGTAGCGTTTTGTCCTCTTGTTGATTGCTCTTTGTTGTAGCTATTCCTTTATAAATTCTTCATTAATAATAATGTTACTCTCTTGCTTCTTCGAAGCTGCATACTCCATGAATTTCAAGATCACCGGTTGGAGCTTATCGACCTATATGATGTTGGATCTTAGCACTTGGTAGCTCCACTCTTTGGAATTGTCAACAAGCTTCTCCCAGTCCTCCTCATACTTAGTAGTGTGATCTTTGAACAACTCGGATTGGGCGAAAGCTCGAGTAGTAAAGCTCATGAAATCTGTAGTAATTTCGACCGAAATCCTCTTTTGGAAGTGAGGCTTTATATTTTCCAGATTGATCTAGACAACGGGAATTTCATATCTCATCATTAGCTTCAGATATCAAAGGCAATCTTTTCTGGCTTCCTTGGCCCACTCAACATCTGGATTTAGCCTTTCAAGTACTTGTTCTAGCCTTTCCTTTCGATGATCGAAGTCTCATTTCCACACATCCATCAACCAATGATCATCATCCTTGAAGGCAAATTCCTTTTCCCAATTTTCACTTGGTAGCTTGAGGATAGCCTCAATTTTTAGGTAAGTAGCCCCATATTTCTTTGGAAACTCAATGCAAATTTTCCTCATACCTTCAAGAGATGTTTGCACCTCCAAGAACTTGTTTGTTGTTTGAACAAAATGATTGATACCCGTGTTCCCAACATCCAAGACCTGCCAAAACCAATTTTCCGTGGTCTTGTCCAAGTTCTTTCTTTTCTAGCTTGTTAATTTGCTCTTTTGAAAACAATTGTGGTGGGGCCAAGGATGTGGTTGGTTGTTCCTTTGTGGATGACCACTGTTGGATATAGGTTGTCAAATCAACCACTTGTGCCTTAAGCTTCTCTTTGGAAACTTTGTCTTGTTGAATGAGATGCACCACTATGGTGACTGATTCTTGGAGGTGATCCACCTTCTACTCCTTGATGGCCACTCCCAAGTCGATGGTGGATATGTTGTAACTTATTCTTTGTTCTCCCACCACTAACGTATCTATTTGTACTGCTCTTGATCCAGAAGCATCCATCGTTACTTTTGATCTAATTCTTGGCTTCTTCTCTTTCTTGGTGCTGATATGAGCTCGACCAAATATAACCTTCAACCTTATCTTTAGGTCTTTTGGAGTGGGAGCCTTCTTTTCTAGCTATCTCTCCAACCAATCAGGAATTGAGAGATTTCCCTTAGGTGATTCTTGTTGATCCTCCTTTTCACCCTCACTTTCATCTTTTTTGACTTCAATGGCCTTATCACTGAGAGCCTCCTGCTCTATCCTTGTATCCTCCTTTTCTTCATTGGAGTCCTGAACAAAAACTATGTGTCTGATAGGGGATTTGGTACATAAGCACTCATCGGGGTTGTTTTCCTCTTTAACATATTTTTCCTCTCTTTCCTCATCATGGCCGTGCTCCTCAGGCTGCTCAATTTCAAGATGCTCATAATTTTTAGCCTCTTCTTTAGGCTTATCCTCTTCCTTATCTTCTTGCTTTTTATGAGGGAAAACCTCTTCATCATGCCCAGGTGCATGGTCCCATTCTTCTATTGGAGACTTATCATCCCCCGTCCCTATGATAACAACCTCTTCTTCAGTAATAGGTTTTTTTCAGCCTCCTCTTCAGTTTCCTTGAGTTGCTTAGCCCACTCAGCATCAAGCTCGGGATCAACTATCTCTTCAATTATCTTTGTGTATTCGCTCTCATCACTGGAAGACTCATAGGTGACCTCATCAATTACTCGATGCTCATATATTGGGTGTTCATGATAGTCCTCTGCCTCCTCTTCCATCCTCTTAGTTGATTCCATTTGTTGTCAGTGGTCCAATTCCTCAAAAATTTGCATGGTAGCTTCCATTGTTGGCAGCTCGGTAGGAGGAGGAGGAAATGGAGTGCTAATTATTGCCTGAGCTATTACAACTTGTACCACCGGATTTAAAAACATTCCTAAGAGCTCAGAGGGCACATTTTGTATGTATTTCATGAAGGATTCTGGGAGGGTAAGGGCAGGCATTGTGGTTGCAGTTGGAAGAGAAAATGAAGGAGACATGGAGGGTGAAGAAATGGGTGAGGTAGTGGCAGAGGATGAATTGATCGATATTACTCATGTGATGGGAGAAGTAGAAGCAAGATGGATTGAAATATCCACCGCGGGCGGAGAGGATGCTACTACTGCGTGTGGGATAGGCGGAGTGGTGACAACAATAATAGTGGTTACAATAATAGATGAAATAGGTGAAGAATTTGGCTAATTAGCCTCCATCTCCTCTCCCTCATGGAGCGGATCTTCTTGGATTACTAGCATTTTGGTGACACTGCCCATTCGCTTATGTTTCTTGGGAGGTTCACCCTCTGAGGCCTTCCTAGCGTACACCTTTGGGTTGGAATATTTCTCTTCCATCTCCTTTATCTTTTTCGAACGAACAGATGGAGGGGACTTAAATGTTTCTCCTGTCAATGTAGTATTTTCCCCACCACCTGAACCACTTGGCTCGCTCTCGAGCCCCTTGAATGTCAAGACAACCCTTTGTTGCTTTAATTGAGCAACTTGCTCATCTATCCATGCCTTTGTTCGAGCCTCAAAAGGCTTAGTAAGTATGTCGAGTTCATCAACCTCTGGCTCATTCCAATCAATTAGTGGCAGTGGCATGTTTGCAATGGCATTGTATCTAGGGTCGATCACGATGCTCTCATCTTCCTCAAGTTGATCGGGCATCAGGAACAAATTCACCCTCTTCAAAGAGTATGCGCTCATCCACATATAGTGCCTTAACCGCACTTCAAAGTCATCCTTGCAATTGGCCCAAAAATCTTCAACATTGTGGAGGTGGGCATACTCCTATCCAATCGCCTTTTTGACATGACTGTATGGGTCCATTCATGGCCTGGCTGTGTGAGATTTGAAGTGATATTCTGCCAATTCCTTCTCCTAATTTCCTACACATTAGGAAGTATTAAGCTCATACATCCCTTGGATGAGTAAGGGGATAAGGGATCCTCGCTAGATGCTTGCTACTCAAAATGGTGTGAATGTGTTGCAACTACTAAGAGAGCTCTAACAATATAATCTGGTCATTAGGGTACTAGGCAGCTTGTTTGGCCTTTTTGAGAAGCCTTGGGCGTGAATGTATGTGAACTTGGGGTACTAGATAAATAGGAAAGCTTAATTTTTTAGAAAAGCTCGAGCACTATGGGAGACTCTTCTCTCAAAATTACCCCTGAGCAATCTGATGATATAAGCAATGAATGCATCATTTACTTTGCAATAATTTTTTTGAAGTTCCTGAATTGTAGCTGAGGGTACTTATCGAAAGCCTTGAGTTCTCTACCAGACACTTCGTTTGGAGTTTTGAATAACCCATTATAATGTCTCCTATCGACCAGTGAGTATACCAGGTAAGAGGTCATATAGAACTTGGAGGTCTTCTTCACATTCATGAATTGCGCATGAAAGTGGTCACTGATTATCCCTCCCCAATAAAATGTGGTGTCCTCCCCATGGAGAATCTGCTAAATGAAGTAAACCATCCATTCCTGAAAATAGGCCGCAGTGGGGAGGCCCATTACTCTGCCTTAGCAAGGTGACCAAATCATGATAGTCTTTGAAGAAGTTGCTGCGAAACAGTTCTTGGGGAACCTTTTTAGCACTACCTCGTCTATCCTTTAGCCAATACTGATTTATGAGTTTTCTTGCATCTTATGGGGTCTTCATCCCACACTTCTTTGTATTCTTGGATAGTAGGCATCTCCATCTTTTCAAAGATAGGAATGTGGAAGGTTTTTGTTATTCCTGATGGCGACATGTCGGCCAGGATGTTTCCATCTCTATCGATAATAGTTCTTGTTTCTGGCTGATATGCCTCTCTATAGGCCATTACCAGCTCAGGGGAAATCAAGGCAGGAGGGAAACCCGTAGCCCTAACTATTCCACTACTCATGATGAGTCTTGCATTATCTGTTTTGGGGCTTATTCTAACCCTTTGTATGAACTCATCAATGTTGACATGCCCAATATTCATGCCAGAGATGTCCTTCCACTTGGTTGTGACCTTGGAATGTAATGACAGTCCCTGGAATTGATATTTCATCTAATCTTTATCCTCCTTGCCTTGAGGAGCCTTAACAGTTCTCTTTCCTTTGTCTTTGGCTACCCCCAAAGGTTTTGTACCTGATTCCATATATCCTACACATAGAGGCGGGGTTAAGTACAATCTAGCATGACAACATAAATGGTTAGTCAAATCCCTGCAACACATGGTTAGATTGAATAATTCATCATTCATCTTTCAAAAGTCTAACACTTAGTCAAAGTTATCTTCTGAGGTTCACTAGAGGGAAATTGGATGACCTAGGCCCCAGAGGTCGGACTTCCCTTGCCAAAATGTTGTTTCGAAGGGCGAACAGGCTAGGGAGGCCTGAACGATTTCTCTCGATCTTGGATTTGGATAATGAAGTGTTTATGAGGAAGGTGATCACATTTTAGCAAGTGGGTCATCATTTGTTTTCAGGTTGGATGTCATTTAGGTCACTATTTAGGCATCCGGGATTAAACCAAGGGAAGGCTGTCAAGTTTTAGCTGTTTGGAACAACTTTGAGAAAACAACATTTCAAAGGTGGAGTTCCGCAATTCAAAACCCGACAGGTGGAAGGCCATGGGATGAAGCTTTTTCAACTCTTTAGTCATTTTAGAGCCCAGGCCGCGGAGCCTAGGAGGTTGTTGCGTGATAGCTTCATGAAACGACGAAGCAAGGACGAAAGTCTAGAGCCTGCATCTTGATGGATCGGACCTAAGGGGAAGTTTCACCCCACACTTTGCTTGTCAAAACTTGGCGGAGATCAGGATTTCAGGGCCTGGAAGTCGAAAAGACGGTCTGGGTTTGTTGTTCGGGACAACCGAGACGAGACGGAATCCTGATGGCAGAAGTCCGGTGGGCGGGGTCCGACGAAGGCAAGGACTTGGAGATTTTCGTTAAAAAATTTTTAGCGGGGAAGCACTCTAGTTAGATTGAATAACTCATCATTCATCTTTCAAAAGTCTACCACTTAGTCAAAATTATCTTCTGAGGTTCACTAGAGGGAAATTGGATGACCTAGGTCCCAGAGGCCAGACTTCCCTTGCCAGAATGTTGTTCTGAAGGGCGAACAGGCCAGGGAGGCCTGAACGATTTCTCTCGATCTTGGATTTGGATAATGACGTGTTTATGAGGAAGGTGATCACATTTTAGCACGTGGGTCATCATTTGTTTTCAAGTTGGATGTCATTTAGGTCACTATTCAGGCATCCGGGATTAAACCAAGGGAAGGCTGTCAAGTGTTAGCTATTTGGAACAACTTTGAGAAAACAAAATTTCGGAGGCAGAGTTTCGCAGTTCAAAACCTAAGAGGTGGAAGGCCACGGGACAAATCCTTTGCAACTCTTTAGTCGTTCGAGAGCCTAGGCCGCAGAGCCCGGGAGGCCGCTGCGTGATAGCCGCATGAAATGACAAAGCAGGGACGAAAGTCCGGAGCCTGCATCCCGACGGACCGGACCTAAGGGGAAGTTTCGCCCCATACTTTGCTTGTCAAAACTTGGTGAATATCGGGATTTCGAGGCCCAGAAGTCGGAAAGACGATCTAGGTTTGTTGTTCAGGACAATCGAGATGGGACGAAAGCTCGATGGCAGAAGTCCGGTGGGCGGGGTTTGATAGAGGCAAGGACTTGGAGATTTTCATTAAAATTGTTTCAGCGGGGAAGCACTCAGAAATTGGAAGCCGAGAGGCAGTCACTTGGTGGCCGTTTAAAATGACAGAACAACAACGATGACTTACAGACAAAAGTCCAGAGATCGGGACTCGGGGGTAGCTAGGAACTTAGAAATTTTCCTGATTTTTCAACTAGTTTGTTCAGATGGCATTCACGAGTTCAAGGTCTAGTTGTCAGAGGGTAGTCCCTTGATAGCTATTGAAAATGATGAACTGGAAGTAGCGATCTAGGGATGGAAGTCCACAGACTGGGACCTGACGGGTGCTTGGAGGCATCATTTTTATTACAAGTTTCATGTCAATCCGTCATCCAGGGTCCGAGGTCCGGAGAGACGTAGGGGAAATGCCATTTGAAACAGTCGAAAATGAGCGGCCATCCAGAGGCAGAGGTTCAAAGTCCGGAACTCGTGAGGACGTTTTCCACCGAGGTAAGTTCATCAAGTTTGTATTTTAAACAAACATGACAATGGGGAGTCTTGGGCCCGGAGGGCACCGACACCTGCCCCGAAGAACATCGACGAGACAACAAGGCTCCGAATTCGATTTTTGAAGTTTCTAACGGATGTTTTGGAAATACAACACATGGGTTTTGTGGCATGGTGTCCCCTCTATCAGGTTCATACAAAATTTTCCCCTATTGTCCATTGTTTAAGCATGAAGTCACGAAAAGACGTAGTAGGTTGTCGGACAATAAGCGTACCTCAAAGACCTGATGAAGATGGACGTCGAATTCATGAAGAACGACGAAGTGGAAGCTCGGGCATGAGGACGACAATGCCTGGGGAGGCACTACACTTCTTTGGAATTCTTGACATGTGAAAATTACAAGTCAGACTCAATATTTATATTCTTAGTTGCAATAAATGTCCTTAATAAATGTAGGTATGACGGTTAGTGGATTCAAATTAAGGACGGCGACGGGAAGACCGGAGCCTGAGGTCCGAGATGATGTGACTTAATGGTTGTCCAAAAACTCACCAAGTGAGAATCTGATGGCTAAGTAGGCACCAGGGTCTGAAGACTGAAAGGACGTTGGTCGACGACTGTCCAAAGTAGTAAAAACCTGAAGGAATCCCGGGCAGGGAAACTCGAAGGGTCGAGTCCAATAGGCACGATGAAATGTCAGATTTAATGCAAGTCACCAGATGGAAAACAAGAAGCCAAGACCTAGAAGCTGAAAAGGCGTAGATTGAAAGCCGTTAGAAAAACAAAATAGATAGGGAAACCCGAGAGGGGAATTCCGACGGTTTGGGCTCGGGAGGCTCTACAAACACCAACAAAAGGTGAAATGTCAAGGAAGCTTTAGGACTCTACAAATTTTGAGGGGAAACACATTATCAACCTAAGATGAGAGTTGAGAGGCACATTGACCATCAAGGTCACCAAAATGGGGGCATGCAAAATGAGGCGGCAACAAAATGACTCGACAGGGCAATACAAAGAGGGTCCCCATTCCGAACGGGGCTGTGTGTTATAGGCACAAAATTTATATGTTTATGCAAACTTAGAAGGCCAGGGATAGGCCTCTTGGAAGTATTATTTTAAGGGGGGAGATGGTTCAGGTTCTTCATGGTACACCCACTAGATGATGTCGTCTTTGTGTGTATCTTGTCATAATCCAGAAGAGCGAAAAGTGCTAGACCCCACATTTGGAGCATTGAGGGTGATTATCTTCTCTTCATCTTTTGGAATCGACTGAGATGGTTGACCCCATATACGGGGTAAGGGTGGTATGGTTTGCACATTCAATGTTGTATGCATTTCGTACTTACCACATTCCTCGTTAATGATCTGGACCTTAGTGATGGTGGAACCAGGTGTGGATGATGGCATGGATGATGTGGTGTTTAATGTGTTGGTGGATGGATGAGAATATGGTGCGTAAGATGCCCCCATTTCTACCCCAGGGCAGTAATGAGAATGTGGAAAGGAAGCCTCTAGTGCACAATAGTATTCAAATGGCTGAGGGTCAACTTGTAGAGTTACTTCCATTCCTTGAAATGGGAATTTCAGACATTGATGATAGGTTGATGGGACAACTTGCATAAAGTGAATCCATGGGTGGCCAAGAAGGATGTTATATGGAAGTTCAAGGTCTAAAACATGACACATAGTATACTACACAATGGGGCCCACCTGAATAAGAAGACAAATAGTTCCCTCAGAATCTCATTCTGCATTATCATATGATTTGATGGTGATAACCTGATTATTTAGGTTAGCTTGGGTGTATCCCACCTATTGTATAAACTTTAATGTACAAAGATTTAAGGCAAAGACATTATCTACCAATACCCTTTTTACTTTATGACGGTTCACCCCAACCTCTAGGTGAAGGGGATGGTTATGACTTGAGTTAAGGCATGACGTATCTTTCTGACTAAAAGCTAATTGGTAGGTTGTGGATAGATTTCCTACCAATGCTTGGAATTGTGTGGGATCTATGTCATTAGGGACTTGAGTGCTCTGTAAGGCCTTATTCAAGATATCTTGATGCATAGGGAAAGACTTAAGCAGATCTAGTATAGAAATCTGAGCTGAGGTCTTACCTAAGTGATCAAGGATGTTGTATTATGAACTGACAGATGGAAGCTAGGTAGAAGCAAGGGCTATTGGGACCGTGATGCGGGTGCGACGGGTGGTAACAACACATTGTGGATCTTTTCCTTTGACGTGTATCATGGATACACGTGGCTCGACTTGTTCTATGTATGTGACAACACCTTGGTAATTGTATGGCAGTTTTTTATAACTGATATTATTTGTGCTGCTATTCTAGTTGTTGTTACTAGGTCTAGGATTGGAGTTGGATGTACTAGGACCCTGATTATGCTTGGGAAAAGCATTTTGATATATTTGAAGTTGAGCATTAGACGAGGTTGTGATGTTAGAATCCACATGGATTTCACCCTAATCTATGAGATTTTGGACATATGTTTTCAAATTTTGGCACTTATCCAATGTGTGTCCCTCAATCTTGTGAAATTCCCAATACTTGTTCTCTTTGAACCAAGTTGGCTTGGGCTTGGACTCGTCAAGGGGCTTGGTTATAGGATAAGTGATGGGATAGCTAGCTTGGAGGAGCTTGTTAAACATGATGCTAAGGGGTTCACCCAACTGATTAAACTGACATTTATTTCCCCCTTGGTTCTTTTGATTTGACTATTGATGGGGTGCTCCTTGGGGTACGAATATGGCATTTGGGATTGATTGCTACTATTGAGGAGGATATTTTTGCGAGGTGGTATCCACCTAGACTTTTTTGGTGTTAGTGACACCATCATTGACAACATTCTTATTATTATTCCAATAACAAGGTTTATCCCTAGAGGATCTCTCTTTATCAATTTTGACCTGCCCTTTAGCAACAAGGGCTCTTTCCAAGATAGGACCCTTCTCCACTATTTCCACAAAGGTGGTGATGCAGTGGAGTCGAAAGTTGTGAGCCATGTCCAAATGGGAATTTTTGATAAACAATGTAATCATGTCTTTTTCCTGCAGTGGGGATTTAATGCGGTTGGCTAAGGCTTGCCATCTTTGTAGATAGCTTGCAAAGGTCTCTCCATCACATTGTTTTTATTTTAGGAGATCAAGCGTGTCAATATCCTTCTCTAGATTGAAGGAGAAGTGGGAGACGAATTGTTTTGATAGCTACACAAAGGATTTGATGGATTCATTTTCAAGACCCATGAACCAATCAAGAGCGACCCCCTGTAGGCTTTTAGGAAACGGTCATATGAGGTAGTTGTCATTATGCATGACTTCTTGGCAATGGGCATAAAACTCTTTCAGATGAGCTTTGGGATCTTTGGTTCCCTTGTACTTATCAAATTTTGGAATTTCAAAGTGTTTAGGGAAGGGAACCAAGGAAATGGAGGGATCAAATGGATAGGGACAAATGTCCTCAAATTTGAATGATTGTTTGCCTGTCCTAGCTTGCAAGTCCTTCAATGTAGCCTTGGCTTCTTCCAAGTATTTTTTGATAGGTGTTGTAGGAGTTGGCATAGGTTGATTGTACAAATGGTATTGTTGGTATGATGAGGATGGTACTCTAGCGGTTGGATCATATACAGGTTGAGATGCATAAGAGGGCATTTGCTGGTTCTAATTGGGATAAGCGGATTGTGGATTAATGTACGACATATATGAAGATGATGGGTTGTGATGGTAGGGTGGTTGCTGTTGGTAATAAGAAGTGGGCAAAGCACCCTGCTGTTGTGTAGGATTTTGATAATACAAAGAGGTAGAGCCCCCTTATTGATATGACAATTGTTGTTGGTAGTGATAGGTGGAAGGTGCACTCTGGTGATAAGATTGTTGTTGCTGGTGATAGGATGGATAGTATTGATGCACAACGGTGGGCTGCTGCATGAAATATAGGGGCGGATTTGATGGTTGTTGATAGGGATTGGTATAAATTAGCAGTTGGGTCCGCGATTGATTTTCAGAAGCCTGATGAGGATTGGAATTAGGATGGGATGGGGCAATCTATGTGCTGGATGGATGATAAAGATATTTCATAAGAGGATTATGTTGTGTTTGTGTAGGAATCTGTATATGCTGCTATGGAGGTTACTGCTGTGGCGGTTGTTGGTAAGATGGGCGAGATGGAATATGTTGTTGTTGTGGGATTGTTGTAGAAGTGCCACATGGTGGTTACGGTGGTTGAGATGTAGTTTGTATGAATTGGTGTGGTGGTTGCGTATGAATTGAATCATTTGTTGTGGGATGATAATGTTGTGTTTTGGAGGTTGTTGATGAGGTGGTAGGGATGAAGCAACAATAGTAGCAGTGTATTGTGGTGGTGTTGGCAATGAAGTGGACTGGTGAGGATTAGTAGGAGGTTGCTGGAATGCAGGTGGTGGAAAGTTGTTAGCAGAGGAAGATATTGGAGGTGGAATTAATGCAAGGGTAGGAATTTCCCCAGTGTTGATAGGTGGCTGACTAGGATGTTGAGCTAGAAGTGGTGGAGTGGATGGGATGTATGGTGGCATGTCGTAGGCGTAGGGATCGTGATGCTTGGGTTGTACTATAGAGGTTGCGGTTGGGAGACAAGGATAACTAAAAAATTGGTGTATCACAACATTTCCAGACTTAGGATGATATCAATTCTCCATGGGTGCACCTTTAGGGACATATAAATTCCATAGGATGTTTTGTGAAGTTTGTGGATCGGTAGGTGCGGGAAGAGTGTGGGTACCGATATATTGTGACACATCAAAATTAGATGGTGGTTTGAATCCTCTCATAAGTAGAGTGGCAAGAATCTTATCCCCACGTTCATTGAGGAGATGATCCTTCATTGAACAGTAACATGATCATTAAGGTATTCATCAATAGTGACTTCAAGTTGCGTAACCAGATTCTCATCATCAGGTGGTGTGGTGTTTTAGATGTCGGTATTGGATTGGGATGATGCACCATTATGAGGATCTTGTGGGATGTTTGGATGGGAACCTTGGGCTTGTTGGTTTGCCATTTTCTTTTTTGCTTGTGAACGGGTCTGAACGGGCATGAACATGCAAAACAACTAGGTGGTCTAAAATGTAACTAAGCTTCTAAGATGCAATCTAAATGATGATCTAAATGATGATTGAATTGGATGAAAGATTCAATTGATTGGATAAAGATGTGATTAGATTGGATTGGATTAGATTGATCGATAATATAATTGATAGGATTGGATGGAATCAAATTAGGGATCAATTGATTGGATGATTGGAAGGGTTTCTAAACTAGGTTTAGAGATCACCCTAGGTGACTTAAGGTGTTGATTGATCAGATTAGAGGATGAATTGATGATCACGACACCAGTTCTGCCTTGAGATGGAAGGGGATTGATAGGGCTGAGGATGATGATTGACTTAGGATGGATGGTGATCCTAAGCTAATGTTGAAGGATGACGATCAAGTTCAGGTACCTAGGTCAGTTCAAATAACAACTTCAAATGAAGTTTAGAGGATTTTGGATCGAGAAAATGATAATGGATGTTGAACCTAAAGGATAATTAAGGATACACCTATATGATTCAGATAATGATTTGAATGCAAATGGATCGTGATGTAGGTAGACTAATGTGAGTTTTAAGCACAAATGAGATGTGCAAATAGATGAGCAGACAATAATCTTTTTAGAATCTCGAGAAACTGGATTTTCATATTAGACTTGGGAAATAGATGCAATTTTAGGGTAGGGCCACCCAAACTTGGGCAGGGTCACCCAAACTAGGGTAGGGTCACCCAAATAGACTCTGGTTTTGACTTAGTTTGAAAAATGGTCAAGTGATATCAATAAATAGACCTCCACAATAGGAAAATAAGTTCATAGAACGGGTGAACGATCACTTGGAACAGATGTACGAGATAGGGGAATGACACTCGAAATGAGAAAATAGGTTCTCGAAATGGGTGGATGGTTTCCCGAAACAGGTGAACGAGTGGTTGAAATGAGGGAAGGATATTCAAAATGGGAAAACGGATATCTGAAATGGATGAATGAATGGTTGGAATGGTTAAACAAGTACCCAGAATGAGGGAATGACACTCAGAACTAGAAAATGGGTATGCAAAATGGGGTAAAGGTTAGCGAATGGAGGTTGAAAATGACTATTCAAAGGATAGGGTCACCCTTTTTAGGGCAGGGTTGCCTCTTTGAGGGAAGGGTCACCCAAACTTGGGCAGGGTCGCCCAAACAGTGGGCGGGTAACCCAAACAGGGGGCAAGGTCGCCCAAACATGAAAAATTACTAAAATTTTAATTTGGACAAGATAAACAATAGTTGATTCAGGGGGAAGGGTCACTCCTTTGAGGGCAAGGTCGCTTGTTTGAGGGCGGGGTCACCCCTTTGAGCGAAAGGTTGCCTGTTTCAAGAAAAATGGTGAATTTTGACTTGGTCTGGGTAAAAATGGTTGAAACAGGAAGCGTGGGGTTGCCCTTTTGAGGGCAAGGTCACCCCTTTGAGGGCAAGATCATCCGTTTCAAGGCAGGGTCACCTCTGTGTGTTGGTATGAATCTAACTTAGTAAAAAATATTTATGGAAAAGGAAAAAATGACAAGCAAAAGGCCAAAATTGACTGACAATCATTGGTTTTTCATAAGAAGATAGTTCAAACAACACAAGGCTAGTTTTAGTGCTAAGGGTATGATCAACACGGTCCTCTATCTAGGCTTAACAAGGTTTCTAAGGGAGTCCCCGATATACGCATGATACGTGGGGCACAACCGTGAACACCAGTCTGTCACAAGCTTAAGTCAGGAACTTCCAACGAGACACTCAGAGCTCATACCAACTCTTCACATCTTGTCTAGGTATCACCCTTGCTTTGATGCTCTGCCATCCATAATTTGACTAGATTGAGGTAAAAATTTTTCCTCCCCCCTTTATAAACCCCGTCGGTACGCGTGGTTGTAATCATCCTTTGGGGTGATGAAATCCCCAAGCAAGTCCTGCTAAGAAAATAAAAATGGGTGAAAAGGACTTAAGTGGACTATTATTTATCTTCACCTAGGATCACCAAATGGTGCAAGGGGATTAGATACGTCAATAGACCACTTATACAAACACAACAAGAAAATTTACTAACCCTTTAATTAAACCTATGTTCTTAGTTTAGAAATGAAAATAAGAAGGGAAAAAAAGATTTTCTCCACCTACAAAAAAATCTGTTAGTAGTTTTGTTTTGTATGTCTTTGATAATCGAGTTGCACAAACGTTAGTAACGAAACACACTCATCAACAAACAACTGTTAGCAGGTCAGAAATAGTGAAAACAGTCATAAATTGGATTATGGAATGAAAAACTAACCGACTGTTTACCTGTTTTACCTCTGCTTCGGACGTGGCCACCTGTTTGTTCAAATCTTGCAAAAAAGTCAAAAAAACAAAAAAAAAAATCAGGGTTTTGGGTGGGGTCGCCTGTTCGTGGGCGAGGTTGCCCCTTTCTAGGTGAGGTTGCCTGTTCGTGGGTGGGGTCCTCTGTTCGTGGGTGGGGTCGCCTGTTCAGGGACAAAATCTACAAAAAAATAGAAAAATAGAAACTAAAAATCTAGATTTTTTGGCGAGGTTGCCTGTTCGTGGGCGGGGTCACCCCTTTCTAGGCAGGGTCGCTTGTTCATGGACAAAATCTGCAGAACACAGTCAGAAATAGGAAAAAAACAAAAAATAGAATTCTGGATTCTGGGCGGGGTTGCCCCTTTGTGGGCAGGGTCGCTTGTTCATGGGTAGGGTCACCCATTCGTGGACCTGAGCCTCCAAAATAGTTAGAAACAAGAAAACAAAATTTTGGATTTTGGGCGGGTTCGCCCCTTTGTGGGCAGAGTCGCCTCTGTGTTACTGAACTTGCAAAATTTCAAAAAATAGAAAATGTGAAAGGAACAGAACCATGATGTGGGTGTCACCAGGCGTGCCAGAAATGTGTGCAGTGAAAATCCCTAGTCTAAAATGGAAAAAAGAATGCAATGAAAATGAAACACAACAACACCTCAAAAGGTAGGCCTAGTTGAAACTAAACAAAACAACAATAATAATTATACCTTTGCTTGTTTAGCTTGATGAAATGGTTGGCCCTTAATGATGCTATTGATTTGTGCTCCTTGATGTCAAGCTTGCAATAATGGAGGTGGTTGAATGATAAAAGATGGTAGGTGAGAATGCAAAATGGCTTTGAATGCTACAATAATGGCTAGAATGGCTTGAAGGCTTGAAGGCAATAATGACTTGTATGCTAAATCTCCAAATTCTAACCTTTTTAACTTGAGGCCAAGGCCCTCCATTTAAACAAAAATGGATGGCTGATATTGATCCACTATGGACGAGATGAAGGGTTGTGGTGAGTTGAGGACTCACAAACCCTCACATCTTTCCATGTGGAGGGTGAGATGGAAGAAGTACAAGGTGACATGGAAAAGGCCATGTGGTCCCAAGGATTGAAGAGAATTTCTTTAAAAATAGATTCCTTGTCCCCAAGTGGGGCCGAAAGTGACAAGTGAGGACTTTTAGAAAGTTCACTCTTGTCACCATGGGGATTGGAGAGGGCATTGGAAGAATAAAAGTGAATTTAAAATTCACAAGCTTGGAATAAACCCATGGATAAGACAAGGTCCTCCAAAAGGAGGTCCTTGTCCCATGTACTTGATGTGACCTTTGAGAGGTCATGGGGAAGACAAATGCATGGGGGGAATAAGTGTGAATTTTCAATTCACATGGGGAAGAGGTCAAACCAAATAAGGTAAGTACCATGAAAGGCTGACTTAAGGACATGCTAGAAAAGGTGAGTGATTAGGATTAAGATTGTGCAAATAGGTGATTAGGAAAATTAATGAGGATTAGAGATAAGTGGCTAAATATGGAGGATGTGACATTAATCCTGATTAAGGATATGCACATCCTTAATGAAGGATTAATTAGATTAACCCAGATTAATGAAAAGGTTGTGGAGGATGGGACAAGGAGAGAGAAAAAAATAATTCAAAATTAAAGAGGATAATTGACTAAATTAAATAAATTGATTGATTTATTTAATTTAGAGAGGAAATGTTAAAAGATAAAGTATATAATTAAATACTTTTAGGAACCTTAGAAAATGAGACAATATTAATTAAATATGTCATTTAACTAATATAGACGAATTAGACAAGTAAATGATAGCATTTTGACCATATGGGAGTGGTCAAATTTAGGTGTCTACAGGGGGTTTGATTGCGGCAAGCCCCTATACAACCGCAACATTTTTCTCATTCGTCTTGTGTGTAGGTTGTCAAAGCAAAGCACATAGTGAAGAATTGGATGTTTCATTGTTTCTAAGGTCCCTCCTAGCTCTCCTTGTGCTTTCTTTTAGTTTATGCTCTTTATCTTGTCATCCTATTCAATAGACCTCAGATCTAGGTTAGATAGTGAAACTTTGGTCTGCTCATTTAAGTCCTTGAGCCCTCTATCGCTTACGACACCAACGCGTAATTTGGACTCCAGCATGCCATGTTGTCATCCCGAATCTACGCTACAGTCCTTTGGCCAAGAGCACCTCTGTCTAGATATAATTTTTTTTTTAATTTCTTCATTCAACTTGTATTGAGGTGGATAAGGGAAGTTCATTCCATGGGATTCTCTTGAGAACAAATAGACTCGTGAGCACCGAATCCCCCTTATCTCACATTTTGGTGAACTTGATGTGAACATGTTAGGTCTATTTTTACAATGTTTCAATGTTTATGATGACACTTTCAATGTTTATGATGAAACTTTCTCTAAGGAAGATTTCAATATGTTAGATGATGCTCTAGATGATTTCTTGGAAGTGTCTTCCCCTATCTATAAACATTCTGAACAAACTTCTTTTTTACAACCTGAAGAGTTGGTAAACATTGTGGTTGTCTCTCTAGCTTCTTCGAGCCCTTAGAAGCCCGTCATTTACTTGACTCCGACCAGCCCTTCTCCTAAGAAGGATCACTCTGTCCATTGAATTTCATATCACGATGATTCACCGGATTTGTATATGCATTGACTTTCATGATCTTAATAAGGCTTCTCTTAAGGATGATTTTATGTTACCTAATATAGATATGATTGTGGACTTGACTGCAGGCCATGCCTTATTATCTTTCATGGATGTCTTCTCAGGCTACAATAAGATTTGTATTAACCTAGAAGATCAATACAAGACAACCTTCACTACCCATTGGGGTACCTTCTGTTATGTGGTCATGCCCTTTGGATTAAAGAATGTAGGAGAAACTTACCAATGATCGATGACCCTAATATTCCATGACTTCATTCATAAAATTCTAGAAGATTACCTTGATGATATCTTGGTGAAATCTATAACCCATCAGGATCACATGAAAAAACTGTCTTATTTTTGAAAGGCTTCGACTCTATAAAATGAGGCTTAATCCTCTTAAGTGTGTCTTCAGTGTAGACGTAGGAAATTTTTTGGGATTTATAGTCTCTCATCATGTAATCAAGGTCGAAACAAATAAGATCAATGGCATTGTTAACATGCCTCCACCCAAGAACATTATAGAGTTGCAAAGCTTACAAGGGAAGATTATGGAAATTCGTAGATTCATATCTCAATTAGTTGATCGTACCCTTCATTTCACTCATTTGTTAGAAAAAGATGTTCTCTTTGTATGGAATGAAGAGTGCTAGAAGGATTTTGAGTCAATCAAAACTTATTTGGCCAATCCTCTTGTATTAATGCTAGCTATGCAAGATAGACCCTTTCTACTCTACCTTGTTAGATCCCAAATGCTTTGGCAGCCTTGCTCACTCAATATGATGATGTCGAGAAAGAGAGAGTGGTCTACTACATTAGTTATGTCCTAGTTGATTATGAAACTCGTTATTCATCTATGGAGAAACAATGTCTTTCTCTCATCTTTGCAACACAAAAGCTGAGACACTATCTTATTCATGTTGGAATGCATGTCATTGTGAAAAGTGACCTTCTAAAGAATTTGTTCTCTAGTGCCGACCTTGCTGGGAGGTTAGAAAAATGGGTAATGTTGCTTTCTGAGTTTGACATAAAGTTTGTCACTCAAAAATTAATAAAGGTTAAATGGTTTCCTATCAATGGGAAAACGTTCCTTCATCTCGCTCCTTCTCAGGCTTGGACTTATTTCCTGATGAGAACATTTTCATAATCAATCATGACCTTGTGTGGAAGATGTATTTTGATGGGTCGAGATTTCAAACTGGCTCGGGAGTAGGCATAGTTTTGATCTCGCTTGAAGATAAACTGATCCCTCTCTCATTTCAATTAGACTTCCCTTGTACTAACAACATCGCTAAGTACGAAGGTCTCATTTATGGCTTGCATGTCGTGATTGCATTAAAAGTAAAACATCTTCATATCCTTGGTGACTTTGAGCTTATTATGAATCAAATTACGGGAACCTATCAAGCTAAGCAAAGTAAGTTGTCTCAATATGGAGACCTTTCTTTGTCCTTGTTTAACCGATTCTCCTCCTTCACAATAGAAAATGTCCCTAGGAGAGAGAATCGACATGCATATGCCATGGCGAGTGTTTCCTCCCTAGTACCCTAAGATGAAGATACAAAATAATACCACTTCATGGTTCAGGTCCTTCGATCTCTTTTAGTTTTTGATCTACCTGAATCTGATGCTCTTATCTATTCTCACGTAGACTTGGGGGAATGGTTTTATAAAATCTACAACTATCTGGAGACTAGAAACTTCCCTGATAGTGCGACGAAGAACGATCACACGCATATACAAAATCTTTCAGTCCTTTATGTTGTCTTGTCTGATGTTCTCTATCAAAAGTCTTACAATAGTTTACTTCTTCGATGTCTAACTAAAGCAAAAATACCCCTTGCCCTTAAGGAAGCCCATTCAAGTTCTGAGGGTGGACACTTTGGCGGTAAATCCCTGGTGTGGAAATTAATACACATGGGTACTATTAGTAAATGATGGAACAACTCTGATTTTGTTAAAAAGTGCCAACAATGTCAACAACATAGTCGACTTATTCATGCTCCTGCACAAGAGTTACAAAACTAGACCTCTCCTTGGTCGTTTGCAAAATGGGGGTTAGATATTATTGGAAAAATATCACCTCCTTCTTCTAAAGGACATACGTTTATCATTATTGCTATAGATTACTTCACGAAGTGGGTCGAAGCCATCCTACTTTGATCTATGAATGCTGAAACCATTTGTAGCTTTCTTCTAAATAACATCATTTCTTGTTTTGGATTGCCTTCTACACTTGTTTCTGACAATGGTACACCATTCAAGCACAAGGAAGTAAATCAATTCCTAGAGAATTTTCACATTCAACATAGATTTTCTACATTGTACTATCCTCAATCTAATGGCCAAGTGAAAGCGTCTAATTTAAACATACATCCATACACATATAAAATCCATAGCATCAACATACATGAAAGTAAGGAACACACACATAAATTAAGCAATGCCATAATATCAAAATTAGTATCTCATGTATATATGTATAAATTTCAAAAGTCATGTACATGTATTGTGCCACTATCGTTAAAAAATGAGTGGTTGTTGTATATGTATATCCGTGTCTATAAAAAAAATATCTACAAATATATATTATGGCTACAAAAATGATATACAAAAAGAGGCTCTCTATGGCTTGGGCATGTGGCTCCCGAAGCCCTCTGGCTCTAGCTGTGGCTACAGGCGGGGCTGCATGATGGAGATGAATCAAGAGTGGTGTGAGCGTGAGACGGACATAGCTGCGCGCATCCCCCTGATCCCTCCCTAGAGAGAGCATGTCTACATACAGGCCTGGATAAGCTCCTGGTGTAGCTGTTGATCACCACCGAGATCATGGTTGTTGGATTTCCCGCATGGTCATTGAGATGACTCTAAAGGGCATAACGTGCTTGCTCGATGACAACAACCCTCATCATGCCCACATCTCGCTCTGCAAGTGTTGTCCGCAACTCCCCCAACAACTGGTCATGTTGCCCCCAAAATGTGGTAGCGTCATAAGTCCTCTGTATAATCTCCACTTGTGCCTCCTCGTAGGTAGTCCTCAGCGTGCTACTAAATCAAAAAGGTGGACATGACATCCCATTGAAACTAGCTATTACACATCTAAGACTGCCCCCTAGATAGGCACGAAAAGGGCCTCCTCTAATATGCATTGGGTAAACAACCTAGTCCATCTCTGAGTATCCATTGCAAACACAAAAAGAGAATGTATATGAGTACCATGAAATGTATAGATACTAAAACCAAAACATAGTATACATGTACATGAGATAAAAACTGAAAGTACTAAAGTGAAATAGCATAAACAACTGCCATACTTGGGTCTCTTCGCTGCTTGAATGGGTCAGGGGGAGGAGGAGCACTCGATCCCACACAATCAATGTCAAGAGCTACCCCTGACACTACAAGGGCTGGTGGTGCCAATGAAACTGAAGTAGCTGGTGGAGGAGAGGACATCCTCCACTGTCGCCTTGGCCTCGGTGAAGCTGCTCTAGCCTCCTCGGCCTAATCCTGCTGCTTTGGCCGACCCTCCTCCTACTACTTCTCCTCCTTCTCATCTCCATTGACTCGACACCTCCACCTCTACCTAGGTGGCTGTGGTGGCATGTCCCCTTGTAAATCAAGATCTCCCATAAGGGCATCTATTGGGAACACTGGGGAAGGACGATGAGATGCCCACCATGTTGGAAAATCTTGAGCTACGTCGACATTATCCACTATACCCATTCCTGATAGATCAGTGTCATTGGCCTCATCATCAGAGAGGCAACTGTTTGCTATAGTGGGACACAGATGATCCCTTGGCCTCACCACATGACTAAGATCCAATAGTATGATATGAAAAGAAAATCGATGCGACTGAGGATGAAGTGTTCACGCTGTAGGTTCTAGAGGAACCTACCATCATCAACCCATCGAAAGAACCAGTGGGGTTTCCATTTGATCCTATTTGGCGTCAACGTATCAAACTATAGCCGCCAAAACTATATATCGCTATCTCGACTACTGAGTGAGCTCACACTAGTGGGCTATCAAAATAGTGTAATCCCACACCTACAAGAAGCCCTTTGGCCTTGTGCACGTGATTGAGAAAAAAACCATACCTGTAGGAGCATGCACATAGTCAAGTTATGCTACTCGTCGTGCATGTACCAACCAAGCTCATGGTATAGGTGCGTGAGCATGCTACACCCCTACACAAAAACTTTCCGCCACTCCACTATCTCTCGAATGGTGTAGATAAGGCCCTCATGGAGGTGAGAGCCTCACCAATCTATGGTGATATGTGCAATGATGGTGACCACCATGATATGACGTAGTAGAGGGGCAGTGATTCGGGCTTGATTGAACCACTAGGTGTATATGTGCCTGGTCCCGTCCCCGCCATCTATCTAGCCGAAGTAGTATCAGACCCCGTTTGATCGCTCCTGCATCGAGCGTACATCATCAAGCTCCACCCATCAGCCATAGATGGGGAGACTGAGAATGTGGTAAAAATCCTCCAAAGCGATGGTCATATCTCCAGTGGGCAACTAGAAACTCGATGTGGTGGCGTCCCACTTCTCCATTAGCACCATCAGTATCCTGTCATGATAGAGCATCTCTGGCATGGTGTAAACATGCCAGAGACCTATGTGCTGCAGATGTGTGACCTCATCCTCAAAAAGGCCATCTCTCTAGTCTCAAAGTAGTTGCAACACCCACTCACCAAGATGCTCCTTGATCTCTGGATAGTCCTATAAAAATGAAAAAAGTCTAAGTCAGTGCATGGCCAATGAGAAAAAAATTAAGTTGAAAAACATAAATGACATGTGTGCGTCGTGCAGATGTCTGCATGTCGCGCAGGTGTCCTGGTCTACCATTAATAGTGTAGGGATGACAATGCATCCCTCAGATGCTAGCGCTCGTTGAAGATGTGCACACACATCTAGGATGCCTATGTTGCTTTAAAGGTTGAAAAAGTGCTAAAAATTCTTAAAAAATGCAAAATGAAGTGGTTTTGAGGCCTACTTGGTCAACTTCGAGACCCTCAACGATATCTACTCATAGCTAGTCTAGCCTGGGATCCTTGTACTCATGTCTGCTCATCATTTTGATGAATTTTATCTCACAAAATTAAACAAAATCCTCATGATGAATAGTGCAAATAACCCTTCTGGGGGCCCACCTAGGTACATATAGGTCCCCTAGGGCCCATTTTTCCTAGAGTTTGTAGCTCCCTAGTTTCTCCTTATTTTACCCCACCTAGTTGGGGGCAAACTCAGGAGGGGGAATATAGTCACCTCTTCAACATATTTTTCTTTTGAATCACTGAAATTTTTCTTGATCATTCTTCTCACCATGGTAGCTTCCTCCTATTTTTAGGATTGACTTAAAGATTGATTTTTGCAGAGTAAAATTTTGCATGATTTTTCATGACAGATCCTACACTTTTCATTGAGTTCGATCATTGGGGGCATCTTCAGTATTGACTAGCTCGACCTCTGTGACCTTTACAGTACCCTCTTTTGGCACTCGAATTCATAAAACTTCAAGTTTGGGTGAAATTTTTCTTTTCTACTTTAGTGTGGCCAATTTTTCCCAAAATTGAGACCACTAAAGTGGGGGCAAAAAGTAATGTCACAAAATTGCACCTAAGGGAAATTTCACATTTTAGTACTTTACCTAGCATTTATGACATCTAAATGCATTAATGACAAAAACCTCATGGGTCAAAATTTCACGATTCCAACTCCATGTGGTCCAATGGTGAAGCAATAGTAGTCTAGTGACCTATTTCTCAAAAACTTGTGCCTTGGACGCTTGTGTAGCATGTAGACGTCTGCACAACGCACTAGCATCCTAGTGGTTTTTGAATTTGAAATGAGGAATATTGACTCTTGGCTCTTGACACATGTCTTTGTAGCCGGGCCTTCATGTGTAAGGACTCTTTACTAACCTTGCATGCAACAAAACCCCCCCTTTACTCTCATTTTGGGGGTTCTTTCATTCATTCAAGGCTCTCTCTTCAACTTGACTTGAATTCTCAATCTCTTCTACTATTGGCAACAACACTTCCACAAGCAAAGCTTTGTCAGACCAAGGTCCCTCTAATAGCCAAAGCTCTCTAACAAGCATTTGATGGTGTGTCAGTGTGTTCAAGAGGAGGTCGAGGCATGTTAGTAACACTCTCTCACTCTTTTCTATTTGTGGATAGATTAGATCTCTTTGTTCATTTACTATTCGATGGTGTCGGTTCTCTTCCTGAAGTGAGGACTGCTTTCACCACCCCCTTTTTTTGTCCATTTCAATTAATCTCTCTCTTTATCTATATGGTTTTTCGTGGAGGTGGGAACATCAAAGCGAGGGTTTGACTATGGAAAGCCCCTATACAACCCCAACATTTTTCCTTGTTCATCTTGTGTGAAAGTTGTCAAAGTGGAGCTTAGAGTGAAGACATGGATGTTTCATTATTTGTAAGGTCCCTCCTAGCTCTCCTTGTGCTTTCTTTTAGTTTTTGCTCTTTATCTTGTCATCTTGTTCAATAGACCTCAGATTTGGGTTAGATAGTGAAACTTTGGTCTTCCCATTTAAGTCCTTGAGCCCTCCGTTGCTTAGGACATCGGTGTGTAATTTGGACTCCAATGTGCCACATTGGCATCTTGAATCCATGCTGTAGTCCTTTGGCCAAAAGCTCCTCTATTGGAGGCGAAAATCTAGAAGCTTTGCTCTCTTAGGTTTTGAAGTAGTCTTCTATGGTGATTAGTCTAGATATAATTTCTTTGCAATTTATTCATTCAACTTGTATTGAGGTGGATAAGGGTAGTTCATTTCTTGGGATTCTCTTGAGAACAAAGAGACTCGTGAGCCTCGAATCCCCCTTATCTCACATTTTGGTGAACCTGACGTGAACATGTCGATTTTTTTTTGTACAATGTTTCAATGTTTATGATGATGCTTTCTCTAAGGAAGATTTTGATAGGTTGGATGATTCTCTAGATGATTTCTTGGAAGTGTCTTCCCCTAGCTGTAAATATTTCAAACAAACTTCTTCTTTGCAAGTTGAAGAGTCGGTAAACGTTGCGGTGGTCTTTCTAGCTTCTTCGAGCCCTCATAATCCAATCATTTACTTGACTTCAACCATCCCTTCTCCTAAGAAGGATCACTCTATCTGTGGAATTTCATATAGTGATGATTCACCAGATTTGTATTAAAGGTTCATAAAAGTTATAGATTTTGCTTCTTATAATGCTATTGGGCACACATATAATACAAGAAGAAACATAAAATTTGGATCAACAACCTTCTATGCCTACATCTTAACCTACTCAAATTCCTAGTTCTTTACCAACTTCTCAATCGACGCTTCCTCTAGCACCTAAACCTATGACTAAAGCACTTGATGATTATGATCTTATCGAGCAACTTTGTGTTACTCCGACTAAGATCTCACTTTGGGATTTGCTTCAAACTGCTCTGATTTATCAAGGTATGCTTTAGGAAGTCTTGTAGAAAATGATCTTGCCTACCTTTGCTAGGCCAACATATGTTAATGTGTTGATGGCTCATATTCATGTAAATTCACCAAATATCACATTCTATTTGCAGGAAAGCTCACCTCCGGATATGCAGAAACAAGCGGATCCTTTAATGATTATAGTTAATGTTAATACTATTGGTATTAGGTGTACCCTAATTGAAATCAGTTCAACCCTCAATATTTGTGGTATCGATCTATTACCCAATATTAAAGTTGATTCTTCTTCTTTAGCTGCTTCTTTGTATATTCGTGGGTTCAATAATGTTGGCTGACAAGCTCTAGGCACGATAATATTGCCTTTGTAGCTAGGCCCCGTTACCTTACCCACCTTGGTTTATGTGATTCCTGGTCCTTTACCTTATAACCTTCTTCTGGGGAGACCCTGGATTCATGCTATGGGTGTCATAACTTCCACTTTGTATCATTCTCTTAAGTTCGTTGCAAATAATCAATTAGTCACAATCAAAGTTGACACGAAAGCTATTCACCTTTATGAGCTAGCGGTTGTTGGTCTAGCTTTGGTAGTATCCACTTTTAAGAATTGTATGCCATCCTTGAATTTTGATGTGATGGCATGTTCCTTGGTGATACCCTCTATGGAGGTTGTCCCTAAAGTGAACATTGCTAAAGAAGAACCGCCTAAAGAAGAAAGTCCTAAGTCCTCCTCGTCTACTTCTGCCTCTGAATCTAAGCATTTCTTGGTGATGATTAGGGGTCCTTAGAGTTCTCTGAATTCTTTATTTCGGAATGCAAAGTGAATCCCACTCATCTAAAACTTTTGATAACCTCAAATACCTCTAATGAAGAAGCAGATAACACTCTCATTAGGAAAGAAAGTTGTGATCCTATTCAAGAGACCAGTCACTCCCCTACTAAGGAGGATAGTCCTACTCTTACTAAAGAGGTTAATACTTATGAATTGAGTAAAGGAGATGGTTGTTCCCTCATGGATGCATTTGATGTCCACTGGTGAAATGATGCTCTCTATGTGGAACCACCGCCTTCTCAAATTTTGCAAACCCGCTATGGTTTAAAATATAGACTCGCTTCTCAATATGGCTATGGGTGAAAAGGCCTTGGATGTATTGAGCAAGGAATCTAGGTCCCTATCCAGTTTAAGCCTCATAAGCACTATCTAGGTTTGGGATGCTCTATTAAATAGTCTAAGCAAAAACCTTGGTGGATTGTTAACATGATTTTTGTTGAACCACTTAATTTGGTCCATCCCGAATTAATAGAAGATGGGGTGCGGCCCGAAGAAGTACCCTTAGATGTTTTCTCTTTGGATGAAGCACTTGAGGAATTCTTAGTGCGTACTCTTTGCCTCCTTTTCACCATAAGAGGTGATTCCCATATCACTTAAGTAAACACACATATTTTGAAGAATCTGTCTTGAATATTGATGAGGAGGACCCTCTAGCTAATGTTGATAATGATGTTCCAATATTGCATCCTGAAGACCATAGTTCTTTGCTCAAAGGAGATAACACTAAAGTTTATGGATCCTAAGTCTTATGAGAAGGTTATTAAGATTGGGAAGGGCCTTTATTTCAAATAAGCTAAGGAGCACTATGATCTTCTACATTCTCACCTTGATATATTTTCTTGGATGTATGAGGACATGCCTAGTATTGATGAGTCTATAGTAGTTCACAATATTGTTCTATGTCCCGACGCAAAGCTGGTTAAGCAAAAAATTTGAAAGATCAATCTCAAGGTTGCATTGTTGGTTAAGAATGAGGCAGAAAAGCTATTGAAAGCAGGCTTTATCTGTCCAATCAACTACTGCCCTTGGATCTGAAATATTATTGTCATTAGTACACCTAATGGTTGTATTCGTATATGCATTGACTTTCATGATCTTAATAAGCCTTCTCTTAAGGATGATTTTCCATTTCCTAATATAGATATGATTGTGGACTTGACTGTAGGCCATGTCTTATTATCTTTCATGGATGGCTTCTCAGGCTACAATCAGATCCGTATTAACCTGAAAGATCAATATAAGAAAACCTTCACTACCCCTTGGGGTGCCTTTTGTTATGTGGTCATGCCCTTTGGATTAAAGAATGAGGGACAAACTTACCAACAAGTGATGACCCTAATATTCCATGACTTCATTCATAAAATTTTAGAAGACTACATTGATGATATCTTGGAAAAATCTATATCCGGTCAGGATCATGTGAAAAACCTTCATCTTATTTTTGAAATTCTTTGACTCTATAAGATGAGGCTTAATCCTCTTAAGTGTGTCTTTAGTGTAGACACGAGATTTTTTTTTGGTTTTATAGTCTCTCATCATGGAATCGAGGTTGACACATATAAGATCGATGCCATTGTTAACATGCCTCCACCCAAGAACATTATAGAGTTGCAAAGCTTACAAGGGAAGATTCAGGCAGTTCACAGATTCATAACTCAATCGGTTGATTGTACCCTTCCTTTCAATCATTTGTTAAAAAAAGATGTTCACTTTGTATGGGATGAAGGGTGCCATAAGGATTTTGAGTCAATCAAAACTTATTTGGCCAATCCTCCTATATTAATGTTGGCTATGGAAGATAGACCTTTTATGCTCTACCTTGCTGCATCCCCATATGCTTTGGCAGCCTTGCTCGCTCAGTATGATGATGCTGGGAAAGAGAGAGCGGTCTACTACATTAGTCATGTCCTAGTTGATTATGAAACTTGTCATTCATCTATGGAGAAACAATATCTTTCTCTCATCTTTGCAATGCAGAAGCTGAGACACTATCTTATTCATGTCGAAATGCACATCATTGTGAAAAGTGACCTTCTAAAGCATTTTTTCTCTAGTGTTGAATTTGCTGGGAGGTTAGCGAAATGGGTAATCTTGCTTTCTGAGTTTGACATAAAGTTTTTTACTTAGAAGTCAATAAAGGGTCAAGCATTTTTTGATCAATTGGAAGATGATCCTCCATCTCGCTCCTTCTCGGCCTTGGACTTATTCCCTGATGAGAATTTTTTCATAATTAATCATGACCTTGTGTGGAAGATGTATTTCGATGGATCAAGATGTTAGACTAGCTCTGGAGCAAGCATAGTTCTGATCTTACATGAAGGTAAGCTGGTTTGTCTCTCATTTTGATTAGACTTCCCTTATACCAACAAAATCACTGAGTAAAAATCTCTCATTGTTGGCTTAGGTGTTGTGATTGCGTTAAAAGTAAAACATCTTCGTATACTTGGTGACTTTGAGCTTATTGTGAATCATATTATGGGAACCTATCAAGCTAAGCAAAGTAAGTTGTCTCGGTATTGAGGCCTTGTTTTGTCCTAGCTTAACTTATTCTCCTCCTTCACAATAGATAATGTCCCTAGGAGAGAGAATTGACATGCAAATACCATGGCGAGTGCTACCTCCCTAGTACCCTCGGATGAAGATATGAAAGAATACCACTTCATGGTTCAGGTTCTTTGATCTCCCACAATTTTTGATCTACTTGAATTTGATGCTCTTGTGTGTTATCATGTAGACTTAGGGGAATGGTTTTATAACATCTACAACTATCTAAATATTGGAAACTTTCCTAAGAGTGCGATGAAGAGTGATCACACATGTATACAAAATTTTTTAGCTTGTTATGTTGTCTTGTCCAATGTTCTCTATCAAAAGTATTATAACGGTTTACTTCTTTGGTGTCTCACTAAAGTGAAAATAACCCTTGCCCTTAAGGAAGCCCATTTGGGTTCTAGGGGTGGAGACTTTGGTGGTAAATCCTTGGTGAGGAAATTGATACACATGGGGTAATTTTTGCAAATGATGGAACAAGACTTTGATTTTGTTAAAAAGTGCCCGTAATGTCAACAACATAGTCATCTTATTTATGCTCCTGTAAAAGAGTTACAAAAACATACCTCTCCTTGGTCGTTTACAATATGGGGGTTGGATATTATTGAAAAAATATCACCTCCTTCTTCTAAAGGACATACCTTTATCATTACTACTCCAGATTAATTCACGAAGTGGGTCAAAGCCATCCCACTTCGATCTACAAACATTGAAGTCATTTGTAACTTTCCTCTAAATAACATCACTTCTCATTTTGGATTGACTTCTACACTTATTTCTGATAATGGTATGCAATTCAAGAACAAGGGAATAAAGAAATTCCTATGAATTTATATATGGTGATGAGAACGATGCCCTACAACTGCGTGTATGGTGCTGAAGCTATTATGCCTTTAGAGATGGAAATTCCATCTTTGTGGGTTTCCCTTAAAGGGTTAATTGATGACAAAACTTACCGAGCTAATCATTTGCATTAGCTGGAGATGATCAATGAGTGTCGATTATAGGTCCTCGACCATATTAAAGCTTATCAACGATTTCTATCTTAATAGTATAATCAAAGTGTACTTCCTAAGACTTTCAAGGTAGGTGACCCGGTTCTCTATGAGAATCAGAGAAATGTAAATGCACTACCTGATCAAACGAGAAAATTGAGTCCTAATTGGTTGGGCCCTTACATTGCCATCTCCGTATGTCTCAGGTACATATGGGTTATTGTTTATGGATGGGACGCCTTTAACAGAGCTTGTTAATGCAATGCATCTTCGCCGATACTATGAATAGTGTCTAATGTGTCATATGTGTAGTGTTCACTCTCTAAGGGTCATAGTATTGCATATGTTGATATTACTTCATTAAAACATTATGATTTTTTTTGTGTTATGATGTAGCCATGTGTGTGTGTGAGATATACGTACATGTGTTTTTCTATGTTGTATATTCATGCATTACATTATATATTTTTAGGCAATTAGATCATTATTGTATTTAATTAACATACATCCATGTGTGTTCATTAAATCATGATAGAATCTAATTTAAACGTACATCCATACACATATAAAATCCATAGCATCAACATACATGAAAGTAAGGAACATACACATAAAGTAAGAAATGCCATACTATCAGAATCAGTATCTCATATATTTATGTATAAATGTCAAAATTCATGTACATGTATCGTGCCACTACCATAAAAAAATGAGTGGCTATTGTATATGTATATATGTGTCTATACAAAAATATCTACAAATATATATCATGGCTAAAAAAATGATATACAAAAAGAGGTTCTCTATGGCCTGATCATGTGGCTCCCAGAGCCCTCTAGCTTTGGCTGCGGCTACAGGTGGGGTTGCACGATGGAGATGGATCAAGAGCGGTGTGAGCGTGAGCTGGACACAGCTGCGTGCATCCCCCTGATCTCTCTCTAGAGAGAGAATATCTCCATATAGGCCTAGATAATCTATTATTGCAGCTACTGATCACTTGTCGGGATCATGACTATCGATTATCCTGTGAGGTCATCAAGATGGCTCCGAAGGGTGTCACACCTGCTCGGTGGCATCAACCCTCGCAATGATCATGTCTCACTCTATGAGTAGCATCCTCAAATCCCTCGACAACTGGTCATGCTGCCCCCAAAATGTGTTAGTGTCAGCAGTCCTCTTTATAATCTCCACCTATGCCTCCTCATAGGCAGTCCTAAACGTGCTATCGACTTGAAAAGGTGGACATGACGTCTCACTGAAACTGATCTGTACACATCAAAGACTACCCTTGGATAGGCATGATAGGGGCCACCTCTAATATTTATTGGGTAAACAACCCAACTATCCCTAAGTATCCACTACAAACACAAAAAGAGAATGTATATCAGTACCAATAAATGTATAGATACTAAAACCAAAACATAGTATACATGTACATGAGATAAAAATTGAAAGTAATAAAATGAAATAACATAAAAAACTATCATACCTGGGTTTGATAGCTACCAGAATGGGTTAGAGGGAGGAGGAGTGCTTGGTCCCATGCCACCGGTGTTAGTAGCTTCTCTGGATGCTATAAGGGCTGGTGGCATCAACGGAACTGGAGTAGCTGGTGGCAGAGAGAACATCCTCTGCCATCGCCTTTGCCTCAGTGAAACAACTCTAGCCTCCTTGGCCTACTCTTGCTACTCTAGTCGGCCCTGCTCTTGCTACTACTCCTCTTGTTCATTTCTTTTGCCTTAGTGCCTCTACCTCTACCTGGGTGGCTATAGTGGCATGTCCCCCTATAAATCAGGATCCCCATGGGGGCATCTACTGGGAACATTGGGGTGAGGTGGTGAGCTGCCCACCATGTAGGAAAATCTTGAGCCATGTCAACATTGTCCACCATGAACATCACTGGTAGATCAATGTCATTGGCCTCATCATCGGAGAGGTGGACGTCTGCTATAGTGGAATGTAGATGATCCCTTAGCCTCATCGTGCTTCGAATAGCTTGGGTGTAAGTGGGGATAGGAGGGGGGATAGTCTGGATCTGCCCATTCTACCACATGACCTAGCACTAATAGTATGACATGATAAAAAAATCAGTGTGACTGAGGATGAAGGGGTCACAATGTAGGTTTCAGAGGAACCTACCATCATCAACCCACTGAAAGAACTGGTGGGTCTCCATCTGATCCTATCTGGTATCAAGGTATCAAATTGCAACCACCAGAATTATAGATCGTTATGTCTCCATTGCCGAGTGAGTTCATACTAGTGGGCCATCGAAATAGTGTAATCTTGCACCTACGAGAAACCCTCTGGCCTTGTACATGTGATGTGAGTGAATGCCCACAACTACAAGAGCATGCATGTAGTCATGCTATGGTACTCATAGTGCATGTACTGACCAAGCTCCTGGTATAGGTGTGTGAGCATACTATGCCCCCACATGAAAACTATGCACCACTCCACCATCTCTCGAATGGTGTAGATGAGGCCCCCATGGAGGTGAGAGGCTCACCCATCTATGGTGATCCGTGTAGCAACGATGACCACCATGATATGACATAGAAGAGGGGTAGTGGTCTAAGCCTGATTGAACCACCAGGTGTATATGTGCTCGATATCGTCCCCACCGTCTATCCAACCAAAGCAGTATCAGACCTCGTTTGATCGCTCCTACACAGAGTGTGAATCATCAAGCTCCACTCGTTGGCCATGGATGGGGAGACCGAGGATGCAATAAACATCCTCTAGAGTGATGTTCATCTCTCCAGTGGGAAATTAGAAGCTTGATGTGGTGGCATCCCACCTCTCCATCAGTACCATCAACATCCTATCATGATAGAGCATCTCTAGCATGGTGTAAACATGCTAGAGACCTACGTGCTATAGATGTGTGACCTCATGCTTAGAAAAGTGATCCCTCTAGTCTTGAAGTAGGCGTAGCACCTGCCCACTAAGATGCTTCTTGATCTCGAGATAGTCCTGTTAAAATTAAAAAATTCTAAGTCAGTGCATGGCCAACGAGAAAAAAATTAAGTTAAAAAACATAAAGGACATGTGTGCGTTGCGCAGACATTTGCACGCTGCGCAGGTGTCTCGATTTGATATTAATAGTGCAAGGACAATAAAGCATCCTTGGGAGGACAATGTTGGTCTTGGAATCCACCACGTGTTGAAGACAAGTGCACAAATCTAGGATGCCTATGCCGCTCAAAAGTTGAAAAATTGCTAAAAATCCTTATAAAATGCAAAATGAAGTGGTTTCGAGGCCTAATTGGTCAACCTCGAGACCCTCGGTGATATTTGCTCACAATTGGTCCAACCTGGGATCCTTGTACTTGCATCTTCTCAACATTTTGATGAATTTTCTCTCACCAACAGAATCCTCATGATGAATAGTGCAAATGACCCTTGTCGGGGCCCACCTAGGTATATATATGGCCCCCAGGGCCCATTTTTCCTAGAGTTTGTGGCTCCCTAATTTCTCCTGAGTTTACCCCACCTAGTTGGGGGAAAAATTAGGAGGGGGTATATAGTCACCTCTTCAACACATTTTTCTTTCAAATCAACAAAAGTTTTCTTGTTCATTCTTCTCATCGTGGTAGCTTCCTTTGATTTTTAGGATTGACTTAAAGATTGAGTTTTGCAGAGTAAAATTTTGCATGATTTTTCTATTACCTAATTATGTTTTTCAGCCCAATCAGGTTAGGCTGGGACAATATTGATGTTTTATACTTTGTATAAGGAGAAATGTACACAAAATATTATGCTAAAGTTACTCATAATCATACAAATAGTGCCATGAAGTGAATTTTCAGTTTTCATTATACAATTGCTTTACAAAAAAGAGGAATAGTACACAAAATTTTGCACAAAGTAGCTATTTAAACTCATTATAAGAAATATGATTATAAGTTTCCCACACAAGCCATGGGAGTAACTAAATAAGATACAATAAAAGATAAATTGTACATCTGGAAGTAAAATAAGACATGTAATAAAAAGGGATCCATCATTGCCTAAATGATGAATCCCATTGTTGATCATCTGCATCTTCAACTCCTTTATTGATAGCTCAAAAGGTGTATACAAGGGACAAAGAAAATGATGTTAGAGCTCGAGATTCCATGTCCCTTATATGTCAAACCAACATATATACAACCTGTCTCTTATTAAGCATCAATTCAGAGAGGTGAAGGTGTCTCAAGATCAAATACATAGATATCATGTAGATCTAAGAAAAGTAAAGATCATCTAATCATCATGAGAAGCTTTGGGCTTCTTAGTTTTCTTAACTTATTTGTTGATTGTGCAATTACAAGTATAATCTTATCATACAAATCAATAGAGAAATCATAGCATGGGAACCTTATGAAGACAATCTTGAATGTATACAAAAAAAAGGGCAATCCAAGAGTAAGAGGATAGATTCTATTATAAGATCAAAGAAAAGAAGACACCTTGAAGTTCAAGAGGAATCATCACAGACCCATATAATAATAGAGCATAGACCAGTGCATTGGGACAGTCACCAAGAAAGAGGAGGAGTATACAAGGTGATGTTGAAAAGGTTTCATAGATTTTCAAAAAAGGGACAGTAGCATTCATGCCTATGATGTATAAAAGCATAATGTAGTCCATGGGGTTAGGCATTAAAAGCTTTTAAAAGGGTTATTCATACCAAGACACAAAGGGATGTTCATCTACCAAAGCACAAAGGACAATCAACATATCTCAAGACACAAATGAATACTCATTAAAGTTGAGCATAGTATTTATCTAGAAGGACAGTCTATAAGGTTGTCAACATGAAGAAAGAGTATGATCAAGTGACTATGTAAAGGACAACTTTGAAGGCAATAGTTAAAGATAGTCTAGGAGAAGGAAGAAAATTCATTGTTTAATCATTTAATGGATGGACAGTTCCATGAAACTTGTAGGAATTAGTGCCTACAAAGTGACAAATCAAAGTGTTTCAATCACCTTGAATGAGAGGAAGTTGAATAGGGTAGGGTTCATGTATTTGGTACAATCATTAATGATTGCCAAAGACATTAAAAGGGTCATGAGCAACTCAAAGGAGACACCATACTAATGACAAAGGATAGTGAGCAGGATATACTATCAAATTGCATATTGAAAACACAATCACAGTGCTAATCATGTTTAGTGCAGGCCTACTATGCAAAGGAATAGAGATAGTCATAGTGGCAAACTTCACAATTACTTGTGAGTGATAAATGACTTTGTTGTCTAAGTCATGTAGGAAACATTAGATGAGAATAAAGGATGCACTATTTTCCATGAAGATTGTCAACCATGTTAATAGTTGTACTCATGAGGCACAATTACTCTATTGAAGCCATGAGTTGATGAGGATGTCAGGGGTTTAAAACAAAACAGTGACAAGAGGTAATAATAATGGGAGACAGTCTTATCAAAGAGACATTGATAGGGATCATCATGGAATAGTTCACAGTGAAGAAGATGGTCCAAACACATGGATAATGGACTCTTCATAAGGACAATCAACAAAGCATTGAGGACAGTAAAAAATAGAGCATAATAGCAAAGGTGATAGTTAAAGGACATAATCAAGGTAATATAGATGATTAAGATTTCAATAAAATGCTATCATAGTCATACAAAAATAATGTACTTTGAGGGACATCAAAATCAAAGTTAGTTAGAACGCCCTCAAGATAGTCCATTTGAAGCCTCTGCACTTAATATCTTATGGTCATAAGGAATTGAACTGAGTCAGAATATGGAGAGAAAAAGATAAGATTTGTTGACTTACAGTACCAAGAGGTTCCTATCAGAGTATGAACTGTGCATACAAATGTTTTTAATTCATGAAGGCTTCAAAAGTGGTCTGTACAGTCATAAATGAGAAGGGAAACAATCAAGAAAAGCAAGGAGGCAATGAGGCACAACTTAGCCAATGGTGCTACTCACAAGCAGAGGCCAAGATATAATAATTTGATGAGCAGATAGTTCAATCCTTAGGATCATGAGTTTTGTTTGATAGTCCAACTATAGAGATCAAGAGCTTACAATAGTGAAAGTTGAGACACTCATTACTCAAATGAGCATAGGTTTGTTGATATGCATGATAGTTATATAAATGAGGTATTTAAGAAAAGTGGCAGTCCTCAATCATCAAGGTTTAGTCTTAGAGCAATAAGTTTAAAGGACAACCACCAGTTGATTCAAATGCTCTATGATGTATAAAAGCATAATGCAGTCCATAGATGTTCAAAAAAGAGACAGTAGCATTCATGACTATGATGTATAAAAGCACAGTGTAGTCCATGGGGTCAAGCATTAAAATCTTTTATAAGGGTTATTCATACCAAATTACAAAGGGATGTTCATCTACCAAAGCACAAAGGACAATCAACATATCTCAAGACATAGATGAATACTCATTAAAGTTGAGCATAGTCTTTATCTAGAAGGACAATTTATAAGGATGACAACATGAAGAAAGAGTAGGATCAAGTGACTGTGTAAAGGACAACTTTTGAAGGCAATAGTTAAAGATAGTCTAGGAGAAGGAATCAAAGTCATTGTATAATAATTTAATGGATGGACTGTTCCATAAAACTTGTAGGAATTAGTGCCTATAAAGTGACAAAGAAAAGTGTTTCAATCACCTTGAATGAGAGGAAGTTGAATAGGGCATATTTCATGGATTTGGTATAGTCATTAATGACTATCAAAGACATTAAAAGGGTCATGAGCAAATCAAAGGAGACAACATGCTAATGAAAAAGGATAGTGAATAGGGTATACTATCAAGTTGCATATTAAAAACACAATCATAGTGCTAATCATGTTTAGTGTAGGCCTACTATGCAAAGGAATAGAGATAGTCACAGTGGAAAACTTCACAGCTACTTGTGAGTGATAAATGATTTTGTTGTCTAAGGCATGTAGGAAACATCAGATGAGAATTAAGGATGCCCTATTTTCCATGAATATTGTCAACCATGTTAACAGTGGTACTCATGAGGTACAGTTACTTCGTTGAAGCCATGAGTTGATGAGGATATTAAGGGTTTAAAAAAAAACTATGACAAGAGGTAATGATAATGGGAGACAGTCTTATAAAATAGATAGTGATGGAGATCATCATGGAATAGTTCATAATGAAGAAGGTGGTCCAAACACATGGATAATGAAATCTTAATAAGAATATTCAACAAAGCATTGAGGACAGTAAAAAAATAAAGCACAATACCAATGGTGACAGTTAAAGAGCAGTATCAAGGTAATATAGATGATTAAGATTTCAATAAAATGATGTCATAGTCATACAAAAATAATGTCCTTTGAGGAACATCAAAAGGACAGTCAGTTAGAACACCCTTAAGATAGTCCATTTGAAGCCTGTGCACTCAATATGTTATGGTCATAAGGAATTGACCTGAGTCAGAATAAGGAGAGAAAAAGATAAGGTTTGTTGACTTACAGTACCAAGAGGTTCCTATCAGAGTATGCACCATACATACAAATGTTTTGAATTCATGAAGGCTTCAAAAGTGGACTGTACAGTCATAAATGAGAAGGGAAACAATCAAGAAAAGTAAGGAGGCAATGCGACACAACTTAGCCAATGGTGCTGCTCATAAGAAGAGGTCAATATACAATAGTTTTATGAGCAGATAGTTCAATCCTTAGGATCATGAGTTTTGTTTGATAATCCAACTGTAGAGATTCAAGAGTTTACAATAGCAAAAGGAGAGACACTCATTCCTCCAGTGAGCATAGGTTTGTTGATATGCATGATAGTTATATAAAAGAGGTATTTAAGAAAAGTGGCAGTCCTAAATCATCAAGGTTCAGTCTTAGAGCAATAAGAGTTTAAAGGACAACCACCACTTGATTCAAATGCTCTATCAAATGGGCAGTCAAAATCAGAGGAGAATCATAAAGGACATGAAATATAGTCCATTCACAACAAGTTCAGAGCATAAGAAAAGGACAATCAATATGGCCAAACCCCAATATTTCATCCTCCAATATGGAAGCTGTTGCATGAGAAAGCAGCCTATTTCCAAGTAGAAAACTAATGCAAAGAAGAAATTTCAATGCTAGCCATGAAAATGTGATAAATAACAGGGATAATCACTTAAATAAGAAACCTATGGATCTAATGACATAAACATTAGGGCAGTCTACAATGGATAGAACATAGAAGTTCATGAGTGAAATTGGGTGGTTGAATGTGCTATTAAAAAAACCAATGAAGAGACTGATTCTTGATGTTACACATGAACTAGAGATTTATTTTCACAAAACCAATGTAGAATCTTCAAAGTGGATTCCCATCATTTTTTCAAAAAAAGAAATCTTTCAGTTTATTAAGTTTTGAATGTTTGAGATCACTGTTAGATTGTCATAATTATAATAGTAAGGAAATTTTAGAAGCAAGATTGTAAATGGTAGACTTGGTATGTTTGAAGGGAGTGACAATTAATGGTTGATGCACAATTCATAGACAATGAAGGGGCAGTTAATGTTAACCAAATTATGGAGAGTAGTTGAATCTTTGCAAGTGTTCAAGGTATTTAACCAGCCCGAAGGAGTTTAAGGTTGACAGTCCAATTGAAGGGTTTATTCAAAAAGAGCCACCACCTAGTAGAGGTCTTAGGGTTGCAATGGGTTTTGAAACCCTAACATCATGGTGAAACCCAAACTAAAAATTTATAAAGATGGACCAAGAAATATAGAGAATAGATAATTTTCATCATTTCTTTCCAGAAAAATAAAGAAAATATATTATGTTTTCAGAAAAACATGGAGAATACATAAAAAAGATAGAGATAAAGAAAGATCAAGACCTTGTGATCATGAAAGGCACAGGAAATAACAAATTTCATCATCTTTTTGTCACAACCAATGCACCTGCAAATTTTTCTTTCACAAAGATGAAAAAAATCTCAGCACTTTCATTCATAGAGAATAGCTTATCAACAAGGAGGACAAATCCAGCTATCCACAGTCTCAGAAGCTTCAAACCCTTGGTGGCAGAGAAACATCATGAAAATATTGAAGGTGAAAAAAAATGAAAAGTGAGCCTATGAGTAGGGTTAAACACTTCTTTTGAGTGTCTCGAGGAAACCCTAACCTTGGCCAACCAAGGTGTTTTATTTCACCTTTATTTCATAAAATTGTATGATATTTAACACTTAAGCCGTGAACCATTTTTTCCCCTTGTATTTTACCATGAAGTTAAGACAAAATAAGTATGTAAACAAATATTAAAGGTGAAAATCACTTTAGTATTTGTCATGTAATGTAGGAAATAAACAATTACATAACACTTGTTAAAGTAAATCATAATTGATTGTCTTTAATATTTGCTCAAATAGTTTATTCTTGTCCCAAAATCATGCAAAATAAGGAGGAGTGGAACTGAGGCATTTGTAGACACATAAAAATGACCTAGGTCTGCAAGCTCTATTTTACCACTTTTGTCCTAGCATAATTATGAAATTTTGATTATGTCTTTTGTCCACCTTCGACTATTAATTAAATATTTCATAATTATTTAATTAATTCATGTCCTTTTATTCTTCATGATTATTAAATAAATAGATCTTATTTATTTATTTAATGCGTCACTAATTATCTAATGCTTTCTCATAATTAAATAAATTTCTCAATTTATTTAATTAATCTTTGCCACTTATGTCCTCCTGATTATTAAATAAATATATTTTATTTATTTATTTAATATGTCACTAATTCTCAAAAAGTCTTCTTATAATTAAATAGATTTATTAATTTATTTAATTAATCTATCACCTTCTCTAAATTATATAATTATCTCTAATTATTTAATTACCTTATTTGACATTTCCCTTATTTTAAATAAAATAATTTATTTAAAATAGCCTCACATGGTTAACTGTCACTTATTTTAGTAAATAATCTTAAAATCAATTATTTACTATCTCACTAAATCCATATTTTGAATTAATTTTAATTCAAAATGGTAATATTCTTCTACAAATCAAGTAATTACTAAAATTACTGATTTTCTAAATCTTATCTTCTTTTTCATCTTTATCTTTTGATTTTTACTAATTTTCATCTCACTATCCTATTTATTCTCCATCCTTGATTTAATTTCTTAAATTAAATCTTGTCCACTCATTTGGGAATCTTACCCTAACCCTAATTGAGAGTTGCCATTTTGAATCTTGACCATTGATTCTAGGGCATTTCTCAATCCCTAATCTCATCCGTCCATCCAAAATTGCATTTACTATAAAATGTCAATTTTGTTCTCATTTCGACATCTCTTAATTTAATCTTGAATCTTGCATCTTAGAATTTAATCTTGTGTCATTTTAGTTTCTTGCATTTAGAATTTAATTTCTTTTGCATAGCTTATAGAAAATCCTTCAACACTTAGCTTAGGACTAGTCCATAGCATAGAAGTTTTCTCATCACAATTTGAGGACATACTTTACATTTCAACAAAGCTAGAAGGTACAATAGAAATCAATCATGGAGGATAAGGGATTTGGTGAGATCGTTTCATCTATTTATTTTATTTATTCCTATGCATTCTATTGATATTTATGGATTTGATTAATATACTTGCATGTTGCTAACTATATGATCTTGCAGAAAATCCTCAATTACATTGGTGAACCTGATTGTTTTTTTGACACATTTTTGCAGGTTTTCCGTATATTTTTTGTTTTGTTTTACAAGTATAGGTATGAAACGATGCATTCGATAGATCTCATGACGCAAATGCTTTGTTGCACCGCATTTGATACCTCATGTGATACATGTGCCCTATCATGACGCAACTGACACTTCACACGATGCAAATGACAAACCGAGTCGCATACGATTGACCGAGAGCCGTGATCGACATAAACCGAGCTGCATTCGACATTATGCGACACATTTGCATACTTGAGTGATGCATTCGCTCTGCTGCGACACAATCGGCTACGTGTGTCAAGATGGAGGCTAGCCAAGGCTATTTTTTTTTGTTGTTGCAATAATCAATCATGCATTTCACTCATAGTTAAAAAGAACAATCACACAATTGCATGAGATTAAAAAGAACATTCACATTTTTCATGAGTTTAAAATAAACTATTAGTTAGCTCACACTACAAATGGTTAAAATGAACCCTTTGTTTGCTAACACTACAAATAGTTAAAATGAATCAATGTTTGTTCTGTCTTGTGATTTAGTTAGATATCACACTTTCACATTTCGATTTGGGCTTAAAAGGAACAAGATGCGAGTGTGAGTCAAATATATTCATGTGCTCTCTCTTTGTTTTTAAACAAAGATTGATTGAACTATGAATATGTTTGCTCAGTTTTTTTAACCTAGAAACTGGGCCTACTTTGGTGGGAAAAAGTACTCACCCCAAAGCGACTCAAACCGACAACAAAAATCTTTAGCCGAGCTACTCTTGACCGGTATATAAATGTGAATCCTAAGGGAAAACCTAGGATTACGAGTGCAGATATGTCATACGGACCAAGTAGTACTCCCTAGAACCATGTTGAGCTTACCTCCTTAATGGAGCTTAATCTTGTGCCCCATGTATGACCACTTGAATGGGTGCTTGAATTAAAACCTCTATTTTTAGTGGCCAAAAACCTTCTATTCTTTGGTGCAACAACGGTCGTTGCCAAGACACCCACACCTGTGCAGTTCTTAGTAGAGATGATCAGCCAACCATGGGAGATTCATGGGGGTTGGAATCTTAGTTTCTTTGAGAAGTGAGTACACTATAAGGGGGAACCCGTGGGCCCAAGCTTCTGAATTCATCCGCTAAAGATATGCGGTTGGAGTAAAATCTGCGTGGGATCCAAAAGAATACTGTCCTTGCAGCCATAGGATTTTGTAAATGTTTTCTATGAGGTTGTTTTTCATTTTTTACAACATCATGTGTTTGCCAACTATTTTCAAACAACTTAAACAAATGAATATCAAACTTTCCAAACTTGCAAAAATCTGAAACAAATCTCTGCAAATTGCTGAACTTTTTCCAAATTTACTTTCTACGACGCAATTGCCTTATCAAATCACAAATACTTAATTCTGAGCTGCAACTGCTCTATTGAGCTGCATTCACAACTGCTTACACCACAATCGCCTTACCAAACCGCATTTGCTTGCTCATACGCCGCAATCGCTTTTCCATAACATATTTTATTGATCTTGAGCCGCATTCTCCATTTCGAGTCGCATTTTCCAGTTGATACATCGTAATCGCCTCACTAAGATGCATTTGCCCTATCATAACGCATCTGCTGTGACACATTTGCCAGTCTTCAAAAAATTGTTTTCACTGTCAAAACTGAGGTTCAAACTTGTCTTTACCATATTCCATCACATCTTTCTCTACTATTTCTGTCAAACCAGACATTGAATTGCACAAATTCCCTCATTATTACATTATAGGTAGCATTCTTAAGTCACCATAGGATCCCATTGCATTTCATTAGTTGCATTGTTAAACTTTACCATCTCCTTGGAAACTCATTTTTTTGCAGATTTTAGGAGTAGATTCCTTATCACCCTTTGTCAAACCTTTGCATTCAATAGTAGGTTATCATTGGACTCAATCAACCTTTTGTCTTTAGTCAATACCTTTTGTGAATTATTTCCCACTCATTAGTCTAGTGTGGAAATTTCACTTTGTCCTCATTTAGTCCTTTTTACAGTCCATTGATTTTCCAAACTTGAATCATTGCCAAAACTTAGTGTGATCAAGTTTATATCTCCTTAGATTTACCATTAGTGAGTGCATCTTAGAATCATTTGCATACCATTAGTCTTTTCAATTTTGGTCTCATCCCATTTATAGTAGTATCCTTTGCATTTTACATACCTTTAGTTTCCTCTTAGTCTCATTTTGTATTACCACTCACCATCATTGCATAGCATCATTTCATTCCAAAAAACCCAAAAACATATAGTGTCGTAACATTTTCATATTTAGATCATCCTCCAACATTTTTCAAAGTTGAACAATTGTTTTTATAATTGAAACTAGATTACAGAGAAAGAAAAGACTCATGTGTTCTTTTGGTCACGACACCAACTTTCTCAATTTCACCAACAACATGAATTCATTCCCTAATGACACAAATACCTTTTCTAATGACATGGGAAATTCTGCTATCAATCTATTTAGTGAGATTTCATTACCACCCTCTTCACACATTCCTTTTGAACAATTTTTTCGTAGAGACCAAAATGGGGAATTCATTGAAGAAGACATACAAGCTACTGCCCAAAACCCAAAAGTGGCCTCTTTTGTGGAAGAACTCATTCTAAATGATTCAACCAGATATCTAGCCATGCTCCTTGACCAAGGGGCTAGGTTACCAAAAGGATTTGACCTCAACACTATTAGAGCCACATCTCTTGATCCCCAATCACACAATACTTCCATGGGAGCCACATCATAAAACGTCATTAATACCATTAATGCTACATCCCTTGGTCATGCTACCACCACAACCAATGCATCCATCACAATCAACACAACATCTATTGGGGGATCATCTACCCAAACTAACACCACATCACAATCCATCCCCCAACAATCATCCACTATTCCTTCACAAACGTTTGGATCAATAATGGATGCAACCACCTCAAACCTCTTTGGGACTTCATCTAGTTCCATGAGTACATTAGAAAACCTATTATTAGGTTCCTCAAATGCTATGGCAACCAACTCATCAAACCCTTTTGGGAGGAATAAATGAAGAGTTGTCATTCAAGGCACCCAACCTAATTCTTCACAGGTAAATACAAACATTCCTTTGAGGCAAAATACCCACATTCCTCAAGGCCATAATTACCTATTTGGGCAAGGCAATCAAGGCACCCAATTTTCCACTCAATTTGGGCATCAACATGCTCAAAGCCAACAAGGCCCCCAAATTCAATCCCACATGGCGGGATCCCATATTCCCACTTATGCTTCTCAAGTTCATACACAACAACACATCCCTCATCAAAACACTCATTTCCAACAACCACAAAATCAAAACACTCATTTTTCTCACCAACAAAAAATCCCAAATCAACACATCTCATCACAATAGGTGGGCACTTAATCCATACCTATCACCAACATGTGTGATGCTACCAACAACCCAATTGTGGAGGCACTCACAATCCAACTTGTTGCTCTTCAAACACAAGTGGAGACCTTGCAACAATCAACCAAAAAGTCTTACATGTCACATGACTTATGTCCATATCCATTTGACACAACCTTGTATATGCCACCGTTTCCTCATGGATATGTGGTGCCGCATTTCCCCAAATACAAAGGCAAGACAAAACCCATTGAACACATAAGAGAATTCACCACAAGTTGCATGGACGTTGCATATGAACAAACCTATCTCATGAGACTCTTCTCTGGAAGTCTCACAGGCCATGCACTGGAGTGGTTGTCGCTATTTCCTTAAGGAATCAAAACTTGGGATGAATTGGAAAACAAGTTTTTTGAACACTATGCCTATAACATTGACACGGATATTGACATTGCCTCCTTATGTAGACTTACCTAAGAGGAGGTAGGCTATAATTTTATCCCATTCTTTCAAAGATGGAGAACCTTAGCAAGCAGATGTCTGGTAGAAATACCTAAAAATGAGAAAGTCACCATGTTTGTACAAAATCTCCTAGGACCGCTAAGATATGGCTTACAAGTCCATTATTGTACCACCTTTGTTGACCGTGTTGAAAAGGGTGTGCAGCTTGAAAAAGCCTTGATTGCCAAAGGAAAATTGAAATATGGTGGCAAAATGATCAACAACACCACAAACACTAACCCAAGTAATTCCAATGACAAAACCAAATATTGGCTTAAGAATAAACACATCACTAATGACGGTGTGGTCGATACAAAAAACATTAATGCAACAGGTCATGTACTCACCATCAAAGGAGTTCAAAATCAAACTGCACCTGTGATCACACCCACACCAACTACCAATGCTATTCAAAATAATCCTGCTCAATTTAATCAAAGGCAGCCGGGTCAACCATGACAATTTCAAAAATGTACATACACTCCCTTAGGTGAGCCTATCAAAATTCTCTTAAAGAAAATTATCCAAAATGGTGTCATAAATTTGGAAGAACCTAAACCGTATGACCCTAGTTAGTTGAAGCCATCATGGTGGGATGATAGTGCATTTTGTGATTACCACCGTGTCGAAGGGCACAAAACTTCCTCTTGCCGCTAGTTGCAAAATATTGTGCAAGACCTTATTGAAAACAATACCATTGAGTTAGAAGGTCAATCGTTTGCGTCTAATGCAGATCATACAATCCACAAGAATCAACTATAGGATCATGGTTTTGGTAACCCCTCCTCATCTAACACAAAGAATAACAATAATCAAGCCAATCATGTCCGTCCTGCCTTCAATTATTTCGGTGGTACCATCATTAACAACCTGCAGGTTGCTGATGAAGACAAGTGTGTCAATACTATTACCATTAAAAAGGCCCCGAAATGCAATGTCACAACACGTAAAGGCAAGTTCACCATCCCAGGTCCCTCTGCACGTCAGCCTGAAATTACCATACCTGGTCTGTCTACCAAGTAGTCAAAATCTAAGCCAAATTTCAACCTTATTGAGCAATTGAACAAAACACCCACCCAAATCTCCATCCTTGAATTGATCCACATTTCACCCGCACATAAGGCCATCTTGGATAAGGTTCTACTAGATTCTTCCATCCCAAACAACATTGATGTCAATCATTTTGAAACCATGGTCGGATATCTGACTTCGCCTCACCACATTACCTTTTCAGATAGTGGCTATTCCTCACCCAAACCATCTCATAATGATGCCCTTCATATTGAGGTTTTTGTCCACAAACATAAGGTTAGACGATTCTTAGTAGATGGTGGAGGAGGATTGAACATCTAATCTTTAAAATTGGTTAAAGCTCTTGGCTTCTCTGATGCATGTGTGGATGCTACCAAGAGCATTGTCATCAAGGCATATGATGATGAAGAATGTGCTTCTAAAGGCATCATCACAATTCCAATTCGTGTGGGACCAATTATTATAGATACAACATGCCAAGTCTCGGATCGTGACATACATTACAATATCTTACTTGGTCGCCCATGGATTCATGCCCTAAAGGCCATTCCTTCCACATACCACCAATGCATGAAGTTCCCTTTTGATGGTACTGAAATTACTATCCCAAGAGATCTTGATCCATTTCAATACTGTACCAATCTGAGAGCCATTGCTGAACACCAGGTACCCATTAATCGGGAAGCCTCAACTTCCACCTCTTCCAAATATATTGACCCGTTTGCACTCACCAAATCATCCATTTCATTGACTTCCGTCGCACCATCCTCCTCGACCTCCATACCAAGTAAGGACCTTCAGATCCAGGACCTTGGATGTGGGGAATTTAAACTGAATATGGCTTACTGTATCACCACAATACCTAAGCCGCCTAAAGTCTATGGTAGACCGTGTTTCATAGTCAAGCCCAAAACAACTTTCAAGGTTCCACCAAAAAGTGTTTTCACAATATGGGGCGATATGGGTAATGAAGTCATTATTGACATAGCTAACTAGATCTACAAAGACTCAGAAGAATTACCTCCACTACCAGTGCACCTCTATGGAAAAGGCTATGACATATGCAAGGCACTAGGTTTTGACGACACAAGTGGTCTTGGAAAGGCCAACAATGGAAGAAGAGAACCTATCATTATCTCTGCAAGACCAAGGTACATTGGGCTAGGGTTTGACCAACTTGGAATCGACGATCGATGTACTTATGAACTTTCAAGTGAGGACGTAACAGCTATGGAAAGTGTCGAGACACGCGAAGAATCCCTTACCGAAACTTACTCTAATGAATGGGAATGGGGATCTAAGAAAATATTTAATAACTATGATATTGACGAACTATTCCTAGAGCCTGGCCAACTCCATTTTGAAGAATGATTCCGACAAGAATACAACATTGATCCTATTGACCGTCATTCTAAAAATAAGGAATGGGTAAGAATTCCTTGGGATCCAGAAGAACATAAGTTGTCATTGACAACATCCAAATTATCCCACCCCATTGTCGAGCCCATCCATGAGCCTGACATGCCTAAACCTAATATCCATGCCTTTGAAATGCCATCTAGTTTTCATGATGCTGATACTTTTGTGTTCTATTATGACTCTGAATTCAACTCATCCGAATCTGAATATGGTCCATCCATTACATCTGACACAAAAGTTGAAATTGACAACTTCTCCTTCACACTTGAGGCTTCAATTTGCATGCTTTCTGCATCTTCCCCATCTTTTACCAACACTGACGATGGGATTGCCCTTGTTTACCCACAACTGATTGACTGGGACCAACAAGAGCCACCAGTTATGGATATCTTTCAGAATGATGAGGCAATTGTAGAATTCATGGGACTCCGAGAGGGCATAGCATGGGGTGATCACAAAGAAAGATTTTCCAATGACCTAGATTGTGCAACTTACTTTGGGGAGACTGTGCAACCCTCTAGTCGCAAAAATACAAGGAATAAGATAAAAAAAATGTCTTTAGGTGAGAACCGCAAGGTGCCTTTTGACAGTAAAATAGTAAAAATAAAGGACGTATCCAAAGGTGAAAACCTCTTTGAGGTGCCTAAGGATGGAGGATTGGAATTTCTTCCTGTAACACAGGAAAAATCATCTATGCTTATCAAAGACATCATAGAAGTTAACATAGCTACACCAGAGAATCCCAAAATGGTTCTCTTGGCAACTTCATTGTCAGAAGAAGAAAAACCTGAATTTCAATAATTCTTCACAGAAAGGAAAGTTAACTTTGCATGGTCATATGTTGAAATTCCAAACCTTGATCCAAAATTGGTATTGCATCATCTTCCCCTAATCCCAGGTATAAAACCAGTCAAACAAAAATTACAGAAAATGCATCCACAAATTGCACTACTTGTAAAGGATGAACTAAAAAAGTTACTGGATGCTGGATTCATAAGATCAATAGACTATGCTGACTGGATATCCAACATTGTCCCTGTCATAAAGCCAAATAGACAAATCCGCATCTGTATGGATTTCAGATGATTTCCCATTGCCGAATATAGACATGATTGTTGATCTCACAGTAGGGTATGAGATGCTATCTCTCATGGATGGTTTCTCAGGCTATAACCAAATCCACATTGCAGCTGAGGATAAAAAAAAAATGACATTTACATGCCCATGGGGAACATACTATTGGAACGTCAAGCCTTTTGGGTTAAAGAATGTAGGTGCCACATACCAAAGAGCTATGACAACAATCTTTCATGACATGATGCATATCCTAATGGAAGATTATGTGGATGAACTTTTGGCCAAATATTTGACATAGAAGGATCATCTCGGGGTCCTGGACAAATTTTTTAGATGACTAGAGGATTACAAGGTTTGTTTGAACCCAAAAAAATGTGTCTTTGGGGTTACTTAGGGAAAACTATTGGGCTACATAGTTTCATGACGAGGCATAAAAGTTGATCCCACAAAGGTGAAAGAAATACTGGACATGCCTCCACCTAAAGGAATTAGCGAGTTGAGAACACTTTAGGGCAAACTGCAGTCCATCCGACACTTCATCGCACAGTTGGCAGACAAGTGTCAACCATTTTAGTAGCTATTACGCAAAAGTATTCCCTTTGTATGGACAAAAAAATGCCACACAACCTTCAAACAAATCAAAGAATATCTATTGACACCACCTGTCCTAATGCTACCCATTGAAGGCAAGTCGTTGATCCTATATGTCTTGGTAACTACAAATGCACTGGGGGCATTATTGGCACAAAATGACCATGAGGAAAAAGAAAGAGCCATATACTATATCAGTCACACATTGATAGGATATGAGTTGAACTACACAACCATTGAACACGTATACATTGCAGTTTTATTTGCAGCACAAAAACTAAGACATTACATGCTGAGTCACCAAACACACCTCGTAGCTAAGATTGATCCACTAAAGTATCTTCTAAGTCGGGCAACATTGACAAACCAATTAGCAAAGTGGGTCATGATTTTAAGTGAATATGACATATAATATATTGAGTGCAAGGAAATAAAAGGATAGGTAATAGTAGATCAGCTTGCAGATGAACCCATCCAAGGCACTCATCCACTGATAATTGATTTTCCTGATGAGTTTATCTTTCATGAAGAGCCTACACCACCATGGAAACTGTATTTTGATGGGTCTCATACTAGTCAAGGCTCAGGGGTTGGTATCTTGTTCATCACACCACAAGGGGATTCCATCCCTAAGGCATTTGAAATCGCCTTTCCTTGTACTAATAACATTGTAGAATACGAAGCACTGGTCATAAGACTCAAGATTGCAATTAAATGGAAAATTCAGACACTGCTAGTATTTAGGGATTCTCAGTTAGTTATCAACCAAGTGAATGATGATTATGAAACAAAAGATGAAAAGTTGCTCCCCTACAAGTGAATGGTGGATAGCTTCCTGACATATTTCAAATTGATTTCCTTTGAACAAATCCCCAGGACATAGAATAAAGCAATCGATGCAATGGCTACTATTGGATCTCTCTTAGACATCCCCAAAAATGTGTCACAATTTGAGTTCTTAGTAGAACAACTATTGATGCCGACATATGACATCCCAGAGTCATAAATGGTTTGCGAGATTGTTGGTCCCAGTTCACCTTGGTACCAAGACATCTACTACTATCTTAAGTCCCAAACCCTACCACCTAACCTTTCCAATAACCAGAGAAATTCCTTTATACGAAAAGCCGCTCGACACACCATCGTCAGTGACACCCTATACCGCCATGGCTTTGATAACACCCTTCTTTGCTGTCTCGACACTGATGAAGCCCAAACAAATTTATGAGAAGTACATGAGGGTATATGCGGATCTCATTTGAGTGGTCTGAATTTAGCTAGGAAAGTCACTAGACTTGGATACTACTGGCCGACACTAGAAAAAGATGCTCTTCAGTTTGTCAGAACATATAAGAAATGCCAGGTGCATAGTGACCTAATCCACACACTTGCGCAGGAGATGAGATTGATCACTTCTCCATGGATCTTTGCACAATGGGGACTCAAACTCGTGGGAAAGATCCATCCATCCTCCTCTAACGACCATAAATTCATAATCACCACCACTAAGTACTTTACTAAGTGGATTGAAGTCGTCCACCTCACTTACATAAACGGTAAGCAGATATCCAAGTTTATCCTAAATTACATCATCTGCCAGTATGGTGTTCCATAGTCCATCATCATAGATAACCATAGTCCATTAAAGAATTAGGATGTTCATGAACTCTATGAGTGAGTCCACATCCAACATCATTTTTCCACCCCATATTATCCACAAGGTAACGGTCAAGCTGAGGCGTCAAATAAAATAATTCTTCACATTTCTTAAGGAGACCGTCAATGATGCTGGCTGAGATTGGCACCTACAACTTAAACCTGCCCTGTGGGCCTACCGTACCAACATTCATACACCCATTGAAGTCACTCCATTTTCCCTTGTCTATGGATCTGAGGCAATATTTCCCATCAAGGTCGAAATTCCTTCTCTCTGAGTCTCCTTGAAGGGAATGATCGATGATGAAGAGTACAAACAGTCTCGCCTACATGAGTTAGAAATTTTATAAGAAAGACGACAAAATGCCTTGAACCACTTGTGGGCATATCAAAATCATCTCTGCCGAAGCTATAACAAAAGAGTGGTGGCGAGAAAATTTGAAATTGCTGACTTGGTCCTCATGTAGAATCCAAGAAATCACGCTAACCGTGAAAATCCTGGAAAGTTTGAGCCTAATTGGTTCGGTCCTTATATTATTACTGCAACATTCGATTCTGGAGCTTATCAGCTGGCCACACTTGATGGAGAATAGTTGACATAACGCATCAACAACCTACATTTGTGAAATTTCTACACATAACATCATAGAGCTTGGCTAAAACTTAAAAATACAAAAAAATTGACAAATAAAGAAAAAAATCATCCCTTAATGAGAACGTGACAAACAGGCATTTTGGTGACACTAACAAAATAAAAAAATGGAAAAAATAGTAAAAAGAAATAAATTTTTCCAATAGTGAAAACTTGGCAAACAGGTTCCATGCATAGTCGATCGTTGCTCTGCCATTTGCTGTTACTTTAATCGGCCTTCATCCACTTTGCATAATCACAACAACTTGACACATTCATGACATTCGTCATAAGTCCTGTCAATTTCGGCCATGGCAAAGCTGCGCTAAAAGATTTAAAAGTAGGGACGGGCAAACAAATGTTTAAATTTGAGGACATTTGTCCCTATCCATTTGATCCCTCCATTTGTTTGGTACCTTTCCCAAAACATTTTGAAATGCCAAAATTCGATAAATACAAGGGAACCAAAGATTTTTCCTCGTGTCTGCCTATTTCCATCATCTTCAACCTATATGGGGGCAAGACCTTTATCATGTAACTACAATGGATATCATGTATGATTTTGCATTTGTAAAAAGTCCTGAAAAAGTCATAAAAATCCTAAAAAGTCCTAAAAATTGAACAATGTCCTGAGAAAATACAAAAAACATTCAAATCAATGTCAAAATCCCAAAAATAGAGTCAAAGTCAATGGTTGTCCCATCAACCCAGTCAGTCAACCAGTCAATCTTTTATCCAAGTCCGAACTACGTTATCTCTGTGCATTTGCTACATAGGCAAGATTCATCTTTGAATCCTCAAGACATTAGGTCAGTCCTTCTAGGTTTTTCAAAATAAAATCATGGTTAAATCCTCTGTCCTTCAGACAAAGTCATTGGTCGTGTCGAACTACGAGGTCTCTGAGTGCACGACATAGGAAAGGCCATCAATCGGTGAGCCCCTGATGCCACACTAGGTCAGTCCATTAGGGTTCATGGTGTTGGGTCTCAAAAATGTAGGGTTGAACCATGAGAGGTTGCCAAACTCTCACAACGCTTTTAGCCAACGTACAAGGCCAATTGATGCAATTGGACCTTCTTCTCTTTAGGTTCTACTAGACCAAGGCAGGTGCACCTATATGAATGATGTAGATTGAAATGTGTTTCTTGATTGAGCAATCTATCCACAATGGAAAATGGAAGTGAATAGATGAAAATAACTACAACTACTCTTACTCCTATTGCACAAAAGAAAGGATTTGAAAATGCTGTTTGATATGGAATCAAATCTCTGGGTTGTGGCAGATCAGTGCCTTCTATCCACATGGGAAATGAAGTAAAAAATTAAGAATTATGTGTGTTTCCTTCTTTGGTTTAATTCTAGTTGTTAGGCACTTTGAAAATGAAATTCCAATTACTAGCATACAACTTCATTTATTTATGTCTTACATAAATAGTGCTGGAAAGTTTCTTAACCTGGTTCTTCTTTAACTACCCAAAAGAAATCCTAAAATTACAGTGACTTACTTGAAGGGATTTAATTCTGACTTATAGAAATCAACAAATAAAAATCACACAAAATGGGAATACATTCTGATAAATCAGAGATTATACTTGATATGCTGATTTAAATGATTAAAGGATCTCAAGTTGGAGAGAACCAGATAAAAGAATGTAAATTATTGCAACACAACTAAAACAAGAAGGTTTTCACCAATTAAAAAAATTAATCTCCATTGCTCTGTTTTAAGAAAGATCTGTACATTTTTACATTCCCACTCAAAAAAATCTATCTCCCACTCTAACCCCCTTTTGCAACTGATTTTTTCAAATATTTATACAATGAAATCCCAAGGATCACGACCCTTCACTTTTCTGTTACATCCATTTGACATTCATTAATAGACAAAAAATAAAATATTTAATTGGGTTGCCTTTTGGAAAATTAAATATTTTCCTTTATATTTTACTCGCTTCGTACATTTCATTTTATATACAGCTCCATCATCTACGGTATGACCACAGCCTCTAACTTTGATGTCATCATCAACCCCCCTTACTGCTCAACTACAACCCTTATCTCAACTACGTGCCGTATCGCGGTGTCCATCAATTTTTGTTGCTATCGCCTTATTGCAACTTAACTTTTACCTCTTCGCGGTATCGCAGTGTAACTGCTAGCCATCTTCTCTCCTCCTACTGCTCTACCGTGGTCTGTACTCTAACCGCGTGTGGTACCACGATGATTGATCCCGATCCCTACGCTCACTTGCCTCCATTCACCATGCTACCGCGGTGCCCCTTGGGACCCCTGCGGTACCACAGTGGGCCACCTTCATCGTCTGCTAACTGTTATCATGACCACCTCGTGAACCAGTGGTGGTACCACGGTAGCCGCTTTGATTGTCTTCTCCATTGTTGCTGCGCCGATTACTAATTGCCTACTGTGCCACCACGATCTATGCTTAGACCGCGTGTGGTGGCACGGTAACTGCTTTGTGCCCACCATCCTGGCCGCTTAATAACTCTTCACCGCAGCACCACGGGCCCTGAGATGACCCTCCGCGGTGTAGCGGTAAGGGTTACCTTGACTTCCGCTCACCGCTACCGCCACACCGTGGGTATGGATTGAGCCATCGACGGTATGAATTGGAAAGATCAAATTTTTTAAAAAGGGTTTAAGGTAGCAGTGTATAATATAAGATGTTTTAGCATTTTGGATGGGGAAAATGAATTTTAAGGGAAAGATAGGAAAATAAGGGGCATGAATAAAAAAATCCCTTAGGTTTTTTACGGATTTTTATGGAAAATTGCGGGAAAACCTTAGGGTTTTAAATGAAATTTTTGGTTCTAACAGTGGCTCCTATTGGGGATGAGTGATTTTGCAAATCACTGCAAGAATCCAAAATATCTACTAGGAGAGCAGACCAAGTGAAGGAAATGAAAAATGAAGGCCATGGAATATGGAGGGAATGAAAAATGAAGGATATGAAAGATGGAGCAAATGGAGAATGAAAAACCCTAGAATACTGTACATGGAAGGAAAACAAAGTTTTCAACAAGAAAATTTTCTAAGTGTCCATGTACTGGAAAAACCAAACCCTTCTTAAACTACTGTGCATGGAGGAGAATGTTTAAAGAGGCTTTGCTAAGAATTGTCCATGCATTGGCAATCCTTAATCCTCTGTACCTGCCATGGTTCAAAAATTAAACCATAAAGGATGGCCTCGGGCCACCCCAAAGAAAAACCTGCACTTTCCTCTGTCATAGATCTTATTCTGAATAGATCTCATCAAGTTTCTTTTGAAACTATCCATTCCACCTACCCTGCAACATGCACTATCATTAAAAACTTTCAGGAAATCATTGTGTTCAACTTAATTCACATTCATTTCATCACTCTGCACTTCATCATTCTTATTATCATATGAAAAATATTTATCACCCTCAGTATACAAAGTGTATCCACATTCAACTGAACATTCATAGGCATGCTCACTGTCATATGTTGCTGAATGATCAAGCAGCTGCACTGGAACCTAAAAATCTGAATGCTTCTCTTAGAAATAAAAAAATTCTATTTCATCAGTATTTCTTGAAACAATCAAATCAGAAACACTTTCTAGTTCCTTCCTATCACCAGTTGGAATTGACACACACATTTGATCCACATAGTCTTCCTTACACATACTTGAATCAACAAATGCTGGACACTCATCATCAATAACATGCAAACCAGTATCTTTTTCTTGCAGGCAAAAATCATTCAAGTCACATACCTCTTCTTGGGCACAAATGGATTCTTGATCAGCTTCAAAGAACTCCTCATCACTGTGAGAGATGCACATGGGGTTATATCAATTGTTACACATAGTATCTTCACTGTCAAAGCATATATAGGCTGGAGCAAAAACTCTAGAATCATCTTTATGTGCATACTTCTAGTATTCAAGAGTTAACGAATTTGAAACTTGCTCACTACTGAGTGAACAGGTCTCTGCTTCCATATCTTCTACCATGTCTCCAACCTCTTCTTGATCTTCATAATAAATGCAACAATCATCTTGTTGAAGATCAACATCCACAAGTTCTTCATAATTTAAATCACAATCAGTTATGCAGGAAAAACTCTCCACATCTTCATTGTTGGAAGGCATGATATCTTCTTCTATTTCAACTTCTGAAACATTGCTAATGTACTCCCCAGATGATGTGTCCCCACCAATATCATTAATGCTGCAATCATCTTCTAAATCTTCTAAATTGTCATTAGAAATTCTAGTAGCACATGCTTCCTTTATTTATTGCATCATTTGAGCATCCATGATATCACTACTAGATTTATTATTTCCAGTATCCATGTACCTTGTCCCAAGCATGGAATCAATAAATTTATTTACTACATCAAAGGCTTGCTATTTTAATGACTTTGACCAATAAATTAATTCAGGATCTGATGCTCTTAGAAATTGTGAAACAAATGTGGGTCTTGTGGGCCTAAAATGAGGAGGTAATTGCATACAGGCATCTACCATCTTGTTGTATAAAAAACTCATAGATTCTCCCTTATATCAAAAAAACCATCCACAAGATTTTTGCCTCTCTTCAATTTGAATATACTCATCAAAAGTACTTTGCTGTGAATAGAGTACATTACCTTTGTTTCCAGAGTTCTCAGTTGCATCATGGGGCACTTGTGGTGTCCAAGATCTCCTGATATTTGTGTCTTCATTCTTACTACATGATGACCCATTCAGTGATGTATCTGGAACACTTTTGACACTCAATTTCAGCAATTATTGGTTCACTTGTAGCATCTGTTGGTCCAATTGCAGCCTTTGTTGTCTCAATTCCTTCAACTCTCTTATTGATTGCTTTCCTATTTCTACTTCTAACATCTTGACAAAGTGTTACTATTCCACAAAATCCATGCATTATTTATCAAATGAAACAGAGTCGCCACCTACTTTTTCAAAAATTAGGAAAATGAAATGGATTGTTTTGGTTTTCCCCAGCGGAATCTCCAAAAAAGAAAAAATGTGAAACTTTGTTGACTCTATAAATGGAAAGGTTGAAAAATCTTCATGAGTAATCCCTAGCGGAGTCACCAAACTGTTGGGTCTTAAAAATGCAGGATTGAACCACGAGAGGTTGCCAAGATCTCACAACGCTTTTGGCCAACATACAAGGCCAATTGATGCAATTGGACCTTCTTCTCTTTAGGTTCTGCTAGACCAAGGCGGGTGCACCTATATGAATGATGAAAATTGAAATGTGTTTCTTGATTGAGAAATTTATCCACAATGGAAAATGGAAGTGAATAGATGAAAATCACTACAACTACTCTTTCTCCTACTACACAAAAGAAAGGATTTGAAAATGTTGTTTGATATGGAATTAAATCTCTGGGTTGTGGCAGATTAGTGCCTTCTATCCACATGGGCAACAAAGTAAAAAAATAAGAATTATGTGTGTTTCCTTCTTTGGTTTAATTCTAGTTGTTAGGCACTTTGAAAATGAAATTCCAATTACTAGCATACAACTTCATTTATTTATGTCTTACATAAATAGTGCTAGAGAGTTTCTTAACCTGGTTCTTCCTTAACTACCCAAAAGAAATCCTAAAATTGCAGTGACTTACTTGAAGGGATTTAATTCTGACTTATAGAAACCAACAAATAAAAATCACACAAAATGGGAATACATTCTGATAAATCAGAGATTATACTTGATATGCTGATTTAAATGATTAAAGGATCTCAAGTTGGAGAGAACCAGATAAAAGAATGTAAATTATTGCAACACAACAACTAAAACAAGAAGGTTTTCACCAGTTAAAAACATTAATCTCCATTTATCTGCTTCAAGAAAGATCTGTACATTTTTACATTCCCACTCAAAAAAATCTATCACCTAAACCCCCTTTTGTAACTGATTTTTTCAAATATTTATACAATGAAATCCCAAGGGTCACGACCCATCACTTTTCTGTTACATCCGTTTGATATTCATTAACAGACAGAAAATAAAATATTTAATTGGGTTGCCTTTCGGAAAATTAAATATTTTCCTTTATATTTTACCCGCTTCATACATTTCATTTTATATACAGCTCCATCATCTACGATATGACCGCAACCTCTAACTCCGACATCATCATCAACCCCCCTTATCGCTCAACTGCAACCCTTATCTCAATTACCTGTAGTATCGCAGTGTCCATCAATTTTTGTTGCTACCGCCTTACCACGGCTTAAATTTTACCTCTCCGCAATATCGCGGTGTAACTGCTAGCCATCTTCTCTCCTCCTATCACTCTACCGCAGTCTGCACTCTAACTGCGAGCGGTATTGCGGTGACTGATCTAGGCCGCTACGCTCACTACTTGCCTCCATTCACCATGCTACCACGGTGCCCCTTGGGAACCCTTGTTGTACTGCGGAGGGCCACCTTCATCATTTGCTAACTATTATCGTGGTCATCGTGGTCACCTTGTAAACCAGTAGCAATACCGCGGTAGTCGCTTCGACTGTCTCCTCCATTGCTGCTGCGCTAGTTACTAACTGCCTATCATGCCACAACGGTCTATGCTTAGACCGCGTGTGGTGGCATGGTAATTGCTTTGTGCCCACCATCCTGGATGCTTACTAACTCTTCACCGTAGCACTGCGGGCCTTGAGATGACCCTCCATAGTGTAGCGGTAAGGGTTACCTTGATTGCCACTCACCGCTACCGCCACACTGCGGATATGGATTGAGTCATCAGCGGTATAGTGGTATGAATTGGAAAGATCAAATTTTTTAAAAAGGTTTAAGGTAGCAGTGTATAATATAAGATGTTTTAGTATTTTTGATGGGGAAAATGAATTTTAAGGGAAAGATAGGAAAATAAGGGGCATGAATAAAAAAAATCCCTTAGGTTTTTAACGGATTTTTATGGAAAATTGTGGGAAAACCTTAGGGTTTTAAATGAAAATTTTGGTTCTAACACATGGCACTACACTTTCACACACGTCCAAGTATCTTCAAATCAAGCAAACCTTTTATCAACCCGAGCAAGCAATCTACCAACAAATCCGTTTCATCGGCATTTCAATTAAGTTTGCATGTCAAGCGATGGCATGTCGTAAACTCTATCATTTAGTCAAATTCTATCAAGGCAAATCAACCTATCAAAATTTTGGGTTATTTTTTTACATGTGTCCTTCTGAGAAGCAACTCTTGACATTTATTTATGCTTTTGGATGTGTCCTTCCTAAGCATCGTCATCAACATTTGGCATTTTGATAGATTCTCCTGACTACGAGAATCGATCCTTTTGATATCAATGTCATTCAGGATGTGTCCTTCCTGAATTTGGTATCACTTGACATTTTAAAACTTTGACCTCATCAACCTTGGCATTTATAACATTAAAACACTCGACATTTTCAACACTTGACATTCTATTCACTTGGCGAACACTATTCTATCTTTTTGATGATTATCATGATATTAGTTATTTACGTTAGAAGAACCACAATGTATCATGATGATCATCCTTGTCCTTTTGATCATCCTGCCACTAGTTCCTCAGGGCTATCTTGACTTTAGGATTTAGAGGAGCAATGACTTACTACGATGATTTTATTATTTTTCGTTGATTGTCATGTGACTAGTTTCTCAAGGACGTCCTGACATCAGGATTTAGAGAAGTAGTGATGTTTCATGACTAGTCTTGTCTGTCTGCGGTTGGTTGTGACAAAATGACTAGGAGAAAATTGAATTCCTCATATGAGTCATGATCATCCTTGTCTGCGATTGTTTATCTACATGATGGTTCGACTTTGCACACTATTGATCTACGTCATATCATAGTTTTTGTTGACCATCATGACATTTTCGCCCAATGATAATTAAAGAGCAACAACTAGGATAATACTTTGGTAAGTGTTGAAGGATTTTTTTGTTTCTGCACTAACATGCATATCTTCTCCACACTAACATGCATATCTTTCTCCGCACTAACATCCATCTTCGTCTTCTCTTCTCTTGTCCTCTGATGATATCCTATGACATACAAAAATAGAGCTTCATACATGATCATACGAGCATTTCATATTCACATTTCACATTTGCATCAATCAAATACCATAATTCACATTGCAAGAAACTATCATTTACATTCATCCATCTGACATACATAAAACCATCATTTGCATTAACATATAGGAATCATATCATCATACATTGCACAATGCATACATACATAACCATATCCACAATTGCATTCATAAACATAAACCATGATATCCCTACATCTCATAACATCATAAAATCATCACATAGCATTTGATAAAGCATAATGCACCATAAAAAATAAATCATATAGGCCACATCAAAATTGCATCGCATATATATAATCTCAAAAAAATGTAATATCACAGGATAGAGTCATGGGATATCCCAAAAATGGAGCTTGCAGGATTGAATATCAATATATGTAAATGTCTAAATACAAACATAAAAAATGCAAGTCCTATGTTGTGCCCCCTTCATCCCATGGAGGTGAATCAGGAGGTGGCTATGACTGACTCATCGCATGAAAAGTGACTTGGGTAGGAGTGGTGTCCGGAGTCTGACTCTGGGATCCCGAGGGCTCAGTAATAGGAGGATGGCTTTGCTCTGCCTAGTGTTCTGATGACACTGATATGTGACCATGCCCTGACCTATGGCTATGGCCTGATGACTGCCTATGTGAACTGTGTGACCTATGGCCTGATAACTGCCCTGATGAAGTGGACCCCCTAGCACTAGTATGATACTATTATGTGATCTGCTGCTACTGTGAGTTCGAGTGCCACTACCAGTCCTGCTGTATGATTGGGACAATCCTGGCTCCCGTCTCTCTGGTGGAACAACCTGCTCATATAGTAACTTGTATCAACCTCTGCTCTCAGCCATCCTAGCCATCTCCCTAGCCATATCTCCTGACGATCCAACACATAACTCTGTAAACTTGATAACCCATTGGTCTGACTCCTGCTGTCGAATAACAACTTGATCTCTCTCTACTCTGGTAACCTCCAACTCCGCTATCAGGGCCTTGTTTTGAGACAATGCCACATCTAATATTCTCTATAGGTTGTCAACCCTCTGATCCATGGTGGTATCTGCCAGAAAAATGGGTGGCCTATCCCCCTGCTTGTCCCCATCAATCATCCTCTCTCGCAGCCTCCTCTCGGCCTCATACCCCCCTCCTCATCATCCTCCTCCCTCTCATCCTCCCTCTCCTCCTGTCCTCAGACCTCCTCCACATCAATTTCAAGAGGATGGTGCTCTACAAGTGGATCCTCCTCTCCTGGAATCTCTCCCTCTAGTCAGACCTCCACCTCCTCTCCCCCTCTAACCTCCTCCTCTCCTCGGACCTTTGCCTCCTGCCCAATTATCTGCTCTCACTCCTCACCCTCCTCCTAGATAGGTTACAATGGTGCACCACCCACTCTTTTCCTAACTCTCATGGGCTACCTCTTCCCTCCATCACCCCTCCTCTTCCTCACACCCCTCCCGTTTCCACCATCACCTCCTCCCTCGCCACCCCCGTCATCTCCCCCACCTCTTCCTCCATCTCCCTGACCACCATCTCCCCCTCTACCCCCTACCATCTCTACCTCTATCTCTCCTTCTGCCCCCCTTGCCATCTCTCCCTCCATCTCTGACACCTCGACCTCCCCTCCATACCCGTGGGATAACTGATATGCGATCTATGGGAGGTGGACCATCTGAATCTATCAATGGAATAGGCCTGTGAATCTGCCACCAGGAATCAAACTCAATAGATGTCCCTACATCTGCTGAACCTCCTCTCCATAACCACTGCTACACGACTAGGCCATCTATCTGCTACTCTGCCACTGCTATCGGTGGCCCTCATACGGTCTCCCTGGATGACTGTGCATACTCTGCTGTACCTACTGGTAAAACCTATTGCTCACCACATTTTTCTTCCTATCACCCACAATCATCTTCCTATTTTTTAGAGTAGGGGGAGGTGACAAAACCTCTCCAGCCATATCCTTCATATCCTTTTTGCTCTGGCTCAACATTTCATCAACAGGTTCTTCGCAGCAGGTGTCATAACCCTTGTTAGGGCTCGATCCCTCTTTTTTGCGCTTCCCTAGAGAAGGGGATCTCACATCCTCATCCATAGTAGCCAGGGAGTCTAGTGAAAAATCCACATCATCCTCTAACTCTGACTCCTCCAAAATAATCTTCCATTTTTTCCTATTTTTGCAGGTCACTTCCTCCTCAGAAATAGTCTCATAACCCTTATCCTACTTATTGTTCACATCCTTAGGAGTAGAAGGTGGCTTAACCACCTCAAAGGATTTGGCATAATCAGAGATAAGGAGAATCAACCCCACATGAAGAACAAGGTTCTTCAAATTTTTCTTATGGTCAATTATGCCAACATTCAAAGAAGCCAAAAGGTGAAAAGGAAAAGGAATCCTTTTCTTGTGATATAAATGGTTAAGAAGTACAAAGTGATAAGAATTTACTGCATAATATCGGTGTTCGAGAGAAATGTAATGCATTATCTTCTCAACAATGTCCCCCCACAAGGCCTTGATAGATTTCCTCTGATATCCCCCACTCTTTGCTACTTTAAGGTCCTTGGCTTCCTCCCCTTTGAAGAAGATTTTCATAGTATTCTGTGCTTCTTTCTTGTCTCTGTAGAAATTCATACCTTCTGTTGGTAAACCAATAATGTGAGCTATGAGGTCTTTAGTAACATCAAACTCCATCCCTCCAAGTTTCAACGCCTTTTTATTCCAATATTTGGAAAATAGAGCAGTTGTCTGAGGGTTATTACCATGCAGTTTCTCAATATAAGGCGTCAACCCTCCCTTCTTAAGAATTTCCCAAACCATTGAATTCTTCTTAATCACATTGCAAGAGAAAGGCTTAGCATGATTTTTGTCTCCACCCATGGCAACCAAACTCATAGAGTCGATAATGTTCACGACTCTCAGAGCAGTGAAGAAACTTATTGAGAAAGCAACACTAAGGATACCCATAATCCTTGTGAGGAAAGAGATGTGGCAAAGGTGATTTATTAACATAGTAATCTTCTCCATACAAATATCTTCCTTAGTACCATCAGGGCAAGTCAAATTCTAAATACCACTCCTCCATATCATAACCTTCCACGTGATGATAAACATGCACACCCAACTCCATACAAGATCATAGTTTTGCTTAGATTTGTGCATCATGATTAATAGTAATAATAACCTCTATAGGAAGAGGGTCATTCAAATCCCACTCCCATTCCCCTCTCAACCCCAAATTAGCAAAGATATCAGCCAGAATATTTCCTGCTCTCAAAATATGAGAGATATAATAATCATCAAAAGAATTAAGGATATCGATAGAATCCTTTATCATAGTTTCAATAGTCCAAGAGGAGGTAGCACAATTTTTCAAATTATTAATGATATTTAGGGAATCCTCCTTAAGCCACACTTTCTTAAATCCTTTCTTTTGAGCCAATTTGAGACCATGATAGTCAGCAGCCACTTCCGCAAAGTGGTTTGCCTAGGTTCCCAAAGGGAGCACCACCGTAGAAATGAGCCTACCATTAGAATTTCTTATCACTCCCCCACAATCAGCAGGTCTTGGATTTCCTTTAGCCGCTCCATCAAAGTTCACCTTAACCCAATTGTCCTGCAGAGCCTTCCAAGCAATATTATCTCTAGAAGTTTTCCCTTTATGAACTGGGAGGGAGATATCACAAGGCAAGCTCCACTTCTAGGTAATAAAAAAATCATATTGACTCAACATTATCTTCTTCCCATTATGAAAAGAAATCCCAGCCATAATTTTTTTTTTAATAGCCATAGATATTTTTTAGGCCATTGAGCTAGCAGGGAGCACAAAGTTTCTGAATATCCTATTATTACGTTCAAGCCACAATCCTCAAGCAATATGAGGCAAAGAGAGACCACAACACCTGCAGAACTGGGTTAGAAGTAGGGTAGATCCACTGATACCACAAGTCCTTAATTGAAGTAGGGAACACCCATATGATATTCCAAAGATGAAGCACATGTGCCCACACACTTCTAGAAAAATTACATCCAATCAACAAATGGTGGGAATCCTCAGCCGCTTCTTCACAAAGAAATCACCTGTTAACCAACATAAAACCCCTCTTGACCAAATTGTAAGTAGTTAATACCTTGTTTTGGCATAGAAGCTAGAAGAAAATATTAACCTTAGGAGTTAATATAGAATACCAAATAGACGCCCAAAAAGGGGCAAGGCCAACAACAAAGTCATTAATATAGAAAGCCGAAGCAACAAAAAGTTTACCATTAGAAGAAGGTTTCCAAACAATTTTATCAATAGAGGGAATGGAAGGGATATTAACCAAGGACAAAACCTTATACAAGGCTTCCAACCTCAGATCAACATCATGCAGCCTTTTCCAACATCCATCAATAATATAATCAACAACAAATCTACCAAACTGTCAGAAACAATCTTCCATAAGGGGTTGGGCCCATGGCTCATCTTTAAGCGGTTTATTGCCAATTCAACTATCCCCCCAAAACATAATCTTTCTCCTAGTACCCAATTGCCAAAAAAACCCCTTAGATAAAAGTCTACGAGCCTTGACCATAGAATTCCACAGAGCGGACCTAGAAGGGGGAGAAAAATCAAGTTTAAAAAAGTCTCTCATAGCATTAGCACCTCGTAAGTACTTGCTCCAAGAAATTTGCACCCATTCACTCTTATCAGAGAATAACTTCCACAACTGTTTACCCAAAAGGGTGATATTAAACACAAATTTTATGGATACCAAGACCACCAACCTTTTTACTTTTGCACACATCATCCTAGGCAACCAAGTGAATTCTTCTCCTATCCTCAACACCAGACTAGAGGAAGTTCTTTTGAATTCCTTCCAGTTTATCCATAAATTTCCTTGGCATAAGGAATAAACTGAGAGCATAAAAAAGAAGATTCTGGAGAGTAGACTTAATCAATTGCACTTTCCCAACTTGACTTAGCATCACTCCCTTCCAACCAACCAACTTAGAGTTAAAATTATCAATCAACTCTCACCATAAGGACTTCAAAATAGTCAAGCATAGGGGAAGACCCAAATAAGAGGACGAAAGATCACCAATCTGGCACTGCAGAATTATAGAACCAACGTATTAAAGAAGAAGATCACACTCTTAGGTAAGCTAATATTATGCCTAGAAGCAACTTCATACTTCTGAAAAATTAATTTAATAGCCCTGGATTTTTTTATAGAGGACTCCCCAAGCATGAGAGAGTCATCCACAAAATACTAATGGGAGCAAATAAGATTGTTGGAAGAAGGGGACAAACCAGTCATATCCCTAGAAATAATAAATCTCTAAATAAGATGCCCCAAAGATTCCACCATAATGATAAACAAAAAGGGAGAAATCCGATCCCCTTGCCTAAGACCCCTGGAGCATCCAAATAAAGGGGAAGGCAAACCATTGACAAGAACATAAAATTGAGAAGTTGAAATTAATTGAAGTAAGAGGGCCACCATCTTCTCCCCAAAGCCAAATGATAACATAATTTTTGAAAGAAATCCCTAATCAACTCTATCATTGGCTTTAAGTAAATCAAGCTTCAGAGTAAACACAACATGCTTATTGATAGTTAAGGAGTGAATGTTCTCATGAACCAAGAGAATAGAGTCCAAATTTTTCCTACCTGCCACAAACCCATTTTGTTGAGGAGAGATGAGATGAGGTAGAAAAATTTGAAGCCTAACCGCCAGCACCTTAGAAAAATCTTATAGACCGAATTACATAAGTTAATAGGACAAAATTCATCAAAAGAAGAAGCCCCCAGTTTCTTCGGGACCAAGACAATAAAAGAGGAATTCAACTCCTTTAGAAGAGAGCCAGTCCTAAAGAATTCTTTAGTAGCCGCAACCACCTCCTTGGAAATAGTTTCCCAAAAGAACTAAAAGAATAACATGGGGAAGCCATCCGAGCCCGACGCCTTATTCCCTTCAAAGGAGAAAACAAAACTTCTAATTTCCTCAACCGATATAATTCCCACCATTTTCCTATTAGTCTCAACATCAATGATATGAGGAATGTTCCTAAGAATTTCCTCTTGACAAACCAAATCCAGCTCCCCCTCCACCATAAGAAAATTCAAGAAGTAAGAGGAGGCAACATTTTTCAAATCGACATCATTTTCTAGAACTTGATTATTGTAGTTTATTAACTTAATGTGATTGTTAGCCCTATGTTTCAGAGTAGATAGGTGAAAAAAATTCGTATTCCTATCCCCACTATTAAGCCACATGATCCTCGACCTCTGCTTCCAGAATTTCTCTTCCTTCATCACAATATTGTGTAGTTTAGAAAGAAGAACATTTTCTTTCAAAACCAGTGCTTGATCATACTGAGAAACTTGGATAGCATGCTGCAGATCATTAAGTTCCTTAGTCACTCCTTCCTTTTCTAGAAAAATATGACCAAAGGAAGATCTATTCCATTTCCTAATATTTTCCTTCACATTGGCAAGCTTCTTAGCAATTCTGAACATAGCAGAACCATCTACTTGAATGTTCCACCATTTTGAAACCAAATTCGTAATGTCCAAATGACAAGTCCACATCTTCTCAAATTTGAAAGGGAAATTTTTCTTCCCTCCCAAAAGATCCAAAGAGAAAGACAAAGGAAAATGATCCGACCCCAATCTAGTCAGCGCAAAGAGAGAGCATGAGTAAAACATCAGCCAATCTGGGGTCACTAAAGCATGATCAAGTTTCACCTGGATGGGAGCATCTCCCACCCGCCTATTAGACTAGGTAAAGGAAGCACCCTTGAGATCCAAATCAAGAAGATAATGATCATTTAAGAGATTCATTAAGTCATATCTACTATCATCCACAATCTGTGAACCACCCACCTTGTCTCCATCATTCAAAGGTGTATTAAAATCCCCCATGATCAACCAATTACCAATAAAGAACCTCAATTTAAAGTCTCCAAGAATTTGCCAATTTTTTTTTTTGACACTCTTACAATTAGGGGCATAAATATTAGAAAGATTCCAAATGAACTTATCCCTCAGGTGAAGGAAAGAAGTAGCAACATGATTACCATCTCTAAACACCTCCACCCCATGAATAATCTTGAGATTCCAAAAGGTAACAATCCCTCCCAAAGCACCCACAATATCTGAGCCATGCATACCACAATCCTTAAACAACTTATTCTTCAATCTAGCTAACTTATCAAAACCCATTTTAGTTTCTTGAATTAACATAATATCAGGACGATGATCCCTAACTAGGTTAGCCAGGAGATCATTCTTATGAGGGTGGTTTAACCCTCTCATATTTTAGGAAATGATATTCATAATAACTTATTGGAGGTGCTCTTAGAGCACATCTCCAACAGAGTCCTCTATGTCCCATCAACAATGTCCAGTCGACACTCCTTCTCCCTTGTAATATTTGCAAGAGGCCTTCCTCTACCTCTCGACTCAAATGCATAATTAGATCTTTGCCTATTTCTAGTCACCACTCTCGGTGAGGGAGAATTCTTCTTTCTACACTCACAAACTAGAACATAAGGAGGATTATCCAAGTCCTCCACATCACCATTATCCTTTACTTTAGACAAGACCTTTAGTCCTTCTATTTTCAATCCATAATCCTAAATCAAGCTCATTTCTACCAGAGGAGACTGAGGGCACCCATTCATAGAAGCCTTATCAAATTTCGTAACCTCTGTTTTCTTAAGAGATTTCTCCATAACCTCCTTTTGTTCATCCACAAAAATATTCACATGAGACACATCGTTAGCTCCACCCACTTTCCAATCCTTATCCTGATCAATCACATCTATCTTGCTTTCCAGAAGCTCACCCTCCAAATATGATCTCGTAACTCCTGGTTTAATAGCCTCATCCACGCTGCTCGGGGGAGGGCCCTCCTTCTCCAATGGCTCCAGACCCTGTTCAGTAGCCTTCACCTTTTCACACCATTGTTTGGACATTTGCTTTAGAGATTTAAGAGGACACTTCTTTGCCCAATGACCAACCTTTTTGCAGTGGAAGCAAGTAAACAAAATGAACTCATATTCAATCACTTATTCCCATACACCAAACTTGGAGTATATCTTTTTCATAGCAAGTAAATCTATAGATTCTTCAACATTCACACTAAATATGACATAGACCAGACACTTCTTGGAAGTTGTCACTTGGTTAATCGACATCAAACAACCAAAGGTACTAGCAATCCCTTTAAACACTTCCTCATCCTAGAATTCCATTGGGAGCCTAGGAAGTCTAACCCAGACCAGGGAAGTCGCAAAAGAACAAGAATTCGGGTTAAACCCATGTTCCCATTTTTTTAACATCAGTGAAGACTTCCCCAAAAACTAGGGGCCACCCAAAAGTGCCACCACCAAATCATCTTCACAGTTAAATGTGAAGGAGAAAAAAACTTTGGCCATAGCCACCACATCAAATTGTCCCTTAGGCCTCTAATGACTAATAACAAATTTATGAACCAACTCAATATGAGGCCGAGGACCAATGAATTTACCTAGTAGAGCCATGTCCATATTTGACATACTCTTATCAACAATGCAATCTGGGACAAAGATAGAGTATTCACCAATTAAAGCATTAGCAACAAAAGGCACGGGTGGTGAAGTACTTTTACCTTTAGGCTTCGTCCCAAATAAATTATTCCAATTAATAGGATAGTCTGAAGGAAATTCATTCTTAGTCTTATTAGCCCCAAAAGCCACACTATTAGGAGTCCCATCAAAAGCACCAAATAACTGACCTGACCCAAAATTTTCAGCCCCAAGATTCCCCTTTTCAAGCAAGGATGACGAAGAAAGAGTAATGGATGTAACTTTCAGAGCCCCATTCCTCCCAGCAAAGTCATTTCCCATCAAAAGGGACCCACAATCCTTACCTGCAGAAAAGGACCCACCTGACATCACCCTCACATCAACAAGTTATCCACCATTAATGCCAGCAACACCATCAAGAAATCCCACCTTTTTAAAATTTGAAAATGTACCACGGCCATTGCCACCACCCAAAGAGCTCTCCATCACTTGTTTATATTAATATATATGTTGATACATATTAATAGATACATATAGTATATAATATATATATGTAAATGATAGTTATTATGATAATCTGCAAAGCGCATAACATAGTGTTGACTTAAGTGAAGTGCTAATTATCATTGATTATATGATGAAGCAAAGTGCATATTATAGCATGTGGTAAATATAATGCATATAACACAAATTTTGGTGGAATACCACCAACGCATAAAGTATGAAGACTAAATCAAACCAAACAAAGGAAGCACGTATGAATAATACACTACTATGTAAGCTTATGAAAGGAAGTTTGAACTATTTTTAATGCCTTTGAATTAGTCATGGACACAATATAAACTTGGGAGCTAATGTTTAAAGGTGGTGCCATATTAACAAGAGGTTGGAATGCTTAAGAGGTCTTTGAATTATGTATGAGCCTGCAAATAGAATAGAGACTCAATCAAGTGCAAACTTGGCAATATTTTGTGGAGGAATTTGAATTAGGAAACATGTTTTAAGCTTGTTGTCTTATTTATCAAGTTGACTTAGCCATTCAAATGGTGAGGAATTTGATGTATTGCAAACCTGTGAGTGAGTCATTGCATGAGGATGAAAGGTGGCAAAAATACTTACTTTTTTGTAGCTTTTGGTTGCTCACAAATTAGTATAAATAGAGGTACTCATTCTTCCAAATGTATCACTTGTCAATTTAATTTCTTAAGAGTTATTCTACTACAAATTTAGTGCAAAGTGAGTTGAGACTTGTATCGTTGCTTTATATTTGATTTGTTGAGAGATTTAGAGTGAAGCTAGTCGAGTTGTTTGAGTAGTTCATAGTAGAAGTTGCAAGAAAACTTGAGGAGAAGATTATTTAGTTGGAAGCTTTTGAACAAGCATGCTAATTTCTACCTCTTTATTCATATGTTTGATTTTTTAATTTTTATTGTCATGTTGAAAGATTATTTTTTACTTGTATGAGATGTTTGGATATGCTTGCATTTTATTTGGTTGTTTCTTGTTTTGTGAAACCTTACTTTTTATATTTACTCATATAGATATTTATAAAATGATTGTAATATTATATGTATATAAATACTAAGTGTACTATACATAGATTTTCATTACTTTATGAAGTATAGTGATACTTTAGGTGCGTAGCATAAGATAGAGTTTCTTTGAAATACTTGATTGTCATGTTAAATAATGTGAGACAAATGGGAAGGTTATTCCTAGGGTTAGGATAATCCATAGGAAAGGGATTAACCTAGAATATAATTGAATACTAATGGTCAAAATAAAAATCGAGCAATTGTAGTGGTGAATATAGATGACCCTCACTTGAAGTACTGGGTGTTGAATCTTTGGCCAAAGTAGTGTAGGTAGCCACTGTCTACATTGTCAATTCATTGTGATCCAAATACATACTAGGTTGAGAATATCATAGAATCAGAGGTTGAATTTATGGTAAGTTCTATACATGTAGGATACATCACTATTCTCATAAAAGGTTATTTGAAATATGAGGTTACCAAACCAATATCTTCGTCGAAGGGTAGGGTCATCTACTAGTTTGGTAGATGTGTGGGAGACCACAATTAGTCCACAGTTGGTGAAAAAGTAGTTGAGTGATGCTTCTCCTCATGTAGTTGGCGACCAAGATTTGGGAGGACATTCTAGACCATTTGTATATCTAGTTCATGTGAGCTTATTTAATATATGCATGTATCATGTGTCCATATTTTTGGAAATTGTAATGTGAAATGTTATATTGAATATATTTATGTAAAGTTAAATCATACTTATATTATTGGAATGATTCTTTGATTATGCAATGGAAATTTTTGGATAAAGTTATATTTCAAATGATGCATTTATTATTGAATAGAAAAGAAAATAAATTATTGCTCTACATTGGATGCATAGATCATTACATGTGCGTAAAACTTAGTAGATTTGCTATGGAGAACAATGGGAATGTTACACGTGGTATCAAAGCTACCAAGTTTATCTCTAGAACCTATGTGCTTGATATGTCTCCAATCCAACATTATGAGAATCTAATGCTTGGAAATTCTTGTGCTAGGATGGTACATCTCAGGATGACTGCAAGAAAGTCAGTGATAAAAAATGAGTGCTACCTATGGGCCAAGAAGGAAAGAGAAGCTCTTGTCCATACCATTAAGGGAACTAATGATGAAAACGCCATTTGGATAAGAGATATTGAGACATTCAGTCATGCCATTTTGTGAATTAGCTAAGAGAAGAGAAGGATGAAAGATGATGCTAACCTCAACTACATACCTCCTGTCTCTCCGATAAAGTCAAACTTTTTATCACTTTCTATGGATATGCCCTCAGAATGTAGTGTTAGTTCAATCATGATAATTAGGGATCCTCAAGTTCTTCCCTTAGTGAAATTCATTGTAGTAGCTACAAGTGGTGAATCAGAGGGTTATGTAACTCAAAACTATATGTTTGAAGGTAGATCAGAGGGATATTATCCTTTCAAAGATAAAAATAAGAAAAAATATGAGGGTTATACCCCATGTAGCTATGTATCAGAAAGTGAATTCGAGGGATATTCTCCCTTAGACTATCTTAATATTCATTTTATGCAAACTCAAGGAAATTGAAAAATCCTTTTTGATTATAATGAAAATTATGCTTTTGGAAAAGAAAATTGTGAATGAGTTCTTTAAATAGAATTTCTTATGTGATTAATAGATCTTTAGAATTTTGTTAACATTGAGAAAACCTTCATAGATCTAATTAAAATGAAAACCTCCAAGTATAAAATTTCTATGGAAAATATGGTTAGGACAAGAACTAATATGGGGGAATACATCAAGAAGTAGGTCAAGGCGCTGTGAATGCCAAAGCCAAATTGGACTGTATTCTAGCTGTCATGTATGAGACTAGAGCAAGAATAAGAAACCTTGAAAAAGAAGTTAGGGGAAAGGAAAGAGTGGAACAAGAAGTTCCAAATAATGAAGAAATTCCCAACAATGAAGAAGAAGGGGAAGATTCTCATAATCATACTAAATCTAGTGATCAAGAGACTAATAGGTCACAATCATATTCTAAGGGAACCAAAAGGAAGCATTTAGCAAGTGAGTTATTCCGCGAAATGAGAAAAATCTGTTGGGGATACAAATTCAGACTGTCATCAGGATAGGCATCTAAGATAGTAGTGCCTTAGTGATTTCAATTCAAAATCACAACAAAGACACAACCAACTATGCTATAAAGCGGAAACAAGCACAATTGATCCCTCATTGATCCTCTGAGAGAAGTGAATGCAACAAGAAATAGATTCAACATAAACAGATACCATAAAAGACTAAAAGAGGACACAAAGATATACGTGGGGAAAACCCCTTCAAGTAAAAACCCCACACTCCAAAATTTTGAGCCATTGTATTATTCAGCAACAAAAAACTAGTTACAATACAATATTAGGCTCAAAGACAATACAAGAGTTACATCTTGTTCTACTGGAGAAATAACAGGTAACCGCAAGATTCCTTTCAGCTCCTTAGATGACTGTCACAGCCAGCCTCATGGCCAGCCCAGTCATTCAACCTCCAATGATTCCCATGCCCAGATTCGAGAGATAGAGTGTTCACAGTTACAATGCCTAAGCAAACTACTCGAACACCCTCTCCATCTCTCTAAAAATCTCTTCAAACCTTCGGCTCTCCAACCTGCAAGTCCAAAATCAGCAATCTCGCATCATGCATCATGCATTATGCTTGCAGCCCCATGCTCATGCATTCACATGCTCGCGCATCTTGCTCACAGCCTCATGGTTGCACATTCAGCTCGCACATCTCGCATGCTGCAACTCACCGCTCTTTCAGACTCATCTTCAACTTACACAAAAATGGCATATATCAACACCAACCCTAGTGCAAGTCAAACATCAGTAAATGCGATCAACCAAGTCTTGCAATGAGCCGCCTAGGCATTCAATGCCATTCCAAAAATGGGTGAGCTCGCCACCCTTCGTTGACAAATGCAACTGCCACAATAACTATCTTGGTATCCATCCAATCATAATTCAACCAAGTGCCATGCGTCCAAGACCCATCAGCAATCGCAGCTAACAGAGCAACCAAAATGGTCAAACAGACATCGGGCGCGACCAAGACTTCAAGTCATAAATAACACTGCCGGAGCCGTAGTCCGAATAGGAGTCGAAACAGGACTCCATCGAAAATATAGGTTCAGGAACCATTTCGGTTCTGTGTCCACCCATGGCAAAGGGGAACTCAATCGAAACAGTTCTGACTGGGTAAAGTCAACTTGAGGTCAAACCAAGACGAGAACACAAAAGACCAGAGTTGGAGTCGGACCCGAGGACGGAACAGGAACAGAAATAGGACTTTACCAAAAGTCCAAGATCAGGAACCAATCCAGTTCCGGTTCCGCCTTTTCCAACTGTAAGAAACAACAATCCAGAACTAGGACAAGGCAGAGGAAAACACCCCGAGGAGAATCCAAACATCCAGAGGAACTAGATCATTAAAGTAGGAGTTGGGCTCGGAGTCAGAACAAAAACTGAAACAAGAACCTAGCAAATGGACATTGCCAACTTCCAAAACTGGTTCCGCCTTTGCCAGAACCTGTGGAGAGAAACAGATTGCCAGAGCCGGAGCCAGAACCAGAGCCAAACCCAAAACATGACAAAAGGAACAATGCCAAGTTCCAATCCAGTTCCGCCTCTGCTAGAACAAAACTCGAAGATCTTAGAAAGCGGGGAGTGGAGTTGGAGACGGAACGGGAACAAACTCGAAACAAAGCAAACAGAACAATGCCAAGTTCCATCCCGGTTCTGCCTCTTCCAGAACAAAAGACTTTTCCAAGGAGAACAAGAGAATTCGCTTGAGTCTTCAAAGGGGGTCAACCAGAAAGTTGAGGCAAAATTCCCAATAATCTCCCACTTGTCGAAGACTTTCATGCATCCTCCAAACAAGCCCGAACAAGGACCAACACATGCTCTCACACACCAATCAAGACCATTGCAACAACATCAGAAAGATTTCCACCACCTTAGGCAACAAATCCAAACATAGGAACACACCAAGGTGAAACAACAACAGTCTCAGGAACGAAAGCAAATGATCCTCCAGCCAGCAAAGGCAAAAAATAGCAAAGCACCACTCCAACCACCTCTAGAACAACAAGAAAAAACTGACCAGCTAGAAAGGCAACCATGAACTGACTACCCTCATCCAACTGATCAAACCCACGTGACTTAAAACCAACACCCACAGCTCATGCTGAAACATCCAACCACCCATACCTTAAAGGTATGACCTAAAAGTGAACTCATGCCATCAAAAGAAACCCACCCATCTCAGCAACAAACAAGCACCCTGTGTCAACCAGTCATAGACCAAACACGTCCAAGTACTCCCACTATAAGGGCACTTTCTAGATGAGTGCAAACTGAGCACCATCACAAATGATCCAGGCATACCAAGTCCACCAAACCCACCATAAAGAAATGTAACAATGTAGTTCCAAGGAACATCCACACTGATCTGCAACATCTGCAACCACCTGCTGCAAGAAAAAATTCTCTCAACTGTCTTCCACAGTTCTTCCAAACACCTCCAAAGCTGATTGAAGAAAGAAGCACAGGCACCTTCGTGTCATCACCCAGGTGACAACAAATGACCACAAACAGTGACCAACCCGGCACCACAAAGGCAACTCACATCTAAAGTCACAAGAGCAATCAGGAAGAACAAGACCAGATAAGAGAGAAACTGCAAATCAACAAGAAAAATGCCCTTCTACAAACACTTCTAAATGCCAACTGTGTCAAGAATGATCTTCTTTACATCCCAAAGGGAAAAGCCTTGAAAACATCCAACAAAACATGGATGTAAGCTCCTCAAAGAAGATCAGAACTACCCATATAACCATCTCCTATTAGTCTTCAAAAGAAAAAGGAGATAGACTATGCTGTCCAACCTTTCATTATGAATCCTCCAGCATCTAAACCAACTCAAGATTCATATCATGAAAGATAAAGCATAAAACACCTAAAAAGTATAATGGGTAAATACCTTTCACAATGACACCACTGCCGAGCAGATCAAGAAGAAAAGAGAAACATGCTCATCCAAGATATACAAGCCATCATGGCTAACCTAAGAGCATTCTCCTTCAAGGTCTCTGTTGAATTTACATTCAACCAAAGTGTAGGCTTCTTGGAATTTCAGTTGTAACAACAACATTCACTTAAGAATTCAAGCCTCACCTTTATTCTTCATGCATCCATGAGTATCAACACCTGTCATCTCATGCTAACTCCAAACTGCAGCACTGCAATAACCATGAAGTCCTCTAGCATATGACCAATGAACTCAAAGTAAAGAGAACCCCCAGACCACTGTCAAAGTTCCATAACCTAGAACAGGAACTTATCATGATACCATGATCTACACATCTCCAAGGGAGATACCATGCTTCAAGTGAACTATCCATGGTCTTCAAGAGCAAAACAACATGCCAAAACTCTAATTGCACAAGCAAGAGTATACCGTGACATAAAACAAACAACTCTAAACCAACATCACCTGTCAAGCACCACTAGAAACTCAGCCAAAGACTACCCAAGGTCCTTCATGGCTCCAAAGTGCTACACATCTTCAAATATTGAACATGCAGATGCAAATTCTGCAACACCAAAGAAGACACCAGTCATTGCTAAAGCTTCCACTGAAATGTGACACTGAGCTTTCCAAGCACCATGACTGACCACACCATCACTGTCAAAAGCTTACACTATGCCAGTGTACCCAGCTCTCCATGAAATCATGATCCACATGCTTCAGGTCCCCATCACTGACTATTCAGGTACTCAAACGCCATTCCTCCTCTCATCTCAAAATAGCCACGCCAATGCACAAGTGACCATAGACAAGGTCAGCTAATAGATCTGCACAACACAGTTACACCCTCATGGATATAGACAGTCCACTTTCGAGTTGTCTCACAACAAACATGTAGGTAAGGATAGCCTACAATATTGCACAACCCATGGATGCAACCAAAAGTAAACCTACAAATCTATCATTGCACTGGAAACTGTAAAACTGAGATAATCAAAGAGAATTTCCAAAGCAGACAATCATGACTGAAACACCAGATCAACAATAGATTTGATTTGCTAGTCACATCCACAACCCAAGCACCAAAGTCTAGAAAACCATCAAAGCATACCACAAGAATGCTGAAGGAGAAACATACCAACACTCCCATGCAAAGAAGAGAAGACTCCTCAAAACCAGTCGAACTGCAACTATCTCATCCAGTCACACCCCAAAAACTAGGATCTAGAAAAAAAATAACAAACAGCAGTTCCACAAAACACAAGTTTTCTTTGACCATGCTAAACCTACAAAAAACCACAATGTTTCCAAAACACCCACGCACCTCCATATTCACTGCTCATCTGGACAACTCAGGAGTCTGCACATAACCATCACAGTAAACTAGAACAATGAAAGAACAAGAGGATGCACCATAGACTTTCTAGAAAAATCTACACAAAACCCTCACAGCCAAAGACATGAATTTGAACCATGCAAGTGCAAGAAAGAGGCACACAGGAAAAATAGGTCCATTTCAGACTAGTTCCAATGCCACTTTCATGCACAAGCACAAGGAAGAGCTAGGCTATCCAGAAGTTGCAGACCACCAAGGTCACCTCATAGACTCCATGCAATCAGAGCATCAGAGAAAATGCCTTCAGTGCTAAGTCAGAAACACCCAGCACAAGCACAACATTCCATAGCTGAACAATGACACAAGCTAGTCCATACCATCAAGGAGCCTCTCATACAGACACCCAGTATGAACACCACGCTTTGCTACAACACAACCATGAACACATCTCATGCCCTTTGCATCAGGAACAATGTTACCAGTCAGGAGCTTCAGATCATGTTGCCACAACATGACCCACTCCATACTTTTCCAGTGTCTTTCAAATTGTATGTTGAATCAATGAAGCACACACTTCCACTCACCAAAGGACCAATCACCAACCGATTTCTCCAGACTTCCTCAAGCTTGCCAGGCTAAGAAATCACCACAGGAGAAAACCCAAAACTTCAACAACTAGGAGAAGGCACTGATACCACTTGTTGGTATCATCAAGCCTCGACCTCCTCCAAACTAGCTCTGATACCACTTGTTGGGGATACGGATTTGGACTGTCATCAAGATAAGCATCTAAGATAGTAGTGCCTTAGTGATTTCAATTCAAAATCACAACAAAGACACAACCAACTATGCTATAAAGTGGAAACAAGCACAGTTGATCCCCCATTGATCCTCTGAGAGAAGTGAATGCAACAAGAAACAGATTCAACATAAACAGATACCATAAAAGACTAAAAGAGGACACAAAGATATACGTGGGGAAACCCTTTCAGGTAAAAACCCCACACTCCAAAAGTTCGAGCCATTGTATTATTTAGCAACAAAAAACCAATTACAATACAATATCAGGCTCAAAGCCAATATAGGAGTTACATCTTGTTCTACGGGAGAAATAACAGGTAACCACAAGATTCCTTTCAGCTCCTTAGATGACTGTCACAGCCAGCCTCATGGCCAGCCCAGTCATTTGGCCTCCAATGATTCCCATGCCCAGATCTGAGAGATAGAGTGTTCACAGTTACAATGCCTAAGCAAACTGCTCGAACACTCTCTCCATCTCTCTACAAATCTCTTCACACCTTCGGCTCTCCAACCTACAAGTCCAAAATCAGCAATCTCGCATCATGCATCATGCATTATGCTTGCAACCCCATGCTCATGCATTCACATACCAAGACATCCGCCTGTTTCATGGTTGTCACGCAGATTCACTGCGACATCTCGTGATGCTACAATTAATGCTTCTTTCTCGCATCATATCTTCAATCCTATTACCAAAAAATGGCTGTGATATCAACACCCAACCCTGCAGTGTCAAACATCAAAAGAATGCTATCAAACTAAGTCCCGTATAATGAGTCATTTAGGCATTCAATGCTATCTTCAAAACTTGAGTCGCACCAAATTCTTTGTTGGACAAATGCAATCACACAATAACTATCTTGGTATCCGCCCAATCATAATTCACCAAAGCTACGGCCCAAGACCCATCAGCAATTGCAACTGACAAAGCAACCAGAACGGTCAAACAGACATCGGGCGCGACCAAGACTTCAAGTCATAAATAACACTGCCAGAGTCAGAGTCGAAACATGAGTCGAAACAGGACTCCACTGAAAATACAGGTTAAGGAACCATTTCGGTTCTGCGTCCGCCCACGGCAAAGGGGAACTCATCGGAAATAGTTCTGACCAGGTAAAGTCAACCCGGGGTCAAACCAAGATGGGAACACAAAAAATCAGAGTCGGAGCCGGACCCGGGGATGGAACAGGAACAGAAACAGGACTTTACCAAAAGTCCAAGATCAGGAACCAATCCGATTCCGGTTCCGCCTCTGCCAACTGCAAGAAAGAACAATCCAGAACTAGGACAAGGTAGAGGAAAACACCCCAAGGAGAATCCAAACATCCAGAGGAACTAGATCATAAAAGCAGGAGTCAAGCTTGGAGTCAGAACAGAAACTGAAACGGGAACCTGGCAAACGAACATTGCCAACTTCCAAAACTGGTTCCGCCTCCACCAGAACCTGCGAAGAGAAACAGATTGCCAGAGCCGGAGCCAAAGCCGGAACCAGAGCCAAACCCGGAACATGACAAAAGGAACAATGCCAAGTTCCAATCCGGTTTCGCCTCTTCCAAAACAAAACTCGAAGATCCTAGAAAGCGGGGAGCAGAGCTGGAGATGGAACGGGAACAAACTTGGAACAAGGCAAACGAAACAATGCCAATTTCCATCCCGGTTCCGCCTCCGCCAGAACAAAAGACTATGCCAAGGAAAACAAGAGAATTCACTTGAGTCTTCAAAGGGGGTCAACCAGAAAGTTGAGGCAGAATTCCCAACAAAATCACACCACCAAAATTTGAAGGTAGTGCTATTGGAGATGCGACAAAAGCATGGCTTACGAAAATGGAGAAATATTTAAAAATCAAAAATTACTCTTAGGTCACTAAAACCATATGGGGAGTATTTCAATTGGCAGGTGAAGCATCCAATTGGTGGATGAGTAAGAAAATGGATCTTGGGCTTAGTTCCTTAAGCCTCACTTGGAGAGAATTTATAGATATTTTTTAGAAGAGATGGTTGCCCCAACTCTTTTATGATCAAAAGCTCATTAACTTCCAAAACCTAAGGTAAGGTGACTCATCAGTGAATGAGTATTGGGAGAAGTTCACTCAAATTCTTAAGTATGTACCTATGTACTAAAAGGATGAGCGATTATGTATAAGGAAGTTTATCATGGGTTTAAATGTACAAATAGGTGGTGAGGTAGATGTACACGATCCAACAATAATGGATTTGGTGTACGAGAAGGCAATTAAGTAGGAATAAAGGCTTAAGTCTATCTCAAACCACCAAGAGAGAAACAAAAAGAATTTTGGTTGTGTATGAGTGTGAATTTGCATCTCTAATGCAAATTCCCTTTTCTCCCCTTTACACTTTAGAAAACCAAAAGAAGAGGTTTAATTCCACTTAAGCCTATTGCTTGCATTCCACTTGGTGCCCTGTTTGTGTGTTGGTGGGGATGTTTATGTTGGGGATGCCCACATGATGCACAAATTTTTGTGCAGTGCGCAAACATCCGCGTGACGTGCTTACGTCCTTGGAAGATTCCCGTAGCTGGAGTCTGCAGAGACATCACACTCTCGATTGGAAGTCGAAATGTAACACCCCTCTTTGGCTAGCCGACATGAATATGGCCGTTTTTCATCTTCTCCTTCATATTCTCACTCTATTCTTCCATTCTCAAGTTTGGAACAAGTTGGAAAACTCTCTCCATGCTTTGAGCATCCACTTTCAAGCTTTGTAGCTACAATTTTCACTCCATTGCATAATTCTACCACTCCATCACTTTGATAGTGTGAGCACATGACAAACACCATCACAATAGAGGCTTGAGTTCCTCTCATTCACTCATCCAAAATCCTTGAGTGCTTTGGATGGAGGTGGTAAGCTCCTCCCATCTCCTCTATCCTATTCGGTTGAGTAAGCACGTACTATTTTGTAGTGTTTCTTGTATACATAGCTTGTATGCTTTCTTTATCATTATTTCTATCATTGCAAACTTGGCTATCCGTGAGTTGGAAACACCAAAATGAGGGTCTAACTAAGGTAGGCCCCTAAACAGCCCCAACACTTTCCCTTTTTTTTTGTGTGCAGGTGGAGAGATCTCAGAGAAAGCTGGCAAGAGGATTATTCTATAAAATAATCTTCGTCACCCTTACAGTAATATACTTCTTTCATCATATTCTTATTTATCTTTCGCTTTTCCTAATCTTGTTCTTTACTTCTTGAAACTGCTAAACTAGACTGTTAGTCCTTTTTCGAGATTCCAACCTCGTCTCTTTGGTTTTCTAGCTATATGAACACCAGTGCAGTTGTGATATTCTAGCGTGCCATGATGTCATCCCAAAACCATGCTTATATCCTCAAATAGAGAGCTACCTGAGACACAAAGTTGACTCTAGAAAATGACTCATCTAGTCTCTCTCCAACTCTCAAGATTGCAAAGTGATCAAAGGACACATAATCCTCATCATTATCATCTCTTATATCCTAACCATCCTTTAAACTAAGGTAAGCTAGGGCAGCCTTTCCGCTCTTGGCCTTTCATGACCTGGGGCCTTGCAGTGGTTGGTTCGCCTTTCTTACAGGTTGGATGTAAACCAATCAAGCTCCAAGGAAGCCTAATGAAGGGACAAGTTTTTAGAAGCAAGGGAAGAAGGGATCCCAAAATAATTGGAATGAATCTATAGAGAAGGGGTATTCACTACTCATGAGTCTCTTTATTCTCAAGAGATTCCCAAGGGGTGAACTACCCTAAACTACTTTAGGGAACAAAGCGAGAGTTCTAGAATCAGAAAGAGTAAATCATTAAGGTTTTCTAGACAAAATGACAAGCTTCTGGCCAAAGGATGTAAGCGCGGATTAAGGATGAAAACGTGGCATGCTGGCGTCTTGTATGAACCATAAAGCGAGAATATTCCAGAAAACAATTTAGTGACTATTAACAATCAAATTGCTAAGAATTCTTAAGATGAGAGAAAGTAATAGAATAAATCAGAACTAGAATAAAGTAAATTAAATGATAGAACTAAAGAGAATGGAGAAGGAAAATGCTCACAACAACCCAAGTAATGAAGCCTTTAGCTAGTAGATATCTTCAATACTTGCATATGTAAGATAAAGAGAAAATGTTGGGGTTGTATAGGGGTTTGCCTCAGTCAAACCTCTGTTTTGGTGTTCCCACCTCCACAGACAACCAAATAGATAGAGAGAGTGAACAAAGTATGCAAATATGGAGAGATAAAAGCAATCCTCGCTCAAGGAGGAGAACCCGTATCACAAGATAAAGATATAATTGATAGGGGATGTGTGAAATCCCAAGATTCTCGCAAGCACAAGATAAGGGAGATAACAACTGCAAGGATTAAGGAAGCCAAAGGGAGAGATAGCTGTGAGAGCCAAGAGAGTTGCAAGGATTGTTGTGAGAGATTGAAAGTGCTACTGTAGCAAGCAAGGAGAGCTATGTAAGCAAAACAGTAAGAGAAAGATAAGAGAATGTCCAAGATGGAAGCCAATAAGGAGAAGAAGGCCAAATGAGTTGAAAAGACAATTTTTAAAGAGGGAAAAGAAGCTTTCTGAGTGGTTACAAGGCATCCTAGGCTGTTACCATCGATAAAGGAAAGCGAAAAGTGGAAAATATGCTCATAAATGGTCATTTGAATGTTGAAACATCACGAGACGCTAGTGTAGCACATAGACATCCATGGGGTGTGCTAGTATCCAAGCACATCATGCTACAAAATGACGAGAACAAAAAAATCACGAGGTTTGATACAAAGTTGATGTGCAAGGGTAGTTGCTAAAAAGGGGTTTTTGAGCATCTTGAGAGGGGAAAAGGCTGATGCAGGGGCTAAAATGAGCCTACACAAGTGCTAAGGGAGTGGACACTAAAGAAGATGCAAGAATTTATGTGAAATTGCAAGGGGTGAAATTTTATGACATTACATTTTGCCTCCACTTTAGCGGGCATATGAATCTATGCTAATATGCACGCTAAAGGAAATCTACTGAACATAAATAACATCATGATGCCAAAAGGATACTGTAGAGGAAGCAAATAAATCTTCAAACCAAGGAAGCATGCCCCCAAGTTGAAGACCTACAAAACAAACACATTAGAGAAGAAAGACCTACATAAGACCACAATGTTGGAACATAAAATCCATCACACCACAGGGTAAGAACATATAAGAACACACACACACACATGCACATAAAAAACTAAAGGATTTGAGTCAGAAAATTGAAAGAGACCTCAATGTAAAAGGTTGTCTTAGTACTATGTGTCATCCCCAAATTAAGAAATAAAACATAGAAGAATTATAAAATGGAGAGAAGAATGTAAGGATCGATCGCTTCAAGAGAAGAATGCACCCAAAATTTAGGGAAGCAACCAATATCAAAGAGAGAAAGAGCATATACTCATGATGAAGAAGATGTATATCTTTGATCCAGTATTCATAATTGAGAAGAGAGAAAGGAATGAAAATTCCAAGAGAGATGGCTCCACAGGTCCTCAGACCCAAGGAGAGTTAAACAAATGCACCACATATCCATAGACTTATAGAAGTTGATCAAAAGGCTTTGTATGTACTCTCTCCTATAGAGTTGAACAAACTACACTAGAGGCCTGCAGACTAATGGTGAACAGATCCTACAAGATGAAAGCGCTTTACAGGTCCTTAGACTTGCAAAGAAGGTGCCCCAAGTACTCTCTCCTAAGGGAAGCTTGATGTGAGGGGACTCCACAGAGTTTGATTGGTAAGCATATTTATAGGTGCACTTGTAAAGAAACATGTTAATCTGTAGACTAAACATGTTAGGAAAGCTTGATGCAAAGGAGCTCCATAGGTTCTCTATCCTACAAAGCAAGACTAATTAGAGAAGCCTATGGCTAACATAAGCTACATTTCAAGAGAGTAAAAAAAAGATAGGTCTAGCTGGGGTGCCCCTAAGCTAGACACCAATAAATTCATTTGAAGGAGAAGCTTTCAAAGGGGGTCCCTTGGGAACCCTTCAAAAGAAAAGGGGTCCACTCAAGGGACACTTCACTTGAAAGGCATAGGGAAGAGAGGGGGTCCTTAAGAAGGATTCACATCTCTAGAACATGTTATCACTTCCCTCAACATACAAGGGAGGGGAACCATGCAAGATAATTAGAACATACAAGATAGAGGTAGACCTCAATATCACTTTTCATTTGAAGAAGAGGTAGATGCATCAGTAAATAAATGAGTGTTGGCACTTGAATCAAGAAATTGTTGAATTTTATACTTCAAGGCCTTACATTCACTAGTGGAATGGCTAGGCACTCAATGATATTTAGAGAAATAGTGTTTTTCTTTATCATGCTTATGAAATTTCTTACGTGTAGGAGAAGAAAGAGTAATCAAGTGGGATTTTATAAGCCTAAAAAATATATGCTCTTGCTCAGATAAAGAATGAGGAGCAGGAAGCAACCCTTTCTCTTGTGGACAATCATTTGACTACTCATAAGAAGAAGACATGAAGATTATAGATAAAGGTGGATGAATCAATCCAAGAGAATGAGGTTGAGCAAAATTCATGTCATTCAACCACGGTTTCCATTTTTATTGTTCATTCAAGCAACCAAGCCTCGAATTATGTTTATGAGGTGCACATTCTATAGGGACTTGAATGCCCTGTTTGTTACACCCACAACCTTTATGCCCATAGCTATATTTAGAAATAAGTTTAAATCTAGGGCCATAATGTGTTTGCAAATCTCGAGAAGAAGGAGGATATACATCAAGAGTATTATTCCATCAATGAGGATTATACTCCTCTATGGGATCGCCATCATCCTTCTTGATAGGACTTTCAATATTAGCCTCTTTAACAAAAGTGTGATCATCTTCCTCAGAAGGAGGAGAATCAACATTAAGAACAGTACAATTATTTCTCACATTATCCCGCGATACAGACGAACGATCATCTTTGATAGTGGGTTTGGATGATGTTATTGGAAGGCTTAAGTGGATCAGGTCGACTTTATCTTCTCCAATGAAGGATTATGTAAAGTCTAGAGAACCCAAATCATCGCCAATACATGCATTTTCTTGAGAAAAGGTAGAAGGAGCCAACTTAATATTTCTTTCTTCAAGAGGATCTTCTTCAGGGACATCTGTCTCAAGAGTATCCTTTGTAATAGGTACTGCTAGAGCAAATGTTAACACATTGTAAGATACTGAAGGGATAAGAGTAGGAACAATAGAAACCTGACCAAAAACTACCATTTATGGTGCAAAGCAGGTTGGATGACTTCAAAATTAACTCAATTAAAAAAACTATGCAACTCTAGAACCCTAATTTGGTGGGTTTTTCATCATAAGCCTTCAATCTTTAAAACTTAAAATATGGGGGCATCAAATTAGGTTTTTCGGCCATAAATTTCAGTGCAAACATGATATTCAAAATATAAACATAGTTCTAGATACCCATTTTGGCTTGATACAACATATCTCAAAATTAGGGTAGGTTAATTTTTATGGAACCGTTGAAAAATGGACTGTCCTTCTGCTAATTAAGCCTAAAACATGAAAAATCAGACCTAGGGAATCATAAAAACAAATGAAAGCCTAAATATGGAACCTTGCAACTTTGGAGCATGGTAATATACAAAATTTAAGACTTCCACAAAAAAATTAGAATTCTCCATCATGGAAAACATGAGAAATAATATTTTGAAAGTCACTAGTTACCCTGCCTGGGTTTATGACAGTTTTGATTTTTTTTTCTAAAATTGCAATATCTCTCTCCAAACTCAACAAAAATTGTTGAGACCAATTACATTAGAAAGTAGATTCACATGTATTTAAATCCTAATTGGTCTGAGATCAATATATGGAATATAAAATTTGTACCACGTGCTGCAACAGGTCGGTTACAAAAAAAATCTAGAAGTGGCAATCACCAATTTGATCATAACTTACATAAAACTTAACAAAAATCAGCCAAACCAATTGAAAATGAAAATTGACTCAATCTTGTATCACACCCAATCATGTTTAGGTCATGAAAATTCCATACAATACTGTACTACATCAAAGAACAATGATGTAACATTTAGATTTGCAGAACACAAAGGAATTTTATTGCTTAAACTTCAAAATTGTGACTTCAAACCCTTGCCTCAACCACAAAAATAATTCTCCACCACTTCCAAAATATTATCAACTACATTTTTAAAGTTACAACCATTCAAATCCATCTTTTACAACTTTTGAATCTTCATATTCCATAATTTGCAACTTTTTGACAATATTGACAACTTTGACCACATATAATAACTTTTACATTTTTTAAAACTTGACCACACGTATCCTCCTAAGACCTCATCTAGACCCTTACAAACATGAAGATGATCCAAAATGACCTTATTACATAAGAGAGACACAAAACCAAAATAATGACAAACCAAAATCACATGGGTGCTCCTGCACCATACTCCCAGGAAAAGAAATGATTCAAGCTCCGCTTGAATAGAAGGTAGAAACTTGAGAATCAGGTCTGAAATCCCTTGCTTGATCTGCATATGAACTTATTTGAAATAGTTCCATAGTGGCTTCATCTTCACTTGAGGTTTCTTGAACATGTGGCATAGGTAGGTGAACTTGATAAAATAAACAACTGCTGAGAACTTGAAAAAAATAAATATAACAACCTTAATTACCCTGCTTCTCACACTCTTTTGGTGACCTTCTCAACATAGTAACATCTACCCCTTTCTTTCATTTTTCATCTCCAACCTGCAATTTCTTCCTTTCTTCATGATAGATTGTATTCATTTCAATAGCACCCTGCTCTCCCTCCATGGCTTGTTTCAATTTAACTTTAGGTTTCTCACCATTGAGTTTACAATCTCAATAAGAAAATCAGTTTCACTTCCCTTTATTACAAGAAACAAATCATATCTAACTTTCAATACTCCCTTGTGAAATACTTGCAAAGAAAGTATGAATTGAAAATCAACACTACAACTCCTATTACCCAAACCAATTGCAAATGAAAGCTAACTCAATCCTCTATCACACTCAATCATGTGTAGGTCATGAAATGTTTGTAAAATACCGTACTACATCAAAGAACAGTGATGCAACATTCAGATTTGTAGAAAACAAAGGAATTTTATTGCTTAAACTTTAAAATTGTGACTTCCAACCCTTGCCTTGACCGCAAAAAGCATTATCCACCATTTCCCAGCTGTTCTCAACTACATTTTTTAAGTTACAACTGTTCAAATCCATCTTTTACAACTTTTGACTCTTCATATTCTATAATTTGCAACTTTTTGACAATATTGACAACTTTTACCACATATAGCAACTTTTACATTTTTGACAACTTGACCACACCTATCCTCCTAAGACCTCATCTAGACTCATACAAACATGAAGATGACCCAAAAGGACCTTATTACATAAGAGAGACACAAAACCAAAAAAATGACAAACCAAAATCTCATGGTTTCTCTTGCACCAATTTCACATAAGTGCATAGCCTCAGGGTCAACCCTGACTGTGACTACTTGATTGTTGCAAATAAACTTAATAGATTTAAGCAAGGTAGAAAAGATTGCACCCATAGCATGAATCCATGGTATACCAAGAAGAAGGTTATATGATAATTATTTTGACACAACATATACAAGGGTGGGTATAGTAATGGGTCCCAACCTCAAAGGCAAGACTATTGTGCCTAGGGCTTGTCGACAAAAATTATCAAACCCATAGATGTCAACAAAAGAAGCATTAAGAGAAGATGAATCGATATTAATCTTAGGCAATAGATCAATGCTACATACATTGAGCACTCAATCAACATCAATGAGAGTACATCTAATGCTAATATTATTAATGTTAACTATAATCATTAGAGGGGCCACTTGCTTATGTACTTCTAGAGGCGGGAGTTCCTACGGATAAAACATAATATTCGATGAATCCACATGAATATGAGATATCAACACATTGACATCCGTCAACCTAGTAGAATAAGGCAAGAGGATCTTTTGTAAGGCTTCTTGAAGCATACCTTGATAAATCATAGTAGATTGAAGCAAGTCCCATAGTGAGATCTTGGTCGGAGTAATGCGGAGTTTCTCGACAAGATCATAATCACTGGGTGCTTTAGTCATAGGTTTAGGAGCTGAAGGGAGACTTGTTTATTCATTTTATTCTTATAAGTATGGGCTATCGATCTATAAGAGGGAGCCATAGAAAGATCAAGAGAATCACTATCAAATGGGATACCATTAATAGAAAAAAAAATAGGAGAAGGACTAGCTAGAGTCAGATAAATAACTGATCTCTTAGGCCTTTGAGGGGCAACAAACACATAGATTACATTTACAGAATCATCACAACTAGTAGAATAATTATTCAAATAAATATTCTCAACACAGATCTAGTGAGGATCAAATGTGGAAGGAGATTCATCATTCGCTAATGCATCATCTCCAAAGGAGAGTGAATTGGAATAACGAATGGATTCATCATTCACTAATTTATCATCTCTAGAAGAGACTGCATTGGAATAAAGAGAAGGTAGAGTAATGTTAAGAAAGGTATCAATGATTTCATATTATTGTAACAAAATATCCTTTTTAAACAAGAGGAATTTCATGAGAAGGATCAAAGATATCGAGTGACATCGGTAAAGCCAAGTCACCATCACATGCATGAAATGAAACATCATTAACATTATGAATATAGTTAGACATTGAACTCACAAAAGAAGATATTAAATTCATTTTGAAAATAGTAAGCTAAATATAATAAACAACGAATAAACAAGTCAGCTGATCCGGTGCAATCTAGGGGTGATAGAATTGAGAAAAAATGAAAATTCTGATTTTAAGATATTTTTGATATTTTCTAGGTTCTAGTAATTTGCATTTTCAGAGGTCTTCAAAGAAAAATTTGGGGTCGAAACTTACATTAGTCCCTAAAATTTGGCTTCCAAAGGCATAATATTTTAAGGATTGAATTAGTCCTCTTGGAGACCTTTTGAACGCTGCAAACAGTTCTGAATTTCGAGCATCGAGTCAAAAGTTATGACCCCACCAAGTTGGGGTAAATAAATTCTTAGTTTTGTGTTTCACATTGGGTTCACCAAAATGTGGAGAAGGGGGATTCACTACTCATGAGTCTCTTTATTCTTAAGATATTCCTAGGGGTGAACTACCCTAAACTACCTCAAGGAACAAAGCAAGAGTTCTAGAATCAGAAAGAGTAAACCCAAAGGTTTTCTAGACAAACTGACGAGCTTTTAGCCAAAGGATGTAAGTGTGGATTAAGGACGAAAATGTGACACATTGGCATCTTGTATGAACTAGAAAGTGAGAATATCCCAAAAAACAACTTAGTGACTACTAACAATTAGATTACTAAGAACTCTTAAGATGAGAGAAAGTAATATAATATAACATAACTAGAATAAAGTAAAGTAAATGATAGAACTAAAGAGAATGGAGAAGGAAAATACTCACAACCCCAGTAATGAAGTCTCCAACTAGTTGATATCTTCAATACATGCATATGTAAGATCGAGAGAAAATGTTGGGACTGTATAGGGGTTTGCCTCAGTCAAACCCCCATTTTGATGATCCCACCTCCACAAACAACCAAGTAAATAGAGAGAGTGAACAAAGTATGCAAATATGGAGTGATAAAAGAAATCCCGCTCAAGGATGAGAACCCATATCACGAGATAAAGATGCAATTGATAGGGGATGTGTGAAATCCTAGGATGCTTGCAAACACAAGATAAGGGAGATATCAACTGCAAGGCTTAAGAAAGCCAAAGGGAGAGGTAGCTACGAGAGCCAAGAGAGTTGCAGGGATTGCTGTGAGAGCTTGAAAGAGTTGTAAAGAGAGATTGAAAGTGCTACTATAGCAAGCAAGGAGAGCTATGAAAAAAAGATAGTAAGAGAAAGATAGGATAATTTCCAAGATGGAATCCAACAAGGAGAAGAAGGCCAAATGAGTTGAAAAGATAACTTTTAAAGAGGGAAAATAAGCTTCTCGAGTGATTACAAGGAATCCTGGGCCGTTACCACTGACAAAGGCAAGTGACAACTGGAAAACATGCTAAAAAATGATCATTTAAATGTTGAAACATCATGAGATGTTAGCACGAAACACAAATGTCCATGTGATGTGCTAGTGTCCAAACACATCACACTAAAAAATGATGAGAATGGGAAAAGCACGAGGTTTGATGCAAAGCTAATATGCGTAGTTGTTAAAAAGGGGTTTTCAAGCATCTTGAGAGGGAAAAAGGCTGATACAGGGGCTAAAATGAGCCTACACAAGTGCTAAGGGAGTGGACACTAAAGAAGATGCAAGAATGTATGTGAAATTGTAAGGTGAGGAATTTTACAACATTACAGAATCAAGGAAAGATCGAAGGGGAAATAATAAATTTAATAATAATTTTGGTGGAAATGAAAGTAATTTTGGAAGACCTATGAAAAGGAGGACCAATGAAGGGATGTTTTACATGTGGTGGGGATCACTATGTGAGTAATTGTTCGAGAAAACCATCTGGGACACAACTACATGGTAATTCTCTTCCACCTCAGAAAGTTGCGATCCAACAAAGGATTCATGTTGTTGTGGATAGTCAACAAGCGGAGTACTAGATAACTCCGATAGAAGTTTCAAGTAATTTTTTTAGAATCCCTTCAATTTAAATAGATACTGGTGCCACACTTTTTTTTATTTCTCCTAGAATAGCAAGTCAAATGTCTAGAAAAGCTGGCTACATGGAACAATCTTGGGTTGTAGAATATTTTAACCAAACAAGAGTTGGATTAAGTCAATGCCTATTCGAAGCAAGAGTTGAACTTCCAAGTTTCTCAACAGAAGTGAATATGTATGTAGCTCCCTTAAGGTCTTATGAAGTCATCTTAGGGATGCAATGGTTATGGAGACATAGGGCCAAGGTAGATCATCATGCGAAAATAGTAGAATTTTTAGATGATCTAGGTAACTAGTTGTCAATGCAAGGAATTCCTAGAGAGGTTAAGTTACAATAGATATCCACTGCACAAATGCATAGAGCAAAGAAGAAAGGTTTTCAACTCTTTGTGGTAAAAATGGAGAATCTTGAGGAATGTAAGGAATTCATCTCTCAAGATGATATAGTATATTATGGACCTCAAGACTTTCAAGATGTCGAAGAGGGTGAAGTATTTGAATCTGAAAAATTGGATATGGAGAAGTATCCCATTTTACAAAAAATTAAGGATGTATTTCCAAAAGAATTACCTGGATTACCCCCTAAGAGGATATTTGATTTCTCTATTGATATAGTACTAGGGTCATAACCTATATCAAAAGCACCATATAGGATGACCACAACTGAACTAATGGAGTTAAAGACACAATTAGAAGAGTTGTTGTCTAAAGGTTTGATAAGACCCAGTGTTTCACCCTAGGGAGTGCCAGTAACCTTTGTAAAGAAGAAGGATGGTACACCACACTTATGTATTAATTATCGGTTGCTTAAAAAAGCAATGATAAAGACCAAGTATCCCTTTCCACGTATTGATGATCTCTTTGATCAGATGCGAGGAGTGGCAATATTCTCAAAGATTGATCTACGTTGTGGGTATCACCAACTTAGAATCAAGGATGAACATATTTTCAAAATTTCTTTTAGAACTAGATATAGACATTACAAGTTCACAGTCTTACCTTTTGGGCTGATGAATGCACCAACAACATTCATGAACCTAATGAAAAATGTATTTAGGGATTGTTTAGATAGGTTTGTGTTAGTCTTCCTAAATGTCATCTTAATCTACTCCAAGAATGAAGAGGAACATCTCAAGCATCTAGAGATTGTTTTTCAAAGATTGAGAGAACATAAGTTATATGAGGAACTCTCAAAGTGTACCTTCTTCCAGAAGAAAGTAAAATATTTGGGTCACATAATTTTGGCTGAAGGGGTTTTGGTTGATCTAGCTAAAATTAAAGCAATACTAGAATGGCCGATGCCCAAGAATATTTTGAAAGTGAGAAGTTTTATGGGATTGGCTGGATATTATCATAAGTTTGTAGAGAAAATTTCAAGGATATCTTTTCCTCTCACATCATTGCAAAGAAAGGGAAAGAAGTTTGAGTGGTTTGAGAAGTGTGAAAGAAAATTTGACCAACTCAAAGAAAGGTTGACAACAACACCAATACTAAAGGTACCAGATCTAGATGGTAACTTTGTGGTTATTACAAATGCATCTAGAGAAGGATTGGGTGGAGTATTAATGAAAGATGAGAAAGTTATAGCCTACAAGTCTAGGAAGCTAAATCCCTATGAACAAAATTATGCTTCACATGATTTAGAGTTAGTAGCAGTGGTTCATGCTTTATAGATGTGGAGACATTATTTTTTGAGAAAACCATTTGAACTCAAGACCAATCACCATGGTCTTAAGTATTTGCTTATCCAACCTAATCTTAGTGCAAGGAAAAGAATATGGTTAGAGTTTATATTTGATTATGATTTCAACATCAGTTATATCAAGGGGAAAGAGAATTGGGTTGCCAATTCCTTAAGTCATAGGAGACATATCTCCTCGATGATATCATTCCAAACTAACTTCAAGGGTCAAGTGTTGTGAGAATCTAAGGGTGATGAGTTCTATGAATAGGTCAAACAAGTACTCACGAATGATCCACAAGATTGAAGGTATGAAGGATATCACCTTCAACCTAATGGATTGTTAAGGTTTAAGGGGATAATTTATGTACCTAATTTTGGGAAATTAAGGGACCAGGTATGAAAATAAGTTCACAATGCACCATATTTGGGACATCCTGGTGTAACCAAGATGATGGTTGATGTGAATCCATTGTAATTTTGGAAGGGTATGAAAGGAGATGCAACAAGATTTGTAGCAAGTTACTTAGAGTGCCAAAGGTAGAGCATCATAATCCTGTAGGTCTTTTGTGTCCACATGAAGTTCCAAAAATTAAGTGGAAAGTCATTCACATGGATTTTGTGCAAGGTCTCCCTATGTCTAGGAACAAGCACAATTCCATTCTAGTAGTGTTTGACAAGTTGACAGAAGTATCTCACTTCATACCAGAGAATCTAACTAATGGAGCTCCTATAATAGCTCAAAATTTTATTCAAGAGATATTTAGATTGCATGGGATTCTTGAAAATATAATTTCTGATAGGGAAGCTTAGTGACATCTAGATTTTGGAAAACCCTATTTTCTACACTTGAAACGAAATTGAATATAAGCCTTGCTTATCATCCAAAAATGGATGGAAAAAATGAAAGGGTAAACCAAGTATTGGAAGACCTACTAAGGATGTATTTCATGGATCAATAATACAAGTGGGAGGATTAAATAACTTTGGTAGAGTTTACATATAATAATTCCTATAATTTTGTGATCAAGATGGCTCCATTTGAAGCATTATATGGCAGGAAGTGTCAAACTCCTATAAGCTAGGCTAAGTTGGAAAATAGGATAAGCCTTGGTCTAGAGATGTTATAAAAAATGGAGGAACAAGTTGGAATCATTAAGAAGAGGTTAGCATAATCTAATGATAGGCATAAAAGCTATGCTAATTCTAAATGGGTGTCTAGGAATTTCATAGTTGGGGGTAGAGTTTTGTTGAGAGTTAAACCTCAGAAGTTCTATCAAGTTTGCAAAGTCATCCAAACTAGCTTCACACTATGTTGGACCTTTTTTGATTCTTGAGGAAATCAACCCTATTGCGTATAATATTTCCTTGCCACAAATATTTCTAGGGTGTATAGCTTTTTTCATGTCTCATAGCTTAAGAAGTATATACTAGGTGATAACCATGTTATTGATTGGAATTATTTACAGGTGTAGGATCTAGGGGTGGTAACAATTGAGCTTCTCAAGGTGCTCAGAACACGTAAGCTTCACTCATGTAATCAAGAGGTTTTGCAATGCAAGGTTTGGTGGGATCAGTATGCAGAAGACTTTGCCATACATGAAAACTATGCTGAAATAAAGAAAAAGTTTCCACAAGTCTTGCAAGAATTTGAAAATTCTTGAAAAATAATAATGTTTTGTTTTGTGATGTGTGTATTACGTTATGGTCATATTGATACTTAAAAAACATCGAGGATGATGATTCAAAAGGGGGGGGAATATGTTACACCCCATGTGTTATTACCTATTTACTATTGCCTTGTTTGGTGAATTACTTTCATAAATGTGAATGTGTTTATTTATGAATTTTGATGGAAATATGTTGAATGAATGTTTGATTCAATTAAATGATTTATGATTCAATATATAAAATATATAATATGAATATGACATGTATGAGAAGTATATGAATTAATTGATTTGACTAACTACTACTATGGTAAACTAAGTTGAAATGCAGGAACATGTTCAAGCCTCTGGAAGAGAGGGGGAGTATCACTTAGGAGAAGAACTTGGTCTAGTAACCTCTAATTTATTCTTATTTAGAATTCACACACTCACGCCCCATTTGGTCCTAGTTGAGTCAAGCTAGTTGGGTAGATGGTAAGTGATCTTCAATCTAGTTGTGTATGTTTATATTGATTTGTGATCTTGTTTATGAATATTTGGAATGAGGTATGTGATGAGTCTTGATGATAAGTGGAATCCTTCCTTGCATGTTTATTGTTATGTTGATGAGTTATATGCATAAAATGTATATATATGTATATATGTACGTGTCTCTGATTAACTCACACATATGAGTGAATACATACATGAGTATACGTAGGTAGACATATCTACGCATGCTCATGGCCATATTTTTGATATACATGGGAATACCAATTTGACTAAGTTGACACACATATATATGTATATATACATTCCATGTGTATATGTTGATCAACGAAATTGTGCATATGGGTGTTTTTATAAAGATATTGAAATGATATTACATATAAGTATACATGTGATATAATATATTAATATATATGTGTGGATTAATATAAATAACACATATATTAATATATAATCATATATATAAATATATGCATAGTATTATTCTTTATATTTATATATTATATATACATATTTATTGATTAAATGTATTTGATAAACTTTGAAATGAGCATATATATATATGTTGATATATATATATATTTTAAATGATATATATATTTAAATATATGTATGCTTTTTTTTATCTGTAAAATACAACTGAAGTTGCATATAGTATATTGATATTCCAAAAACATGTACATAGGTCCAAACCCAAAAATCAGGCCAGAGAGATAAGCTTTGCTAAGCACCCCTGTCACCAAAAACCCTACCAGATGCACCCAAACCCAGACCCCCCAAAAAAAGATGAGTGCACCTTCAATGTTGAAGGATACCCCATCAACCCTTTGAAGGAGGGGAGACATTCTTTTTGTCAGAAAAAATCCTCTTCAATGAAGATTGTAAAGCCATTTGGTGCTTTGACATTGTAGGAGTGAGCCGATTCCTTTTAACTATATATATATATATATATATATGTATATATTTTAATAGATATATACACATACATATATATATAATATATACATACATACATATATATATATATATATATATATATATGTATGTAAATGATAGTTATTATGATAATCTCCAAAGTTCATAACATAACATTGATTTCAGTGAAGCATTGATTATCATTGATTATATGCTGAAACAAAGTGCATTTTATAGCATGTGGCACATAGAATACATATAACACATCTTTTGGTGGAATACCACTAGTGCATAAAGTATGAATACTAAGTCAAACCAAACAAAGGAAGCACGTATGAATAATACGTTGTTGTGTAAGCTTATGAAAGGAAGTTTGAACTATTTTTAATGCCTTTGAATCAATGCCATGTTATAAACTTGGGAACCAATGTTTAAAGGTGGCACCGTATTAACAAGAGGTTGGAATGCTTAAGAGGTCTTTGAATTATGCATGAGCCTGCAAATAGAATAGAGACTTAGTCAAGTGTAAACTTGGTAGAATTTTGTAGAGGAATTTGAATTAGGAAACATGTTTTAAGCTTGTTGTCCCATTTATGAAGTTGACTTAGCCATTCAAATGGTGAGGACTTTGATGTGCTGCAAACCTATGAGTGAGTCATTGCATGATGATGAAAGGTGGTATAAATACTTACTTGTTTGTAGCCTTTGGTTGCTCACAAATTAGTATAAATAGAGGTGCTCATTCTTCCAAATGCATCACTTATCAATCTGATTTCTTAAGAGTTATTTTTCTGAAAATTTAGTGCAAAGTGAGTTGAGAGTTTGTGATATTGAGAGTTGTATTGTTGCTTTATATTTGATTTGTTGAGATATTTAGAGTGAAGGTAGTAGAGGTTTTTGAGTAGTTTGTAGTAGAAGTTGCAAGTGAACTTGAGGAGAAGATTATTCAGTTAGAAGCTTTTAAATAGGCATGCTGATTTCTACCTCTTTATTCATATGTTGGAAAGTTGTTTATTTTATTGTCATGTTGAAATATTTCCTTTTAATTGTATGAGATGTTTAAATATTCTTGCATATCATTTTCTTGTTTCTTGTTTTGTGAAACCTTACTTTTGATATTTACTCATATAGATATGTATACAATGATTGTAATATTATATGTATATAAATACTATTTGTACTATACGTAGATTGTTAGTACTTTAAGAAGTATAGTGATACTTTAGGTATGTAGCATAAGAAATAGTTTCTTTGAAATACTTGATTGTCATGCTAGATAAGACAAAAGGGGAGGTTATTCCTGGGATTAGGATAATCCATAGGAAAGGGAGTAACCTAAAATAGAATAGAATAGAATACTAATGGTCAAAATACAAATCAAGCAATTATAGTGGTGAATATAGATGACCCTCACTTGAAGTATTGGGTGTTGAATCTTTGGCCAAAGTAGTGTAGGTAGCCACTTTCTACACTGCCAATTCACTGTGATCCAAATACATACTTGGTTGAGAATATCATGGAATTATAGGTTGAATTTATGGTAAGTTCTAGACATGTAGGACACATCACTATGCTCAAAAAAGGATATTTGAAAGATGAGGTTACCAAACTAATCTCTTCATTGAAGGGTAGGGCCATCTACTAGTTTGGTAGATGTTTGGGGGACCACAGTTAGTCCATGATTGGTAAAAAAGTGCTTGAGTGATGCTTCTCATCATGCAATTGACAACCAAGATTTAGGAGAAGGACATTCTGGACCATTTGTATATCTAGTTCATGTGAGCTTTTTTAAGCTATGTATGTATCATGTGTCCATATTTTGGAAATTGTAATGTGAAACGTTATCTTGAATATATTTACGTAAAGTTAAATCATACTTATATTATTGGATAGATTTTTTTTTTATTTCTCTAAATTGGATGCATAGATAATTACATGTGGATAAAACTTAGTAGATTTACTAGGGAGAACAATGGGCATGTTACATAGTAGACCACTTTGAGGGGGTGACCTCCAATAAACAGATAACAATATATATGAATTCAGTATTGTATGATATGATGATATAAGATAGAGTTATCTTCCCTATTTATAGGATAAAATATGGGTACATACCTCTTCATCCTAGTTAAGAGGTATTAGTGTGTTAACTAATATTTATGTTAGGGTTAAACATGCCACACGTTCTTATCCTTAGGAATATGTCATATTAGGATCATAACATTCCCATCCCCTTTAGAAAATAATTTCTCTCAATGCTTATAAACTCTAAAATATTTTGTATGAATTGTTCATCATTCCATGTTACATCTTCAACTGGAAAAATATTCCACTTGATTAGAAATTTTGAGGTGGCTCTATTTTCCAATCTGATTTTGGAAATTCCATGAAGTTTTTGCATATTTTGTATAAATAGTTTTTCCATGATATTAATAGAAAATAGATGACAAAGTCCACAAAAATCTGAGTTCTTAATTATTTTATCCACAACAAGCTATATTATATCAATATTATTTGTCTTTGGTAGCCCTATAATGAAGTCCATTAATATTTTTTCCCAGTGTTGTATTGGAATACCTAATATATGTAAGAGGTCTAGAGTCTTTATTATTCACCTTTTATTTTGTTGTCATATCAAACATTCTACCAATTTTTTTTGGATAATCACTTTAATACCTTCCCAAAAGATTTTTTATTTATAGGATGATAGGTATGAACAAATCTTCTATAGTATCTTCTAAGACCCAAAAAAATTTCTTCTTAGGGTTCATGCTAACACCTTTAAGTGACACCAAATATCTTTATTACTCTACTTGTTTCACCCTAAAGACACATTTCAATTGTTTTGCATAGATTTTATTTTCTTCCAATTCATTAGCAATAAGAATATGAAACTTATCTTTATGAGTGAATATGGATCATCCTTTTTGTTAAGAATAAATATACAGGATAAATAGGATTTTTTGTTGGGATGAACAATGGTTCGTGGTATTAATTTAATGTCATTAGTATGGTCTCCACTTAGAGGTACAACCTTCAATTCTTGAAACACTTGGTGGTGTCGAATAATCTCTTGAATTTTTAGTTGATCTTGAGTTATCATATCTTGTGCTTCTATAAAATTTAATTGTGCCCCTATATTAAATGAATATTTTTATAAGTGATTTCTCCATCCTATGGGAGCTAATGATTTCACTTGGTGGTGATTTTTTTCCTATAAGTTCATAATTTTTCCTATGTTTCCTAAAAGCCATGAATAAGTCTTGAAAATTGAAATATATTGTTCCTAATTTCTTAAGCCATTGTACACCCAAAATTACATCCACTCCCCTAATAGGAATATCAAAAATTTATGAATCTAGTTGATAATTTACCATTAAGATTTTTTACATGATGGCATTTACCACCACAAGTTAGTTGTTTCCCATTAGCTATGACATCTTGAAAATCAGAGACTAGATAAATAAAATAATTGAGTTCATTAGCTAATCTTCTATTAATAAAGTTATGTATACTACCAATATCAACTAACACTTCAAATTTTTATTTTTTATATTACCAATTAATTTGAGTGTTTGTGGTGCATTTTCTCCATTCAATGCATGTAGGGAGATAGTAGTATTTTAATTTTCCTTGGAATCCCCATTCTTAAGTTTTATGTTTGATTATTTTGTAGGTACTTCTCCCTCTTCTTCAACCTTATTATTTTTCTCACTACTCGAAGACTTATGACTCATTGACCATTTGCCATCGCAATTACAACATTGGCCTTTTTCTATTTTCTCTATCTCTTGTTGAGGAGAGAGCTTACTAATTTCTCTTAAGTTAAATAATTTGTCCATTTTTTTGCTAGTAGGATTAGCCGCATTTTTATTAGTTACTCTCATGGTTTCACCTTTGGTGGTGTTTTATTTATCAATGTGTAAATCTTGTTGTATAACTTTCCTAATTGTTGTTGAATTTGGTCCTTAAGGATGCACAATTTTAGCCTTTGATAAGGTGTCACATTGAGAGCTTTAAGTGCCAATATCAAATTATCAACATTATATTCATATATAAACCTTAATTATTTTAAATTTCTTAGTTGGGTAAAATAGCTTCTAATGAATGGTTGCTCATAGAAGGTTATTAATTCTTTACTAAATTCTTGCCAACTGAACATTTGTCCTTGTTCATCACCCATCTTCTATTGGTACCATTGGTAAGGTCGTAATTCTAAATATAATAAATCTATGTCAACCATGGCATTATTTGGTATATTGTGAAGTTTCAATTGTTGTTCTATGAGGCTTATCCATGAAATTACATTTATACCATCAAATTTATGAATGATTATTCTTGGTAGGTATAATTATTGAACTTGAAAAGGTTCTCCTATCCCTTTATTTGGTTTATTAGGGTTGTAACCACCTTGGTAGTTTTTTTGGAACTTTATTTATGATAATAATTCCTTTGTAAACCTATCTAAACCTTCATTTAAGGATTTTATAAATGGGTCAAACAATTTATCTTTAATAAAATATATCATTGTTCCATGTCCTTACAAAATTCTTTCCTTAATTTTAGGTGGTGGAACATACAATGGTTCCTTAGATTTTGTATGTGAAGAAAGGTTCTCTAATCCTAAAGATGACATGACTTTAATTATGTTTTTATTTTAAGACTTATTAAGGTAGGAAAGTATTTGGTGGGAGAATTTGATGTTTCAGTTTGGACCAAACTTAGCCCACTAAATTAATGAATATATTTTGTCTAAAAATAAATTTCAAAGAACCAACTCTACCCAATTTTTTATAAGCTTTCCAAAAATGTGATTTTTTAATTTAAATTCCAAAAATTGTAGCCTATAGAGAAAAGTAATGAAAGTTTTGACTAAAATTTGACCACTAAATTAAATAACTTATTTGATTTATAATATAAAATTACAAAGAACTAATCCTACTTAATTTTTGATAATTTTTTCAAATATGTAGCATTTAAAAAAAATGAAAATTATGGTCTATAGACCAAACTAATGAAAATATAAAGTATTAATAAATTTTAGAACACTCACCTTAAAAGTTTAAATTTTTTTCTGAGAGACTGCGTAATGCATACCTCAAAACCCCAAAAAAATCAAATCTAAGTTCACACTAGTTTGTAAGTTATGGTGGAAACAAAAATGTTGGCCCAAATCATAGCTTTGATACCACTTGTTATGATATTTCTTGGAAATATTTATAAAAATAAGAAATATAGCATACCATTTCAAGGGGGTTACCTCCAATAATTAGATAATAATATATGAATTCAATATTGTATGGTATGATGATATGGGAGAGAGTTCTCTTCCTTATTATATGTTAAACTATGTAGGGACATACACCTTCATCATAATTAAGAGGTATTAGTGTATTAACTAATATTTATGTTAGAGTTAAGAATTCTACATGTACTTATCCTTAAAAATATATAATATATACTTAGGGGTACATCATATTAGGATCATAATAGAGTGTCATCTTTTATGAGCTCATGTGTATACTATATACCAATGGCTAGGGTAGCTAGGGAATGTAAGGTCATGGGCCAACTATGCACCCCTTACCTTGGAGGTTTAAAGTCTTACTTAAAGTGATTTATACCTCTACCACTCATAAGTATGTTGTGAGTTACTTCTCGGGCCTAACCGATATATAATGCACCATAAATGGGATAGTTGAAAGGTATTAAACTAGAATAGACAAGGTCTAAGGAGTCCTCTATATACCACACAGATATGTGAGGAAAAATATGTAGATGAAATGGAGAATTCCAAATATCTTGAAGGAGACACACTCTCTACCTTTAGTTACCTAAGGTATAATGTTCTTGGGGTCTTAGCCAATATTGAAAAAAATTACTTCCAAGAGGCATGTATTTCTATTCACCCCCCCCCCCACCCACCCAATTTTTATACTTCGTCAAAACATGAGAGTTGGGTCCATCATCTAGGGTGATCAAATCCCTAGGTAGATCCCCTAGAAGGAATGATCCAAGTGGATGTTTGAATTATCTCATAGAAAAACCAACATTTCAAAAAATTACATGTTTGAAATATTTTTTCTACACACACATTCAATGAAATTAACTTAATAATCCATAGACAAGCCTACATGTTTTTTATTATCTATGAAGAGACACTATGAAAAATATTTGCAAGGTTTTTATAGTCATCTAGTTATCCAGCTAATCACAAACAAAACCAAAAATAAAAACAATGCATATGGAGACACTCAAACAAGGTTGATTCTACGCTTTGAATTATTTCTTCTTGATATTACATTATGTCATTTATACATTGTCATGAACCCACATAGCCAAATTATAAAGTAGTTGTATTTCATTTCACTAGAATTAAAAACCTAAATGTATGAAAGATTATTTTCTTATGTTCTCCAAATTATTTTACCATTCACATAAAATAAAAAATTATGTGTATATATCCCCTTTGTAGGTTTCCCAAAAAGGGGAAACATGCAAATTTGTCGATGGGTCTTGAAAATTTGTGATATTCTACAATTGCATGTGGTGGAAATGTCAAAATTTTAGAACTTTCTTATAAAGGAGGGGATTTGATACTCTCAAGAATCAAGACAAAAAACGTCTACAAGGAAAACATAGCCCTCGATTACCTCAAAGTATAAAGCTCAGGTGATAAGGATAGAAAATAAATAATATTTACACTACTTCATTAAATGAAAGCTAGATTACTAAGGATTAAACAATAAGATTTATTAATAATATTAAATGATGATATGATTACAACCTATAGATTACAAAATAAATAAATTTAAAACTTATATATTATACCTCAAAAGAGCAAAGCCTTGGCCACATATGACAACATGCCATGGGGATGTCTACTACTCGCATTTTTATCCCTATCAAAACAAAGAGTAAAAACCTTAAATTTTCAATGTACAACTCCTCAAATCCATACATCTGCACAAAATAAGTACAAGGAAAAATGTTGGGGCTATTTTAGGGCTTACCTCAGTTAAACCCTCATTTTGGTGTTTCCACCTCCATGAAAATCCATATAGATAAAGATAGACAAAATGAAATGAAATATAAAATACATATGATAGAAAAAAAATCCATTGTGGAGGATATCCCCTACCATGAATATAATAGATGAGACAAATAGATGATAGTAAATACACAAGACAAATAGACAAGAGGGTGTTACCAATAGTCTATGGCTCCCCTCTTGGCTTGATAAATGTGACATGCTATCTTACAAGAAAGCCTTGACTATTGTTGTGATGGAAATCCGATAGAGCTTCACTATGGAGAGAAAAAGAGAAAAGAAGAAGAGAGAATATGAGAGAGAAAGGTTGAACAAGAGAGACTGAAAATGAATGAGAATGGGAGTGAAAAGAGGACTTTTGTGAGGTTGAATGGGCAGGAAGAGCCATTACACTCAATTTATTTTTGTAACGACACATGTCATAGGCAAAGGATGTGAGATTCCCTCATTTGAATCTCAATTTTTTTAGGGATGCCAGTGCATCGCATGGACATCCATGCATCATGTAATTGTCCTACTCAAAATTTCCCAAGAATGAAATATCTGGACTATTAATGCTTCGTCATTGTCCCCTATGAAGTTGGAATCATGAAATTTGAACTTATAGGTTTTTTTCATTAATACAATGGGTTTGTCATAAATGCAATGAGCTAGATGTGCAATTTTATGAAACTAAATTTTTCCCCCACTTTAATGAGTTGAATTTTTGAAGAAAAATCAGCTGCACTAAAGTAGGTAAGAAGACATAAATGCTAGATTGAAATTTTGAAATTTTTATAGATTTGCATGAAAAAGGATACTGTAGAGGCTGCATAGGTCAAGTAGGTGGATACTGGCGATTCCCCCAACATTTGAGATCAATGAGAAACTACAACACCTAACATGAAGTTTCATTCTACAAAACTTAAAATAGGGTCAGTTTCAAAAATCAAAAGAAGCTACCACGACGAGAAGAATGCTTAAGATTTTTTTTGTGAATTGAAAGAAAAATTATGATTAAGAGGTGAGTATATGATTGCTCCTATTTTTCCCCCAGTTAGGTGGGGTGAAAATAGGAAGGATGGAATAATCACTTTCACCATGAAAAATAGGCAAAAATGGCCTACATATGCCCTAGGTGGGCCCATGGAAGAGTCATTTTCACTATTCACAACAAAAACTTTGTTGAATTTTTGAAAGAGTTATCAAAAAAATTCCTCACAAACGAGACTACGTAGCTTTGTGGATCAACCAGATTCATGTTTCCATGGAAAGGGATAACCCACCAAATGTGGTACACAATTTGTTTTTACCCTTCTTGTCATTTATACCAATTTTTTAGCCTTTTCATTTTCTTGAGCAATGTAGGCATCCAATTGGAATGAAGGCATCTAGTTGACGTGTTGTTGTCGCAACAACATGTAAACATCCTTCGATCATGCTGGCATCTAGCCAATACATTGTTGTTGGATGCTATTTGACCTTGGATGCTAGCGTGTCACACACACATTTGTACAACATGTTATGGTACCAGAGTCAAAATTAAGAAAGTTAGAGAATTTTTGACGATATAGAGTTAAAATCTTTTGATAATGGAGATTGTTCTGAAATGAAATTTTATGCTTTTATAAGAGTGGCCAAATATATGTGAGCATACGAATAGCTTGATTTAGACATTTTTGTGTGGCCACATTAATGATATTAGCACATATGACTACAAACTACTTCACCATGTCAGGCTCTAGTGAGTATATACCATGCCAAAGATCTAATTTTTCACACCCATGCTCTTAGCCTTGATGGAGCAATGTGATGCTGACACTCCCATTTTTCATCTCCCTGCCAGGGAGATGATGATGAACTTGGAAGACATCACATAAATCATGGGCCTACCCAACCACAAGGAGAAAGTGGCCTATGAGGAGAGTAGGATAGCCTAGGATGCGCAAGTTGTGCAACAATATTGCCCTGGATGAGTCATCATAAAGGAGAAATCCATACATATAAACATATGTTGGTTAAAGCAGGGGTGAGTGGCGATGCCACTCATGCAATGGGTTATGATTATGATCATTTCCCTATGAGTTGTGATGGATGGATGAGGCTCACACCTTCATAGGGGCCTCATCCATTATATTCATACTATGGAGGAGTAGGGGACAGTATACGCCTGGGGTCAAAGAATGATCACTCAACTCTATACCATGACCTCGGATATTATGTCCACTATGAGTATCACAACCTTTCCACCGGCATGCTACTTCAGGTGCGGGTGATCAAGCACATATGATGCGTAAGGTCGATCGAGCATCCCTCTGGCCTACTACATGGGACACTATGAGCACATGTGTACACCCTAGTGTGTCATTGGTGGTATGGAAATTTATAGTTTTGGAAGCTACAGGTAGACACATTACAGATATAGGACATTAGATGACACCCTTATAGGTGGATGGGGACCAGGTCATTTGATAGGAGGAGCTATGTAGGATACAACATGTTTAAATCCTCTACAAACAACCAAATTACATTATAGTCATATATCACTAGCATCAGGTCACTTGATAGTCTGGGTAGGTACAAACTACCCCCCTAGCGGCTCCCACATATATACGGTTGCATAAGAGAATGAACCGAGCAGGAGACTTGCCTCATCTGATGATTATAGACATTACACTTAATTATGATGATAAATTAGATGATGATGACTAGACTGAGGCCCTCATGACTGATGATATCAATGTCACACATGACTTTACAAAATGGTGGTCAACAATAGGTCCAGCCTCGATTTTCCCATTAGGGGCCCCTACAAGCGATGATGGTACATAGGGGTAAGGAGGCAAGGGTACCAGTAGCAACAAAAAGGGTGACAAGGCAGAGGCAGACATAGCATAAGAGATATTGAGGCAACAGTGGTGTGTGGCATCACCAAAATATGTGACACTCATCTCATTGACACCACCTAGCATCCAAGCTATCACACCTCCCTCAATGACAGTAATCGGCTTGAGCGTGGGTTCACCCTTGGATCCACACTAGTAGGTTGGGGACCTAGGTATGAGTATGATACTTGTTTTTTAATTTCAGTTAATTTCATTCTAGTTTTCTCATATACATATACATGATTGATATGGTACTGATATAGAATACTATCTCTATGGTTGTAGTGCTCACAAAGGAGTGGCTTGATTTCATTAGGTGGTACATTTCAAAGGTGGCCCCAATCGTCCAAATCTAAGGTTAAGTCCTCGATGCTTACATGCCTCCATTAGACGGGCACCATACCTACCTATTCAAGTCTTTATCATGTTTTAGGATGGCGTATAAGGAAAAATAGGTGGAGGTGATCTAGCAGACCACTAACCTAACCGTGATGATTGAGCAACATGATAAATGTCTAACAAAGCTCCTTATCACCTTATCTGAGAAAGATTAGGCCGTGACATGGGCTAAGAGTGACATGGAAACATGTGACACCCTACAAATACAATTCAATGACCTTAATAAGTAGGTAGAGGCAGTGAAGACAACGTCTATTGATCCTTAGGTACAACATATCTAAGAAGAGTTGCAATCGGCCCATGAGTGGGAGGATTCACTGTAAGAGTAGGTCACATATTTGAAGGATGACATGACCAATCTTCAAGGAGATATCAAAGGATTACAGATGTAGAGAATGTCCATGTCATGGTCACATCGATCACTCTCATGCGTCGATCCAATACCTTCCTCCACCATTGTCACCACCAAAGGGCATAGGGAGCCATGTACCCAAGGGCTAAGAGTCAGATTTTGATATACCATATCATTTTTTATGTATATATTTTGGATTATAGATTCATATAAAGATATAAAAACACCATATTTCAATAGAGTGGTGTGATATGTGTTGGAAATATGTGTTCTCATTGATGTAAACTCAATATATGTTGTCATTGATGTTAACTTGAGGTCATGTTTTAGATGAGGTTGAGAAATGATTAGAGATAGAGTGATTGTTTGACATAGATGGAGACATGGGATAAGCATGGTAAAGATAGTTTCACATTGTTGATTGGTTTCTTCAGGTTTGAAGAAGTTAGATGAAAGTTAGTTATGTTTCTACTTTTACTTGTGTTGTTGAGAGAAGTTGTCTAAGGAAAACACTACATATTTACCTAAGTTAGTGACCCTAATTTTTGGTCTGCATTCCTTCGCATAACATGATCTAGTTGTGTAGTTTTGAAGTTAAGTTTGGTAGTTAGCAAAGAGGTAATTTCCAAGATTTCATATCATAAAGATTTATACAACAAAATTTATATGTGATTGTTCTCCGAATTGCACTAAAGTAGAGTTATGTGTCTTAGAAGTTTACCAAAATGCTCTACATTCCCCCGTAGTGATAGATATGGTTGTGTGGACTTGGAGATATGTTCAAAGAGATGTATAGATTCATCCACATGTGTTTTTGTATAAGAGTGAATTTTCACCCCTTGTGTAAATTCCCCTTTTGCATATCCTCACCTTAGAAAATCAAACACGAAGGTAAAATTCCACATCACCCACCTACCTTCCATCCACTTGGCACTTGTTTTGTGCATTGGTGAGGGAATATTTATTGAGGACATGAGCATGGCATGTGGACATCAGTGCAGCGCGCTGCCGTCCCTGATAGATTCCTGCCTCTAGAGTTTGCAAGAACGTTACACTCCTCATTGGGGATGAATTGTAACGCCTTTGTGTCGACCAACCAACCCGAAAAATAACTCTTTCCCTCTCATTTTTGTCTTCAAATGCATCTATTTCACTATCACTTCATCTTCTACACACTCATTCAATCTTCTTCATGATCTTTGTTGCATTCATTAAGCATTACAATAGTTTTTTGCTCCATCAACTTCATTGAGAATGTGTTGTGCTACCATAGAAGCTGGAAGTTTGGAGTCTTGCGAGACCTCCCTTCATCATTGTTGCAATTGTGTTGAATTTTCCAAGATTGTTGTCTTGCATTCTCCCTTCATTGGACTTGATTTACTTTGGGTGGAGGCGGTATTGCTTCACTTTCCTTCTTTTTGTGGTTTGATAGAGTAGCGTAGAATCTTTTGCACTAGTCAATACTTTCCTTTCTATTTCCTTTATCGTATTTTATAATTCATGGATTTTCTGGCTATCCATGGAGGTGAAAACACCAAAGCAAGGGTTTAACTAAGGCAAACCCCTATATAACCCAAAATTTTCCCTCTCTCTCTTGTGTGTAGGTGAATGCATGTGTGGATCTCGCTGGTGAACTAGAGATTTAGTGAGTTAATATTCATCACCCTTGTCTTCATCTAATTGCTTTATAATTTATGTAGCTACTTTTCATACTTCATAGTTCTGTTTATTTTGTTAAAGCTATTTAGCTAGGAAGTTAGTAGGTTCTCTGGTATTTTACACTATATTTCACTCTTTCTAACCATACAGACGCCAACACGCTAGAGAGACACCAACATGCTATGTTGTCATCCTAGACCTGTGCTGCCATCCTTGGACATAGAGTTGTTTGAGGTGTAGTCTGAACTCCATAAACCAACTCATCTAGCCCTATTTAGACTTTCATATCTGTAAGTGACAAAAGCACTTGAGAGTGCTCTTCATTCTTGATTCTTATTATAAACACCTATTAGCTTGAGGTAATTTAGGGAAGGCCTCTGCTCTCAACTCTCCATGACTTGGAGCCTTGGTATGGTTGGTCCCCCTCTCTTATAGTTTCAAAAGTTTGGTGAACTACAGTGTAATATCTTTAGTGTTGATATGTTATAGTCAGTCTGGGATGCTCTTTTCTTGTATGTCCAGTGAGTTTCTTCATTTGAGCCAACATATGATGATTTGATTCTTTAGTAGAAGGTTGTAAGGATGTTGTTGATTATCTACATTATTCACATCTTGGTCCATATGATGTTTTCAATTTCTCCCTAGTGGTGTAAAGATGAACAGTTGGCATCTTTGGTGGTGTTGATGTTGTTTGGGCTAACAACCTAGTTTCCTTCATTTGTGATTGATCCTGATTAGTTAATTTTTCCTTGAAGCATGTGTTGTGATGATTTTAGGCCCTATTATGTTGTGTGTTGTGATTAAAAACTTATTTCACTTCATAATGTATATGTTTGAAGCCGACGTAATTGGGTTTTGAGTTGTTACATAGGGTATTTATAGAAGAACAAAATAATTTATGAATTGATTGAGGATATATTATATAGTATGTTGAATATGAAGTGTGCAAAGTCAGTATGATGGAGTAATTGTGCCAGAAAGGGACTACAACATCAACATATGTTAAAATTTTCTTTATAGTAATTTATGTTCATGTTTTCATTGTAATTTTCATGTATCTTTCTATTAGGAATTGAGTCTCTTCAACAAGTCCTTGTATCTTGACCTAAGGTTGTGTGCCTTAGCCTACAAGTCCATAGGTAGTAATCCTTAAAAAAATATTATAATTTTTGTAAGTGATGAACTTCATATATTGTGAGTTAACTCTCATCGTGGTTTTTTCCTCATTGCATTTTTTGTATAAAATCTTTGTGTTCTTGTGTGGTGTATGCTTTCCTTTATGTTCTTTTTTTAGTTAATGTGATTCAATGTTTAAGCTGCAAATGGAATTGTTTTAAAGATTAAGAAAATATTGTTTCACCCCCCCCCCCCGCCCTTCAATCTTTGGGTGTGTTCAAAAATTGGTATTAGAGCCAAGTTCCTTTGAGAAGCCTAACAACTGAGGTAGATCCTGCACTTGAACACATGGGATCTAAAGAAATGATCAATGATATGTTTTCTCTAGAATCAGATCTAGAGTCAATGGAACTTGAAGGTTGGGACATCAATCTAGATGATTGTGAAGTATATTTTGAAGGATAAATTTGGTTTTCTCTTGAAGTTTCAGATGAATAAAAAAAACTAAATATGAAATATGAGTGCATATTTGAAAAATCAAAGGAGACAATTATCAAATTTAAGGCGTAAGTTGGAGAATCAAAAGAAGAAATTGGCAAACTGAAAGCTCAAATAGAAGGAGGTAAAGGATGCAAGAATAAACTCAAGAAGGAAAAAGATGTGATCTATAATTTGAAATTTTAGGTTGAAGAAGGCAAGAGGATTGAGGATTTCATGAATATAAAGCTCAATGATAAAATAACTAAATGTTCAAATCTTGAGGAAGAGATTGTCACTCTGAGAAAAGAATTGGAAAAAGAAAAAGGGAAAATTGACAAGGGTTTAAAATTGAAAGGAGGTTATAAAATTATTGATGAGTTGTTTAACTCTCAAAATCCATCAAAATAAAAATCAAGTCTTGTTTTTAAAAAAGAAAAATTCCCATAACCAGTACATCTATAAACTTGTATGATAACTTCAAAGTAGAAGGAAAGTCTAAAACAAGGGAGGATAAATCTTGCATTGAAGAACCTAAGGAGACATCCTCTAGAGATGCAAAGAAAAATCAAGACAACAATAAGGAAGGTGGATTCACTCTTGTCCGAAGACAATAATGATTCAGAGGTCCTCCACCAGCTAGACAACATGCCCCTACTAGGTTCAATTAATATTTTCAAGGCTATTATTATTCTTGCAATAATTTTAGGCACAAGGTTGTTGAATGTAGAAGCAAGATGAGATAGAGGTCATTTATTCCTCTATGGTACAATTCTATGTGTTCTCAATTATTTAATGGCTAGTGCGATTATTGCAACATATTTGGTCATAAGGATAATGATTGTAGAAGTAAAGTGATGAATAGTTTTGTGAATAAGAATAATGCTATGAATTCTCAATCCTTCTATGGTTACTACTACACATGCAACATATTTGGTCATAGGGCTGTTGATTGTAGATCTAATGTGAGGAGAAGTGACTATGCTCTGCAACCTAATATCACCTACTACAATTGCAACAAATGAGGACACATTGCAAGGTTATGTAAGGGAAATAATGCAATACCTTCTCCTCCTCAAAAGAATATTGCCATTTCTTAGTGAAAGAAGGTATGTAAAAAGAATGAAGAAAGTGTAGTAAAGGATGGATCTGTACCTCTGCTTGGTGCAGATGGATTCTCTGGTAACTAAAAGAAAGTATTGTCTCAAGGGAAGTTGTAATTGAATTTTTTTTAAACCCCTATAAAGCATAAGAAGATGAAATTTTAGCACAATGGTTAATGGTAACATGGATATGTTTTCTCAAGGGTCTAGGAAGGATACACTCTCTACAAAATATTGTTGAATGATTATGGATCTTTGTGATATCACAGAACAGTGAAAAGGTGGTTGAAAAATGAAGGTAATATTGTAGCTTAAAACTTGTAAAACTATGAGATTGTAGATTGAATTAAGTGTTCTTTGTCACAATTATTTGTGTAGGATTAATATGTTTAGATTAATTTTACCAATTGTAGAAAGAGATAGAAAATTTTAGTAGAATGAGATAAGAAGATAGAAGTGACACAACATATACGTGAATAAACCCTTTTTTGGAAAAAAATCCACCAGAAGTGCTTGTATTATTTAACCCTAGAACAAGATTACAATAATATTGTATCAATCCTTGATTGATATGCTTCCTTGCCTTCAACAATCCTTCTTCACAACTGGCAATAAACTCTCATGGAACTCTCATACACTTGCTACAATTAATAGAAAATAATGAGCATGTAAAACTCATAAGAGTTATATAATACAAGAGCATAAAGCTCCTCACAAAAATCTATGCCTAGATTGGGCAAGTAGAGTTCCAAAATGTAATATGAAGTCAAACCAAAGTCTTCCTCAATTTAGGCACCCCAAACTGAACACTTAACTGAACTTTGGTCAAGAAGATATCATGCAAACTTCACCTCAAAGTTGGTGCCCAAGAATGGGCCCACTTGACTAAGCCTTGTAAATATCTTCTCATGCAAAAGGTGTTAATTGAAAGATGCCAACTTGGGCACCCAAGGTGGACCCAAGTCAATCTTAGTTAACTGAAACATATCTCTCCACCAATTCATGCAAACATTATGAATGATTGATCATCCCCACTTAACTAAAAGTATCCACTTATTATCTATCATGCAACTGAAGTCATTAGTCATGCAACTCAAGTCAACTCAAGTCAACTAGCATTCAACTCAAAATAACTACATACAACTGAAGATAACTGAACCATAACTGAACTAAATTGAACTAAACTGAACTGATACTAAACTGATAGTGCTGCTCCACTCATGTAAATATCAATCCCTATTTTTTAGGAACAAAACATGCATTAGTGAAGTGTTATCAATCCTCCAAACAGTTAACTAAAGCAAGGTGGGTTCCACCTTCCATGTGGGCACCCCATGTGCTCCTATCTTGTAGGAGCTCTTCTTGGACGTCCCCACATGTTCCTATTATTTAGGAATAATCACAAATGCCAATTTACATGTTTATTTCATTCAAATTTAATCTCTTTCTAATCCTAGTGTTGGGGAACACTTTCCAAGGATTTAGGAGATACATGAAATATGTTTAGGATTGAAATTAAATGGCATCCTATTCCCAAATTTATCCCACTTGACATTATACATTATAATTATTCTAAACAAAGAATCATTATTATAAATCAAGTATAGGACTCAAGGCCAATGGCCTTCCTACACCAAGAGAACTTATCTGTAAGAACTGGTTTCATAAGATAATCTGCAACATTGATCAAAGTGTTAACTTTATCAATCAATACCTTCCCACTCTCAACCATTTCTTGCACAAAGTGATACTAAACATCAACATGCTTAGTACGAGCATGGTACATAGGATTATTGGCTAAATAAATAGCACTCTAACTATCACATTCAAGTCTAATTTGCCTGTAATTAAAACCAATACCTTTCCCAAGTCTTTGTAACCAAACTATCTCTTTAGAGGCATGTGTAGCAGCCATGTACTCTAATTCTGTGGTGGACAAAGCAACTATAGGCTGCCTCTTACTCATCCAACTAATCATAGCTCCAAATAAAGTAAACACATAGCCACTTGCCGACCTCCGACTGTCCAGGTCTCCTGCCCAATCTAAATCAACAAAACCCTATATGTCCAATGATCTGTGCATAATATCAATATCATTAACACCATGGTAAACTAAATAGTAATCAAAATTACCTCATAAATATCTAAACACCTTCTTAACAATCATAAGTCCAATATCATTAACACCATGATAAACCAAACAATAATCATAAGTCCAATGTTCTTTATCAATCCTTGATTGATATGCTTCATTACCTTCAATAATCTTTCTTCACAACTTGCAATAAAATCTCATGGAACTCTCATAAACTTGCTTCAATTAATAGACAATAATGATCATGTAAAACTCATAATATTTGTACAATACAAGAGCATATAGCTCCTCACAAAATCCTACACCTAGATTGGGCAAGTAGAATTCCATAATGTAATATGAAGTCAAACCAAAGTATTCCTCAATTTAGGCACCCCAAACTGAACACTTAACTAAACTTTGGTCAAGAAGATATCATGAAAAATTCACCTCAAAGTTGACACCCAAGAATGGGCCCACTTGACCGAGCCTTGTAATTATCTTCTTATGCAAAAGGTATTAACTGAAAGATGCCAACTTGGGTGCCCAAGGTGGACCCAAGTCAATCTTAGTTAATTGAAACATATCTCTCCACCAATTCATGCAAAAATTATGCATGATTGATCATCCCCACTTAATTGAAAGTACCCACCTATTATCTGTCATGCAACTGAAGTCATTAGTCATGCAACTAAAGTCAACTCAATTCAACTAGAATTCAACTCAAAATAACTACATGCAATTGAAGATAACTGAACCATAATTAAACTGAACTACTATGAACTGAACTGATAGTGCCACTCCACTCATGTAAATATCAATCCCTATTTTTTAGGAACAAAAAATGCATTATTGAAGTGCTATCAATCCTCCAAATAGTTAACCGAAGCAAGGTGGGTTCCACCTTCCATGTGGGTGCCCCATGTGCTCCTATCTTGTAGGAGCTCTTCTTGGACGTCCCCATATGTTCCTATTATTTAGGAATAATCACAAATGTCAATTTACATGTACATTTCATTTGAATTTAATCCCTTTCTAATCCTAGTGTTGGGTAATACTTTCCAAGGACTTAGGAGATACATGAAATATGTTTAGGATTGTAATTAAATGGCATCCTATTCCCAACAAAGGTTGCTTGTGTCAAAACAAAAATGCATTTAATGCAAAGAAAATAGGGTAGGTGTGAAGTGTATTTAATCAATAATTGATAAAATTTGATCTCATTCAAATGATATCAAGTGTGTGCAAGAGATAAGGAAGTGAAGAAGGTTTTCAATGAATTTGTGTGTAAACCCTAATGACAATATTCACATGTATTTCTTAGTTTTTCTTGAAAAACCCTAGTTTTAGAAAGAATTATCATGGATACACCAATAGTTATTGATGTTGTGGAGACTCCAAGGCCAAAATTAAAGAAAAATCCATACATATCTACTGTGCTCGATAAGGATGGTACGTTTTATCACGTTCCAATCAATGTGCTTCATATTGAAGATGTCTGCATATATTCACTCACAGCTAAATGAGTACAATCATTTGAAGTTGGAAGATTTTAGAAGCAATCATCTCTTGGGTGATGATTGTTAGCTCAAGTTGGAGCATGCAAATGTATAGGAAAAATGATTAGACATGTGGAAGGGTTTCCCCAACTTTTTCTAAGAAGATGAATGAGTCAAAATTGCTTTGAGCCAGATCCATCAAGATATATTTTAGCTTGATCAACCCTACCTAATCATAAAGAAAGCTATTAGGGTTGTGATCCAGTGGACCTATGTTGGCACTAAAGGTCATGAAGAATGAAGAGGTTATGAAGCTTATAGGAGAAATTTTTGAGAAAAGAATTGTAGAGGAGGGGGATCGATTGCTTAGGACCCCAAGTCATGGGAGGGTATAAAACAATCAACTGCCCCAATCTACCTAATGCTAAGGATTATTTAAGGCAACTTTAATGTTTAAAGAGGGTGAAAAGGAAGGAAAACTAGTCTATCACTATCATTTTATCAACTTGAGAGTTCAGGGAACCAAGTGAGAAAATTCCCGAGTCTGGAATATAACCTAAGCAACTCTCTTCTAGAGGACTCTAGCATAGAAGGTAAATGACAGTGTGGTGCATTGGCATCTCGGTCGGGTGTGGCCATTTGAATGGATGAAGAGTATGAAGTACAATTAAGAATAACATGGAGTTCACTAACTACTTGATAAATACAAGTTTAAGAAATGATTGAAAACACAAAAGAGCTAAACTACTGAAATGAAAATAATAACTTAAAAAGATGGATGTCGATGAAAATGAAGGTGGTGAGAAACAAAAATTATGGTCATTCCAACTTCTTGTAAGCTCCAAATGATCAAAATTACCTACACACAACAAAAAGAGGAAAAATGTTGGGGCTGTTTTGGGGCTTACCGCAGTCAAACCCTCGTTTTGGTGTTCCCACCTCCATGGATAACCAAAATAGCTACGATAGAGAAAATACAATAAAGAAAGTATTGAAATGGAAGAAATTCCAAGCAATGCTAACAACACTATGCTATGTAAATCAAAAAATTATGCTAAGTAAAATATATATCACCTCCCCACAAAGATTCCCTTGAGCACATGAAGGGAGATGCAAGCTTGCAAGCCTATGAGTACCAACATTGCCCCAACAAAGTGAGGAGGAAAAACCAATAGAGTAACAACTTGAAGCTTAAAAATGGTTGAAATGCTAAGAGAATGAAGTGTGTAGAGGTGAGTGTGATCAAGTGAAGTTCAAGAAGATCAAATGAATGGAGAAGATAGTCTTTTGAGGATAAATAAAAGCCCAAAAGAGCTATTCAAGGTTGGTCAAGGGTGTAGGGGCGTTACACTTCATCTCCAATGGAGAAGTGTAACACCTCTATAGATTCTAGAGGTGGGAATCCTATCAGGATGGTAGCGCGTTGCGTATATGTCCACGTGTCGCACTAGTGTCCCTGACAAAAATCCCCCCACCAACACTATAGATAGCCGCCAAGTGGGTGGAAAGTGAATAGATGAGGTGGAATAGCATCTTTGGGTTTGATTATTCTAAGGTAAGGGGTGTAAATAGGGAATTTGCAAGGGGTGCAAATTCTAGTGAGCATATGTGCTACCAAATGTGAGGTAAAGTAGATCGAAAGAGTTTAAAGAAAGTATACCTAAATCATTGAGGAAGTAGACCACAATCTGATCCACTTGAAAGCACAGGAAGAGAAGATGGCTCCATAGGTACTCGATCCTAAGGAGAGTTGAACAAAATGTACCACAAATCCGTAGAACTATGGAAGGGTGAAAAAAGAGGCTCTACAAGTGCTCAGTCCTAAAGAGTTGAACAAAGAGATTCCACAGGATGTAAGCACTTTATAGTTCCTCATACTTGCAAAGGAGGTGCCCCTAGGTGCTCGGTCTTGAGGGAAGCCAGATGTGAGAGGCTCCATAGAGTCTGATGGGGCCTTACAAGTACTCAGTCTTGCAAGGTCGATTGAAAAGGAGCTTCATAGGTGCACTTGCAAAGCAACATGTTAATCTGTAGACAAAAAATGTTAGAAAAAATCCATGCAGGAAGACAGGAAGACAATGAAAAATTGAAGGAGAATATTTCAAAGGGGTCCCTCAAGAACCCTTCAAAAGAAAAGGGTTTTTCTCAAGGGATGCTCTGCTTGAAAGCGATCACATTTTGAAAAGAGATTTTTTTTTGCCAATGATTCTAGCATTAGGGGATCCTTCTGAAATATTCCTTTCATCAAGGAACTTGAAAGAAGGAATGCTTCCTCACAAGGGAAAGTCCATATTCTATCTTATGAATCTATGATGAAAGAAAAATTTGTCTAGGGATCCATGTTGAAGAATGCAATTTTTGAAAAACATTTTTAAAAATTAGAGATTTTCAAGAAGGGATTCGTTGGCCATCAAATGCATCTTTTGAAAATTTAAGTAGCATGATAGCCCCCATTTAGGATGGTGCATGCTAAGCTCAGAGGCACGTGACATCCTAAGGAGAGAAAAACAAGAATGAAAGTGATGTTATGGCTTGTGGAACATGACAAGATGTAATCGTGGTAATTTTCTCACACACACAAGGGACAACACATAAGCACCACAACATCACAAAGCAAGAAAATAAGGGAGAAAGATAAAAATAAAGGATAAACCATGACATAATGAATAAGAGACAGGGGGATTTGATATTTCAGGGTAAGAGTTGCTCATAAATATAGATAGATAAATATAATAATATATAAATGAGTTGTCATCAAAGCCTACTATATAAGACCATGTGAAGAAAGGCACGTGAAAATAAAAATAAAAATAAAAATTGGGTCATCATGGAAGGGAGGCCTAAATGCCCCCAACACTTTGCGTCATCCCCAATTGTCAAAATTAAAAGCACAAAAAAGAGAAGAATGATGTGACAAATAGAAGAAGTTTTACAACATAAAACACTCCTGTATCCAAGAACTTATGGGGGTGACAAGGTTCCTCCAACAACACATAAAACAAGCATGGGGAATACAAAACATACACAAAAAATCTAATCTACATATAAAGAAGAGGTGCCCCCTAGTTGTCATCAACTAAGAGGTCATCGTTATCCCAATCTAGATCATTGTAAGGGGAGGGTGGATGAGCCTACAAGGGTGGGATAGAAATGGGAGAACCCTCTGATTCTCCTACAACAAGAGCCAAGGAAGAAGGCCCTCAAGGTCTTCTTCACTTAGTTATTATGAGGTAAATGTTAGTGGTCTCATGAAAATCATTAAAAAATCTAGGACATCATCTACAGAGTTGAACATGCACTTTATAGGAGTGCCATGTGTCAACTTAGAGGGAGATGAGGGGGGAACCCAAAATCCACTGCTAGCCTCATTGAAAGGCTCAAGAGCAGTGAAAAACTTCGGGGACGTCGGGGCTGCCTCCATCACTAGGAAGACACAAGCCAATGTAGAACCAACCTTTGAAGAATGCAAACCATTCTTCTGACCTTTATTAGAAGCAGGGCCATTCTCCAACTTTCGCTTCATTGGCGGATGCGAGATCCCTATAAATGAAGTAGAAGGCAAGGAGGAAGAGGAGAAAATCATAACAGACACCACTGAGGTATTCAACATGTCCACAAGTTTGGGGAAAGGTGGGATTTATGGAACGGACATCAAAAGAGGAGTCTCAATCGAAGGAGAAATGAATACTTGCACCATTTTAGGGTAGGATAATTCACCCTCATAGGGGAAGCCAAATAGAAGATTGAGGTGGAGGGAACTGAGGTAGAAAGGGCAGAAGAGGAGGACACATCAAAAGATGCCAAAGTAGGGTTTGTTGGCTCCCCTTCCTTCTTTAGTAGGTAAGCCTGCTCAATGTCCAACACCTTCCTCTAACACTTGCGCTCATACACAAGGAAGTTTCTTTGGCTCAAGGAGCTAGAGACTATAGCCTGAGGAGGAATAAATGACTCCTGTTTAGTCATCGAAGTATCCATCACAACCATTTTTGTGTGGAGGGAGTGACTCCTAGATCAAAACATGAGGAAGTGGTGTAGGAGTAGATGCAACAATAGATGGGGGAGAAGACTTGAGCGCCTTAGTGATGGGCCTCTTCCCATTCAATACCTTAGGGGTAGGAATAGTAGGAGGCCACAAAGGCTGATATGTAGAGGAAACTCCACGGGAACCCTTCCCCATACCATACATAATGGGACAAGGCTATGTGGGCAAGATAGGAAGGTTGAATACCTAAAATTTGGCCTTTCGCCAAGTGGGCACCATCATGCTCCCCAAGAGATGCATAAGGGTGGAAGTCGATGGCACCGTAGCAGGGCGAAAGGTAGAGATAGGTGGAATAATAGAGGAAGAAGAAGAAGCACCCTGAGCAAAATTATCCTCCTCCCTTTTTTGAGCGACAAAGGTAGCTTTATGCTACACTAGCATGGAAGCTTTAACTAAAATGGCATAGGGAGAAGGAGGGTAGGTCACTTTCGATGCTATGCCCCCATTCTCATATTTCACATAAGTTTGATACAAGAGGTCCATCTTGGGAGGGAGCGGACCAATAGGGGCATATAAAAGTGATCAAGTGAGTAGCCTCCACATGCCAGCATCGATTTGTAACCAGTGTCATGGAATACATGCACATAATCCTCATAAAGAACTTCAAGCACTTGTGGATCATAGAGGGAGCTACATTCATGGAAACTAGCTAGGGAATGCCTAGTTTCACTCTGAACAACTCAGACCCTAGGATAATATCAAAGAGAGCATTCATAGTCTTGGGCCCAACCAGGATTGATAAGGTGTTAGAACTAATGGGAGGAATGAAAGGCCCATCATGTGTACATATAGTGCTTCTAAACTCATCATATCCATCCTTATGTAAATTTTTTATCAACATGATCTCCTTTGTGATGAAATTCACCCAACATGTAGGGTCAACGAGAATTCCAATTATGGTGTTCCCATTGATATGTGTGGGAATGTACAAAGGGGATGGTTCTCTATTAGTGTTCATCAAAAAATCCTACGAGGTAAATTTTATATCAAGAGACCCACTCACAAGCTACATAGATGGGATGGGTAAATGCATAAAGGAAGCCATCTTTACATACACTATAAATGATTTTCGTAGAAGCCCCCAAGAGCTCAATAATTAGATGATGACCTATTCAAGGCTTCGCTTCACAAAACCTAGGGATCCTTCTAGCTATGTCACTAGGGGTCGTAGGTTGGGTTGCAAGGCTAGGCACCCTGCAACACACACACCCACAACACTCCTAGAATACGAGAGAAGTTTCCTTCAGTACCACTAAAAATAACTAGAATAGTTCATGTTGGGTTCACCAAAATATAGAGGAGGGGGACCGTCTGCTCAAGACCCAAGGTCACGGGAGCATCTACAACAATCAACTTCCCTAATCTACCTCATACTAATGATTATTTAAAATAAGTTTAATGTTTCAAGAGGGTGAAAAGGAAGGACAACTGGTAAGTCACTATCCTTTTATCATCTCAAGAGTTTAGGGAACTAGGTGAGAAAATTCTTGAGTCTAGACTATAACCTAAGCAACTCTTTGCTAGAGAACTCCAATGTAGAAGGCAGACAATAATGTGGCACGTTGGCATCCTGGTCGAGCATTGGTTTCCATATGGATAGAGAGTACAAAGTATAGTTAAGAATAACAGGGAATGCACTAACTACTTGATAAATACAAGTTTAAGCAATGGAAAAAAACATAAAAGAGCTAAACTACTGAAATGACAAGAATAACTTAAAAAGATAGAAGTTGATGAAAATGAAGGTGGTGAGAAACCAAACTTATGGTCGATCCAGCCTCCTGCAAGCTCCAGATGATCAAAAGTACCTACATACAATAGAATGGGGAAATTTTTTGGGGTTATTTCAAGACTTTCCATAGTCAAACCCCCGTTTCGATGTTCCCACCTCCACAAATAGCCATAATAGCCAAGATAGAGAAAATGCGATAAAGAAAGTATTGAAATGGAAGAAATTCCAAGAAATGCTAACAACAATATGTTACGCAAATTAGACAACGATGCTAAGTAAAATGGATATCACCTCCCCACCAAGATGACCTCGAGCATGTGAAGGGAGATACAAGCTCGCAAGCCTATGAGTACCAAAGTTTCTGCAACAATGTGAGGATGAAAACCTATAGAGTAACAACTTGGAGCTTCAAAAATGGTGGAAATAATTAGAGAATGAAATATGTAGAGGTGAGTGTGATCAAATGAAGTTCAAGAAGATCAAATGAATGGAGCAAATAGTCTTTTGAGGATGAATAGAAGCCCAAAAGGGCCATTCAAGGTTGGTCAAGGGCACATGGAAATTACGCTACATCACCAATGGAGAAGTGTAATGCCTCTGTAGATTCTAGAGGCAGGAATCCTATTAGGATGGTAGCGTGCCGTGTAGATGTCTATGTGCCATGCTAGCATCCCTGACAAAAATTCCCCCATCGACACTTCAAATAGCCGCCAAGTGGGTGGAAAGTGAATGGATGAGGTGGAATAACATCTTCAGGTTTAATTATTCTAAGGTAAGGGGTGTAAATGGGGAATTTTCAAGGCATGCAAATTCACTCCATTACAAGAACTTTGTGGATGATATCTCTAACCTAGGGGTTTGGTCTGTCATGATGGGCATTGCATATAAGGTTTATTTCACAAATAGGGAAGGGTTTACTATTGCCACCACCATATACACTACTCATCTAATGGTAAAGGAAAGGAAGGATTATGATCTTTGTGAGATCTTATGACAATAGTTGCTAGATAATTTTTAGAGAACCAAGGAGTCACACTACAACTTCTGGTATGACACTCTAATTATTTATCTTATTATGTATCTCATGAAGGAATTTCCTAGTTTAAATAATATGGTTTGGAGAAGGGATATTCTCGTTTCACATTAGAATAGGAACCACATGAATAGTTTTCCAAATTACAAATAATATGACACAATGTTTTGGGGTTTCTTTAAAACATTCCAAAATGAAATGAAAAAGAGGAATAGGATCCCCTCACAAGTTGTAGAGAGATACAAGAATGATATTACTTTATGGTGGATAAGGATGATTGGTACATGGAGGCAGTTGAACCAAAAGCTTCAAGGATAAATTTTTTTCCCTATGAGGTCTCCAAACTAGACCATATTGCATATACTGACATTCTGCTCAGCAAACCTATAGATCCCACTATTGAGAGATTTGGAACGCATGATGAGATAACAAAAAATAAATCAAGAAGAAGGTAGAAGAAAATGTGGAGAAGATGATGAATATGGGGAAGATGATGAAAAAGTTGGAAAAGGTGCTTGACACTCCTGAGGGCCCTATGAAAAAAACACAAACCACTTCTACAACTCCACAAGTTCCTAGAAGGAAAAGTAGGTCTATCTCTGCCATTGCTACTCCTCCTAAACCTTCCAAACCTACTAAAAATCCTCCAAGAAGAAGGAGGGTTTCTATTGAGGTACCAATGAAAATAGAGAGGAAGAAGATGAGACCTAAACAATAGGAAAAAGGGAAAAGATTAATCCTATGAATGTGGATGATGATGAAGAGGATGATGAAAAATAAAAGCCATCTTTTATATTGAATAAAAGAGGGAAGATAAAAAGACAAGGAGGAGAAGAAGAAATATCCTTGCAAAAAAGAAAGGAAAGAAGATTGATGAGGAGAAGTCTGAGAAGACTCCTTCGGTCATACACGACCCTCTAGATTTTGGTGCAATATTTAATGGAATTATTAAATATGGTTTATTGAATGATATAATGTAGCTGCATCTGGATGTTCCTCTGAAAGACAAGAAGACAATTGATTTTTTTTTCATTGAATATATGTTGAAACATAACAGTCGCTTCAGTGACATTATTGACAAAGGTCTAGATAGCCTAGTTGAGGCTTTAAGACAAAGAAGAGAAGATGCCATTAAGGTTGATGAATAGCTAAAACTATAAGAAATTGATAAGACCTAGATCCCCTTTTCCTAGGAAGAAAAAGAGAATATAGTTCAAAGACAAGCTAAGGATCTCTGCACCAAGAGAATAATAGATCTTTTGATGAGCATGGATGAAGACATCAAAAGGAATATTCAAACTGAAACTAAAAATGCTACAAAGAAAATCATTAATGAATTACAAAGTGAAGTTGATGTTGGTTCATAGGAGCCTCCAAAAAAGCGTGACACATATGTTGAAATGAATGTACTAGTGCCTCTGATAGAATGAGAAATTGATATTATGCATCCTTTGAAAAATACAAATGAGAAAAATATATCTGGTCAACAAGAAGTACAAGGAACCTTTGAACAAAAATAAGGAGAAGAGATCTTCGGTGTGCATAAAGTGTAAGAAGTCTCTGGTATGGAGATGGAAAAAGAAAATGGGAAAGAAGAGGTTAATCCTGATAAATTTCAGGATGCAAAAGAGAATACAATTGAGAAACAAGATGCTTCTATGGATATAGGTCAAGATTCTTCATCCTTATATTCCTTTAAGGACCTATTGACCTTATAGATGCAGTTTCAACCTATGGTGACAACCCAACTTCTAAAAATTCCTACTCATGAGGGAAAAGTTGACTTTTCAAATATGTCTCCCCTTCATAAGTTATAGCTTGGTGATATTCTACATGCTTCTGTAAGGAAGGAAATTCTACAAGAACATTTGAAGAAAACTATATTACTTGATGATGCAGTAAAGATCGTTCAAGAGGTTTTACCTGAGGTAAACATTGATTCCTCCTTGCCTCTAGAATAAAAGTTGAAACTTTTTATGGATTCTTTCAAAGATAATTCCTCTCACATGGAGGAAAAGGCAAAACAAGAGGCCTTGAGAAAGATAAATGAAAAAAAATGGTTGATGCATCTAATTGGTGTGTCAATACACACAAAAAATTGCAAGAGGATTTGAATATTTTTAAGGAATGTACTGATGAATTCATTGATTTATATTTGTTTTGCTTGAAATGGCCAAATTCCACTAAGAATATCAAAGATCAGATTGGATCCATTGAGTCATAGATTAATCAAATGGTCGAGATATATGATTTGTCAAAAGAAAAAGGATGGATAATGAGAGTGATTTTTTTCTAGATTTTATTGTGTAAAATTTATTTGCATCTATGAACATGGACTGTGGAAATCTAATGTCTCTTAAGGATGGATAAACTAGGGCACAATTAGGAAACATTCATGTGCAATTATCATTGCTTCTAGACCAGAGAGAGGAAATAAAGAAAAAATTCAACTTGTTAAGAGAAGCAATTAATGTGAGGATTGCATCATTATCTAGATTGGTAGCTGAAGCATAAAAGGTTGATTAGAAGATTAAGGCTCTAAGTAGTGTGGATGAGGTTGAGGATTTATACATACAATTTAAATGTAAAAATTATATTCTTACCTCAGAAAAATAAAATTGGGTTGCAACTATGACACACCTTAAGGAAATTTACAAGAACATCCTACCCTTTAAGGGAGTTGCAAAAGTGTAGATAAGACAATTTTGTCTTTGTATAGTCTTGCAGAAGATTGCAGTATCCTTTTATTTTTTTTGAAGACATATAGCACCAATGTTTGGGGAATCTCCATCTCAGGAGAGTGTATTTTTATATAAATCATATAGTAAGGAGGAGTTCATATAGTTTTTGGGTTTCTATAAGTAGAAGATATTTTTCCCTTTGTCCTTGATGTCAAAGGGGAGAGCGTGTTGGCGATTGCCTTACAAGTTGGGAGAAAAGAAAGGATGAGAATACTTGTAGATAAATGTGTGTTGCCATCAATGAAAAAGGGGGAGATTTTTGGAAAATGTGTTGTCATTGATGTCAACTCAATATACATTGTCATTGATTTCAACTTGAGGTCATGTTTTAGATGAGGCTGAGAAATGATTAGAGATAGAGTGATGGTTTAACATAGATGGAGACATGGGACAAACATGGTTAAGACAGTTGCACATTATTGATTGGTTTCTTCAGGTTTCAATAAGTTAGATGAAAGTCAGTTATGTTTATGCTTTTACTTGTGTTGTTGAGAGAAGTTGTCTAAGGCAAAAGTTGAATATTTACTTAAGTTAGTGACCCCGCTTTTTGGTCTGCATTCCTCCACATAACATGATCTGTTTGTGTGGTTCTAAAGTTAATTTTAATAGTTATAAAAGAGGTTATATCTAGGATTTCATGTCATAAAAATTTCTACAACAAGATTTAGATGTGACTATTCTTTCGATTGCACTAAAGTAAAGTTATGTCTAAGAAATTTACCAGAATTCTCTACATTCCTTTGAAGTGATAGATATGGTTGTGCAAACTTGGGGATATGTTTAGAGAGGTGTATGGATTCATCCATATGCGTTTCAAATGTTTTGGTGAACCACAATGCAATATCCTTAGTGTTGATGTGTCACAGTCAAGATGCTCTATTCTTGTATGTTTAGTGGTTAAATATTCATTTGTACCAACATATGATGATAATATTATTTAGAAGGTTGTAAGGATGTTGTTTATTACCTAAATTATTCACATCTTGGTCCTCATGATGTTTTTTATTTCTCCTTGATGGTGTAAAGATGAAAAGTTGGTAGTTTTGGTGGAGTTGATGTTGTTTGGGCCAACAATTTGGTTTATTTCATTTACAATTGATCTTGATTAGTTAATTTTTCCTTGAAGGATGTGTTGTGATGCTTTTGGCCCCTATTATGCCATGTTTTATGATCTACAACTTATTTCAATTTATAATGCATATTTTTGAAGTTGACCTATGTAGTATCATATGTTTCAACTAAAGGTCATCTTGGAGCCAACCTAATTGGGTTTTTAGTTGTTGCAGAGGGTATTTATATAAGAAAAAAATCATTTGTGAATTTATTGAAGATATATTGTGTAGTACTTTGAATATGACACATGTGAAGTTAGTATGATGGAGTAATTACACGAAAAAAGGACTGCAACATCAACATGTATTAGATGCTTCTTTTATAGCAATTCATGTTCATGTTTTTATTGTAATTTTCATCTATCCTACTATTAGGCAGTGAGTCGCTTCAGCAGGTCCTTATATCTTTCCCTAAGGTTGTGCACCTTAGCCAACAAGTCCTTAGGCAGTGAGCCTTAAAATAATATTGTAATTTTTGTAAGCAGTGAATTTCATATATTGTGAGTTAACTCTCACCATGGTTTTTCCCTCATTGGGTTTTCCATGCAAAAATATTGGCTTCCTTGTGTGGTGCATGTTTTCCTTTCTATTCTTCTTTTAGTTAATTTTATTTGTTGTTTAGTTTGAAAATGAAATTGTTTTAAAGATTAAGAAAAGACCAATTCACCCCCCTCTCAGTCTTTGGGTGTGTTCAACAACATGCACATGCCATTTTTAATATATATATGAAACAACATAAATAGTTTTTTATGGAAGGGGGTTCACCAAAATGATAATAGATAAACCTATTTTCCTTTATTTCATTAGGAAATGAGATCCAAACAATGAATTGATTATGAACCCTTAGGTGAATCAAGTCAAATTAGGAATCTTCAGATTTCCTTATGAATGAAGGACGAGGGTCAAGGTCAAACAACACTTTGGGGAGAAAAACTAAAAATATAAAATCAACACCAAAATGTAATATAACACTTGAAACAACAATATTAAGCTCATTATTAACAGAACCAAAAAAAAGAATGCAGATTTGAGAAGGGAAAAAACATGTGTACTAGTCACCAAAAGTACTTTTCAAAAGATGATCTGAGACTCATTCGCCCATGAGAGAATGGAACCAAGTGTAGGGTTTTTCTATGACTTTTAGGAGCCTCTGATGTAGATATAAATCTTCCAATTTGCTTAGGTTTCACAATCAAAATGTTAGAAATAACTTCGGGATCTTTGTTTCCATGAGATGACGATAATTTTGACAAATTTTGCAACTTTGACAACTTTTTAAATCTTGCACTTTAAAAGGTCTTCAATCCTTCTTCAACCTAAATCTTCAATCACACATAAAAGAGAGATTTTTTTTTTTTGGGTGAATAGGGGTTTCCCTTGGTCAAACCCTATTTTGGTAATCAAACCTTGAATTGAAATGAAACATGAAAGAGGGAATGAAGAATGAACAAAGCTACGTTACCACTCAACAAAACCTTGAATGAAACCTTGATAATGGAGATCTTAAGAGGTCTGCAAATTGCATGAGATGGTTGAATTGGATGTGGATCTTGACACTTGACTCTTGGTTAAAATGATGCTTTGAATGCTTGACTTGATTATGAAACCACAATGTTAGCTCCAAAAAAAATGCATGATGCAAGAAGACTTTGATATGATGAATGGATGTTGAATGCTACAATAAAAATATGATATATCTGCTCTTGAATGCCTTTAATTTCTCTTGAAATGCTCATAAAATTCTAGCTTGAAAACTCTAGGTGAAACTTAGAAAATAATCTTGTATTTATAGGTATGTATCCTTAATTTTTTGAAATTCAAATATCACAAGTTGGCATTGAATTATGGATTTAGAAATGTTAAAATACCACCAAAAACATAATTTAAATTTAGGTCCTAAGGTTTAGGGAGGACCCATTCAACCATGGGTGAATGGGTCTTAGGTTTATAAACTTGGAACACACATTGCTCAATGTGAAGTGTTATGTTTAGGCATTAATTAATGTTGGGTTTCCGCTTTGGAAAATGCAATTAAATAGGCTTATAAATGCATTAAAGGGCCAATTAAGGCATAATTAAGCTCAAGTTAATTACGAGGGCCCAAATAAGTGTGTAAATGTAATAAGGTACATTTAACAACACTAAATTAAGGCATTATTAAGTCCATTTTAAATAAGGAGGGCCCAAGCAAGTGAGAAAATTTAAAGGGTTACATTTTTATATACTACATTTAGCCCCCACTGTAGTGAGAGGATGACCTTGCGTCAAACTCACACTAACGTACAAAATAAAGAGAGGTCTAATTATACAGTCGTTGGAAGGATAAGATAACAAAGATCAAGGAGGGTGATCAAGCCACCAAGATCTAAGATATCATTGCAAAAACAACAAAAACACAAGGAGACACATGCCTATGTTAAACATATATATGTATGTAGAAATGACAAGATACTCAATCAAATTAAGCCAAAGACTCAAAGAAAGAGAAAAAGTAAAAGAAAAGGAGATAAAGGGCAGATTAGCCTTGACTGTCCAACACAATGTGGAACACACCTCAACTGTTTTTCCAAAACTGTTTACAAGTGGAACTCGTTGTCCACTATACAAACGATAATGCACACTCACATGGGCTAGTGAAATCCGTTGTCACTACGTGAGCCCCTAAGGGTAGAAAATGAGAGAATATTATTAGGCTCCCATACCATACCAAATTTATACCTCTGATAACTTTAATAAGGCACCACACAATACAAAATTCGAGCTTCATAATGCTTAGCAAGTTGTGTTATGCTAAACACTTATGAACAAGCAAGGCACCATAGGAAAAAAAAGTGTGTTATGCTTGGTGGCCATGAAAAAGGGTCAAAACTCAAGCTTCATAAGGTTAGCAAGCCACATTATTCTAAACACTTATGAAAAAAATGCAAATAGGATAAGACATGTTCAAAGGGGCTTTTCTTAGTTCATGCAAGGTCTCTTCTTAGGGAACATCGTGCTTGATGGCTCCAAGAAAGGAAAAGTCTAGGATAAAAGATTCACAACTTAGGGAATGCAAACCTCTTCAATTAAAACCCTTTAGATGGAGCCTCTCAAGACTTAAATCATTAGTTTTTTCTGAAAATAGTGATTTTAGGTAAAAATCAACATGTCCCAAAAGTGAGACACACTATTGTGGCAACACCCCACCACTAAGAGGAAAGTCGTATGCCAAGAAAGGTCACACTCTCAAAGGACATCAAACCCAATGAAACCACCAAGAAGAAGACACATCGCAAGAAGAAAGAAGACCACACAATGAAACATAAGATAGTCTAAGATCTCCAAAATGATAATACCAATGTATGCCCCTACTTTAAAGAAATTGCTAACACCACATTGTGAGTAATTAATTTGAAGTAGAAAATGATAAATGCTAACAATAAAGAAGACATGGGATCTTACTTGGAAATCCCTATTCCAAGTCATATGTTTCCAAATGAAGCTATATCATGAAAAAGGGGTTTCCCACAAAATGAAATCCCAAAATCACACATAAGGGATCCACAGATTCGAGATCAATGTATATCTTTGCTATAATGATATTATAGAGCTCATAAACATCATCATTCCCCAAATAACTCATGGAATGAGAAAAATACCACATAAACAACGAAAACAAAGAAACAACCTTTTGGGCCAACATAGAAGAGACCTAAATGTCTCGACACCTTGCGTCATCCCCAAAAAGAAAACACAATACAAAAGGAAAGGTAAAAGGTTTACGACATATAGAAGAATGTAGATACAAATAGTGGAATGAACATGAATATACATCAAATAAAATAATATGGGGGATCACATTATGCACATGCAATCACATAAAGAACATGAAGAAGAAAATAAAGACATGAGTACTAAGGCACATGTGATTCAACCTATAGCAGGTCATCTGCATCCCAATATTGTTCATCATATTTGGAAGGCGAACAACTAGCCAAAGGGACAACGTCAAGTACCAAAATAGGACAATCACCAAGTTCAACACGTGAGGATCATCACAATTGTTATCATTTAAGCTCATAGAAGAGGAAACCAATGAATTTAGTTCAATATGCACTTGTTCATTGATTTTTGAAATTTCATTATCATCATCTAAGTTAATCACAATAGAGGGTCGAATAAAAATATCCATGGAAGATTCTTGTTGTTGTTGTGTTCAAAGTTTAAGATTTTCTTGTTTCGGTGAATGAGGAGAATCATTATGCATTGGTTGAGGTAAGTTTGGATTTTTATTTTCTATGTTGTTATTTTCTTCTTTTTCTTGTAAAAAATGAGCAATAGCACAATGTCTACGCCTATGATCTCTAGCATTTCAGTTTCTTTTTGTTTGATTTTTGAGTTGCGATTGTGTAGGAGAAAAGTTTATCAGCCATAGGCTTCTTTTCATCCCTTAATGGAGGAATGTAAGGAACCATGGGAGGTTGTTCAACCACTTTCTCTTTATCTTTGTAAATTTGTTTGATTTTAGGAGGCACAATAGGACTTATTTGGTTATTTAGTGGTCTCTTATGAGAAATAGGTGGAGGATTTGGTATGTTTTGGTCTTGGCTACTTGGAAGGGATTTTTGTTCAATCATGGTTTCATCAAGGATAAGAGACTCAATTGGGGGTTGAGGCATATTTGTAAGGGATGATTATGCTATTTGTTTTGCCTTAAATTTTTGATAGGATTTGAAAAAGAAGTCCTCAAAAGGCCTCATAGGTTCTATAGGTTTAGATGAAAAGAAATACAATGATAAATTCCCATGGAAAGACACAAGAATAAAGCCACTATGATGCATAGTAAAGATCTCATTTACAAATGGAAACTTTAAGCATTTATGCATAATCGACAAGATGACATTCATGGATCGAAGCCATGGATAGCCTAACTTTACATGAAATTGGTTTGATGATAGGATGATGGAGAATGAGACACATAACTATTTGGGTCCTAATTTTAAAGGAATATTTATTGAACCTATCGTAAGGAAAGAAAAACCATTATGCATTTTGATCCATGCTTTTAATTTTTCATAAGTATCTTGGTAAAGCTCATACAAAAATAAGAATTTTTCAGTGATCACATTATCTACGCAAATGGGATCAATTAATATCCCATTAGTAGGATTGTCACTGATTCTTCGAGCTATATAAAGATGACCATTAGGTGCATGTTTAATTATATCATGTTGTGAGAAAGCAATGCCAAGCAGAATTTTAGTTAGGCCCTTACGAGGTTGAACTTCAATAAAGTTGATAAAATGATTTATAGTATTCTTCTCTTTATCTATTCGATGTTTCAGGATGTGATTAGGGCCAAGCACCATTTCTATTCATTTTTTAGTTTTAATTAAATCTCTTATGTTTTGTATCATAAAAACTGAATCAGTGGCGATGGGTTCAAAACTTATAAAGTTTTGTAATTGGTCTAACTCTTCATCCATTTTTTTAAGGTTTTCATGAGGGAAATTAACAGCCATTACATCAAAACCAGTCACATTAGGTGTATGTAGGGAAGTCATGGGAAATGAAGTGTTAAGGGTATGATCCATAGTGGGTTGACTAGTGTCAACACTATGAGTGAAAGAGTTAGAAAACCCAAGATCCATGACGAGTGATGTATTGTAAGATGACATGAGTCTCAAACTATGTATCACAACAATATAGGCAATAGGAAACCAAGTTGTGAAGCTCATACAAGTTTCACAAACCCAAGGTGCACCCAAAATGGATAAGAGGTAAAATGTGCAAACAAATACCCTAGAATGCAAAGTGCAATGCAATAAGCAATTTTCAGATTTCAAACAAGATAAATTTCTAATTATGCTATTCAAAAACTTGAAAATTATGTCTTTTAGATGAAATTTTGAATTCAAAAAATCCACTGAATTTGATGAATTATTCTTAATATAAACAATTTCAGATAACATAAATAAAAAAACTGAAATAGTAGACTGAATACAAAAACACAAAAGGCAAAATCGGTGATTTTAATGCTTAGAATTTCAGAAAAAGCCTTGATCAAGGACTCATTTGCCCATGGGCGAATGGGTATCACTTCAGGGTTTTTAAAAATTAATTTGCAAGTTTCTAAGATGATTTGTATGGTTTTCAAATTCTGGTTTCAGACAACGAGTTACAGTTTCAAATTTTTGTAAAATGAGGTCTAAATGCAAGTGTAAAATAGTGCTAAATGACAATTAAAAAGACCTAATTTGAGATACAATTTTGATTCAATTTTTAAATGTAAATGACTAATTATGCAATATTATGTAAACACTATGTAAAGTGACTGATATTTTTGATTTTTCTATATTTTAAAGAATGCAAAAATGAAAACCTAAAGCCCTAAAAAAATGCAAACTAATGGAAGTAAACAACCCTAAATGACATGCAAATCAATACAATGCAATGAAAATGAATGCAAAACCTAGACCTAGGGCTGAAAATGGACTCCAAATCAACAAGGTATGATGCTCAAAAGGTTGGGTTCACTATAATGAAACAACAAAAAATAGGATTTTATGAAAGGGGGTTCACCAAAATGATAAAAGATAAATCTATTTTCCTTTATTTCATTAGGAAATTAGATCCACACAATGAATTTATTATCAACACTTAGGTGAATCAAGTCAAAGTGGGAATTTTGAGATTTCCTTATGACTGAAGGATGGGGGTCAAGATCAAATATCACTTTGGGGAGAAAAACTAAAAATATCAAATCAACACCAAAATGCAATGTAACACTTGAAAGAACAATATTAAGCTCAATATTAGTAGAACCAACAAACAAAATGCAGATACGAGAAGGGAAAAAACATGTGTACCAGTCACCAAAAGTAATTTTTAGAAGTTGATCTGAGAGTCATTCGCCCATGGGTGAATTGGTCCAAGTGCAAGATTTTTTTGTAAATTTTAGGAGCCTCTCATGCAGATCCGAATCTTGCAATTTGCCCAAGTTTCATAGTTGAAATGTTAGAAATGACTTTGGGATCTTAGTTTTTATGAGATGATGACAATTTTGATAACTTTTGCAACTTTGACAACTTTGTAAAAGTTTCACTTTAAAAGGTCTTCAATCCTTCTTCAACCTAAATATGCAATCACGTATACAAGAGAGAAAAATATTTGTGTTGGGTGAATAGGGGTTTGCCTTGGTCAAACCCTGTTTTGTTAATGAAACTTTGAATTGAAATGGAACATGAAAGAGGGAATGAAGAATGAACAAAGCTATGTTACCGCTCAATAAACCCTTGAATGAAACCTTGATAATGAAAATATTAGGAGGTCTACAACTTGCATGAGATGGATGAATTGGATGTGGATCTTGACACTTGAATCTTTCTTGAAATGATACTTTGAATGCTTGAATTGATCAGGAAACCTACATCACAATGTTAGCTCCAAAAACATGCATGATGCAAGAAGACTTTGATATGATGAATGGATCTTGAATTCTGCAATAAAACTTTGATATATCTACTCTTGAATACCTTTAATTTCTCTTGAAATGCTCCAATAATTCTCATAAAATTCTAGCTTGAAAAATCTAGATGAAACTTAGAAAATAATCTTGTATTTATAGGTATGTATCCTTAATTTCCAAATATTCAAATGTCACAAGCCAAAATTGAATTATGGATTTATAAATTTTTAAATACTACCAAAAAATAATTTAAATTCAGTCCCAAGGTTTAGGGAGGACTCATGGGTGAATGGGTCCTAGGTCCATAAACTTGGAACACACATTGCTCAATGTGAAGTGTTATGTTTAAGCATTAATTAGTGTTGGGTTTCCCCTTCAAAAAATACAATTAAATAGGCTTGTAGATGAATTAAAGGGCCAATTAAGGCATAATTAAGCTCAATTTAATTAAGAGGGCACAAATAAGTGTGTAAATGTAATAAGGTACATTTAAAAACACTAAATTAAGGCATTATTAAGTCCATTTTAAATAAGGAGGGCCCAAACAAGTGAGGAAATGTAAAGGGTTGCATTTTATATACTATAATATATATAAGATTTTTGACTGGCATTATGGTGTTCTTCATGTGTGATTTTATTTCTTATATGATTAGATTAGATGCTATCATGATTTAATACACACATTGTATGTATTCTTAATTAAATATAATGATGATCTAATTGCCTAACCAAAAGAGTTAATAAAAAACAATGCACAGATGTATAGCATAACCATAAAAAACATTTATTTATAATTCCTAATTAAAGAAATTAATTACATACACATGTTTACATCATAAAAAAAATGGTTTATACGGGGTTATACTAGTAGCTATATGAGAACTCGTGTGATAGGCCCATAAGGTGTACGCTAATTGAGTATGCTAGTCTTTACCGTGTTTATTTAATATTTTTCGTAGAATTAGCTCAAGAGCTTTATTAGATGCTTCGGCTTAGCCATTAGATTGAGGAAAATAATGTTTAAAGTTAGTGTTGAATATGAAATTTTTCCAAGAATTACTTCACCTCTTTGTTCTTAAAGGAAGTACCATTATCAAAAACAAAGGTAGAAGGCAATCCAAAGAAATCAATGATATTGTTTAGAAGAAAGCTACAAATCAATTCATCATTAGTGGATCAAGTGGAATAGCTTCAAACCATTTCATAAAGTAATCCGTAGCTATAATGATGAAGGTATGTCCTTTAGAATAAGGAGGTGATATTGTTTTGATAATGTCCAACCACCATTTTGCGAATGGCCAAGGAGAGGTCCGATTTTGAAGTTCTTATGTAGGAGCTTGGATGAGATTGTTGTGTTATTGACATTGAGGACATTTCTTGACAAAGGAAAAGGAATTTCTCCATTTTTTTTTAATAGTATCTTGTATAAATAATTTTACACACTAAGGATTTTCCACTGAAATTTCCATCCCCAGAGCCCAAATGAGCTTCTTGAAGGGTAAGGGTTATTTTAGACTTAGTGATACATTGAAGAAGAAGACCATTGTAGGATTTTTGATAAAGAACATCAGTCAAGATAATATATCAAGCTAAAAGCTTTCGTATCTAAGTGTGATAATTTTTAGTCACATTGATGGGGAATTTCCAATCTTTAGATAATTATAAATGTGAGAATACCATTCACCTGAGTGTATGTGATCACAGATAAGACCATTGAGTTCAGGTTGATCCAAGACAACAAAGAGTAGAGAATATGAACCACAAAGTGGTATTCTTATCTATCGTCATTCAAGGGTACAAGGGAGGTTGCGCTCACCATTACATCCACATGAAAATTTTATTGCCTGGGGATACTATCTATCATGAAAGATGAAAAATGATTAGGTAAGGATAATGCCAAATATCGATACTGAGATAGCTTATGTAACAACCTCGGTGTTCTACTCAGTAAAATTCCAAAGATTCCTTGTTAAGTGAATATGCTATGATGCCATGACATAACAATAATTTTTTCTTTCCATAATGTAAATTACATGCACAATTGAGATAACACTTTCAAAACTTCCATTGCATTCCATTGTTATTTCACAAATCTTTCCATAACATAAATGTCATATTGAATGAACTCAAGTATATAGCTCATAATTGCATCCTTCCATATAAATGGGTAAATGATACATACATAGCTCTTCTGAGCTTCATCTGACAATAGATATACAAAATGATCCCGATGTTTCCATAATAGTGCATACCTTTTGGATGTCCTTACTCTTTGGTGCATACAATCCAGTTGTCCCCAATGCTGGCACAAACATCCACAAACATTAGTCACTGACTAATGAGGAGAAGCATCACTCAAACAATTTTCCACCAACCACAGACTCAAATGCAGTCCCCTGCACACCTATCATTAGATAGATGGCCCTACCCTTCAATGAAGAGATTGGTTGTTAAACCCCATAACAATAGCCTATCTGAGCTTAGTGTTGTGTCTTACATGACTAGAACTTGTAAACCCACAATCTAGGACTAGCATGCATATAAATGGATCATGGTGAACTGATAGTGTAAAGAGTGGCTACTTATATTACTTTGGCCAAAGTATTCTCACCCAGTACTTTGAGTGACAGTCTCCCTATTCACATACACTTCTATAACTCAGTTTGGATCATGACCATTCATATAGTATGCTTAGGTAATTTCATTCCTTAGGTAATCCCTAACCTCATAAATACCCTATTCCCCTATCCCAAAACACTATGATATATTTTCCAACTAAGCCTAAGCTACCCCCTTCAATGGATATTCCCATCCTAGGTTTAACACATGAGCTTTCCTAGTTCATGAATTAACTTTACATAGAACCGATATTCACTATTAAAGAAAATCTAGTCCCAAGTATAACTTTTATAATCTAGAGCATAGCTACATAAGATTATTCTATTCATAGATTAAGTACAAATAACTGACTCCAATCAATAATATATCACATGAATAAGGGGTTCTGATCAAGAGAATAGCCACATCAATGAAGGACCTCTATCAAAGAGTAATCATAGCAATAGATGACTCCATTCAAGAGTGTAGTCCCCTTAGCAAAAGAGTTATTCAAAGTAGAAACTTGTCAGCAATTTGACTTCGTTTCAAGAGTGCAATGCAACAAACCAAGTAGAAAATCTAACTCCATAGGGAATCCCATCCATATTTCTAAGTATATAATACTCCATAAACTCAAGTGATAAAATTAATCACATAGGAGAGTTTCAACCTAAGTATACACCAACCCCGAATATAACCAATAATCAACAATCCATGTAAACAAGTAGGTTAACCTAAACCTATGTGATCCAACAAGAAAAACATACAACCCATCCAAACAAGTTATTATTAACCTATTGGTTCCAATGGGTAACCAAATAAATATTCCATCCTAACAGGTTAATCTTAACCTAGGTTTCAATATACTTCTCAACCCAAATAGGTTATTCTAAACCTAAGTTTTCATTCGAGAATAAAGTAATGATCAAGTGATCATAAATATAAAATAGTAATAGAACTTCCCATCCTAGCATAGTTCTTACTATCTCTTGTTGATGCTCTGCTAACCCTTATCATTCCTAAGGTCTCCTAGCATCATAGGCCATCAAATACTTTGCAATGAATAACCCTTAAGCTATCCTTGCTTAATCATATCTAGTATATAAATACCTATGACAACAATCTCTCCTATTACGAAGTAAATACAAGCACTTCATTGAAAACTATAAATTAGCTTCTTTTTCCTTTCTAAAGAAAACACTATATTTTCCCAATGCAAGTATTCTCATGCAACCCAAACAAAACATACCAAATTTAATATTTCATAAATAAAGACGAATAAGAGAAAATAGATCCTCATGCCTGTGTTACACTTATTCCAACAGACTGATCTATTGCATAGTCTCCAACAATAACTTCCTAGCCTCACTCATCCTCACTAAGCAAGACTACTTCTCTCAAGTTGATAAAATTCTCTTACTAATAAAATCTCACAATATAGCTCCCCTCAAACGTTAAAGGCTCTCTCAAAACAACTCTTAGCTCTCATAGAATATAGTATAATAAAATTGCAGATTAGAAGTGTGTAATGGAGTGGAATAGAATGAGTAAAAAATGAGAGAGTATTTTTCTCTATTTATATAGCAACAAGGAGACTTTACAGCCTACCGAGAAGGCATGTAAATTGACAACAAACTCCATTCTAGTCGAATCACTTCACTTGGAAGGAAGGTGGCATAAAATAAAGAGTTTACTCAACATACTAAGCTACATGTCAACCTCTCAATTTTGACAGCTTATGACTATTTCAATCAGAACATAAGGAAAAGGTGATAGTCGATTTCTTCCCATAATGGAATTCTACAACATTTAGAACTTCATATCATGGCACCAAGCAAGTAGCCATCTCCCTATAATTTGGAACAACTTTAACTCTTTTGAATCAGTCTATATTTAAAATGTAACACATTGCACAAGTTGAGTAAGTCTATGCACAATATAATATAAAGGAATGATAAGTTTATTTACCTCATAAATCAAAGTTGACCAATTCCTTACTTGGCTATAATCTCTTCAATTCCTTACTTGGTTGTAATCTCTTCCTACTAACATGCATTTACATTTACTTTGTTGTTGTTATAAATCCATCACCATATGACAAGGCATTTCAAGAGTAATTGCTATTTAGTAAGTCAAACATATTCTACCTCAAGCATCGACTAAGTCATACTCTTTAAATTGACTTATTTTCTGCACTATATATTACATATAGTTCAATCTTTATCATTTTCCAATATACTTTATATTCGGCCTTTCCAATGCTTGTATATGTTGCATACCAATCGACCTTTGTTCATGTAATATTTCGGCCTCCAATCATTGCTTATGTTAATCAATCTCCAAGCACATAATCATGTTTACATTTGAATAAGTCTTAGTTCTACATGCATTTATTTTAAATCCTTTTCCTATGCGCAACATACTTATGAATGTATCATTGGTTGTTCTCATATTCACTCGCAGTTTTCAATAAATTGGCTTTTATTAAGCCATACTCCTCTAAATGGTTGTGCCTTCATTAATAATGCATCCCCTATATATATATTAGTTACCGCCTCTTAAAAGGCTACATCTTATCTTGCATTTGGTCTCACTTCAAAACATTCATTATATATATACCCACAAATAGCTTTAATGCTATATATACATATATATATATTCTAATATATATCTATATATGTTCCATTTCAATCAAGTATGTATACACTTGATATACATATGAATACAAACGAGTTAAAAATCACATTATAACCATATCGACTATATATATTATTATTATCTAATATATACCCATTCTATATTAGAACGTATAACTCATGTTATCATATTCCACAAATAATAATACATGTGTATTTTCATACACATATACATATACACACATATATTATATATATAATATATATACACACACACACACTTCTCTAATAAGAATTAATGCTTATGAGTGTGTGTATATATATATATATATATACAAACATATATATTATATAGTTGTTACTAAATCATGTTCACACCTAATTTAGAAAGGCCTAGATTGTAGTTGTTGCAAGGGAGATAAAATAAAAATTAAATTGTCATTTCATCATCATGTTTTAGACATGTGTTTTAAACTAGATTCAGTTATTTTATACTATGCATTTGATTGAGAAATATAAATATACATGAATCATTGCATGAAATAAAATAACTGATTTTATTCAAGAGAATGTTTAAATGTGTCCCACACAAGCCATGGGAATAACTAAATTGAGCCAATGCAATAAAGCATGCAAGCTATACATCTGAAGATAAAGTAAAGGAAAAGAACACATGAGGAAAGTGATATCCATCATTACCTTATTGTGAAAGTTGACCCTCCTATCTAGTAGCTTGATATTCATGTCTCCGGCCTCTTGCCCCTGATCAGGATGATAAGTCTGCAAGGTTGGAGAAAGTTTTTGTTAGAAGCTCCGAATATACAAATTGATCATATTCCTTATCAAAAAATATATAACTTGCAATCATTATGCATCAATACAATTGGATCATTATCAGACATATGCAATAAATCAGATCACCATTTGAAGGTCAAATCATCATGAGAGAGATCAGTCAGCTTCCAGAAGTATGTTTTATGCTAACTTGTTTGTTCACTATGTAGGTATGGGAAAAATTTATGTTATTGTTTTGACTCATCAAATTAATAGCATGTGGGGTAGATGTGGCTCCCACAAGGGTCGAGCCCAATGTGCTACCCTTATGTTTTAAAAGAGAGATGAGAATAAAATTAAACACCATGTTCATCAATTTCAGCAAGTATCTATCACCTATGATAGTGAAATGATGTGTATCACAGTCATAAATGACAAGTGCTTGCTAAAATAGAACTCAATCAAAGAGGAACATAACCATGAGTGCAAGTTTTTATCCCTGAGTGATAGAGAAGATAATGGAAGATATGATAGTAAAAAGAGCTGGTACACTCATCATAATGAAGGCAGTGCAATCACTTAAATGATAGTTTAGAGTAGTAGGCCGGATAGTCTTCAAAGCTCATATGAAACAAGTATACATGGAAGAAATCATACATCCTATATATGTGTTCAAATCATTAGTGAACAATGGAAGACAATAGTTTCAAACCCATAAAGAATGGTGGGATCATACAATAATAGTACATAACATGAGGTTGTAGTAAATGATCTTATTCTTTATGCTATTTCATAATACAATGAGCAAAGTTAAGTGTTGCATCATGAAATAAGCATGTACCCAATATGAAGAAAGGCTAGTATAAAGGAACAAGTTTAGAAGGATGATCCAAAGGTTATGAACAACAAGAGGTTTTCTTTTCATCACATATGGGACTGTCATGAGAAAGTGTAGCATGAGAAACACTAAAGATGCAATGCATAGTCCATATTAATACATGGGGTATTAAATTAAGGTAGCAATTCAAGAAGGCATAGGAACCATTGATGAAAATAAATGGTAGTGGATGCATAAAGAATATAATATGATAGATAGTGTAAAGCTAAACCATAGTCATAGTGCATAATGGATAGATTTATCAAGGGATATTTACCCTAGTCTTAACACATGTCAAGGGTATATATGAGGTATGCAGTGTGAGCCCATGGAACTTTTCAACTATAAAGCATAGAGATTTTAGGTTTGTTTGTTTTAAACTTAGGAAGCAATCATTGTTAAGGTGGATGCATTTGTTCTTGATTGTATTGATAAATTCATGTCTTATCTTCATTTAGACTCCTCTGGGAGGGTTAAACAAAAAAGGAAGAAAATCAAATCAATGGCATGGCCAAAGTGCTCCAATCCTTGGTCAATGAAGATAGGGTCAATTATATAAAGCAATAAACCATTGTTGATGTTTTCTCTGAAATAGAAAAACTGATATATGCTTTCTCCTCCTCCATGCATAGGTCATCTGGATACAAAGGAATATTTGTCTGTACCTAGAAGTTCTCTTGAAGAAGATGATGTTTGAAGTAGGATAAAAGAATAATAAAAGCACACCCTGGGTAAAATGCTGAGAAAACAAAAAGGTAAAGGTAGTTACTCTAACAACAGGTCGGTTGATATGAGCACAAGTTTTATACAATTCTTGAACTTAGTTGATTAGCACAAGAAACAGGGTAATGATGTTTTACTCAGCAAACGAAGGAATACAAAAAAAGAAATGCATTGAGTCTTTGAATTATACCGTATTGTGTAATGACATTGAATTATACCGTATTGTGCAATGACATTGAATTATTTTGCAAAAATCATTATTCTTCATAGGGCAGTATTTTCTTTCAGGAAATCTCATTATAATCTTGAATGATAGTATCACAACAAGGTGATTATGAAAATGTTGGCCGCTATTACTTGGCATCATGGGGAAAATAATGTTTCCCATGTGTTTAAAATCGACAAAAAATGGAAAATTAAGTCCTTGTTTCTTTATTTCAAGTAGAGACCAAACAAGGAAAATGAAACCCTCAGAATAGTGGTATGCCATGAAACCTACAACCAATAAGATGAAAATGCATCAAGAGTGGAGATAAAAGCCCTCAAAATACTAGTAAATCAACAAATACAATGAAGGATGAATACTTTCAGAATGTTTTTGTATGATAAAGCTTCAATATTCAACCCTTGATGGCGACACAACCATGAAGTGCAGAGAAAAATGAAGTATGAAGTGCATAAGTAAAGAAAGGTCACACAGTTTAATTACTTTTATCCTTCTTTTATCACATTTAAATGCAGAGAAAAGTGTTATTTCTTCTCAAAAAAGAAGAAGGAAACACAAACATTTTTTTATGGAGCAGAGCATACCACATTTTTTTGAATAAAAATCTGCATAAAATGCCAAGATCTCACCCAAGTTCACCTCCAGAACCTTCAAGCAAACCCTCCTCTGATGGCGGCCCATGAAGTTCTCCAAAAGTTTGATGGAAGAATAGAATACATTTACTTTCATTTGCATTGTTTTTTTTAGGGTTTCAACCCTAGGATATGTCGACAAATATCAAAGGGATTTTTTGCCTTTCACTTTAATTTTTGCATGGAGACTAATATGCTTGTGGTGAATTTCATGCCTAGTAAGCTTTAAAAGCCCCTTATCTATGCTAGGTGTGAGGAATTTTAACACTTTAGCTTTTGCATTGACTCATATGGTTGAGTCATAGAGTTATAATGTAAAATATAATTAAAATGATGTTTTATAAATCATTTTTATTATGTTGTTTAGTGAGAAAAATGGAGTTATGGTGTATGTTGCAAGCATATGGGGTTTTTAGTTGAGAGTTTATGTCTTGCAAGCATTTAGGGGAGTTGAGAGAAGTTGGAAAACATGTGCCAAAGATATAGGAGAGTTTTTATGGCTTTGGAGGGCATCTTGGAGTGCTTTTAGCTTTATTTTATTGTGGACTTGGTCAGGATTGATCTTTTCAAGCTTATTAATGACTTTTGGAGATGGATTTGCATGCTAAATTAGGGATTTCTTGTTGCATCCGACCCAAGGAAGATTCTAGCTCCTTCTTTGGTGGAATTGATGGAGAGTTGATTCATATATTCTCATTTTGACTCTTTTGGAGATTTATTTCTTGTATTTTTTTGCTTTGTGATTTTTGTGTCCTTTGGAGAAAATGCATACTTTTGTAACTCACATTTTTTGGACATGAATAACAGAGGAAACCTTGGTTATAAATGATTTTGGAATTTTTCCTTCTTTTTTCCTTGCTTCATTATGTACATTCAGATGATTCGATCAAGCTATCTATGAGGTATCATTATTTCCTTATAGTTATGTCTCATGTTCAACACCTTTATGCAGGAGTTAGTTTATGCAGGTCATAATCTGTGTCAAATTTTGTGAATGGATTATAAGTTGTGAAGTCACCTTCCTTCTAGAAGTCTAAGCATTAGGACCTTATTATGAAATACTTATGCAAAGACATACAAGAATGAGTTGTGCAAGTTTATTTTCAATCATTTTAAGCAAGTGTTGATTGTTTAAGTTTATGTTTAAGTTCAGTTTTGTGTATCACCTTAGGAGTAGTATTTTTAGTTTATGTACTCCTTCTTACCCCTTTTCCCAGTAAAGCAGTTTTAGGTGACACCATAGGAAGTTGAACTTCTTCAGAGGTTGACCTCTCCTTACAAGTTACCCACAACTTTAGAGGTCTTCCCATGTTTCAGTGGATTATAAAATTTCATATTCAACAGGGTGTAAATCCAAGAGATAATAGTTTTGGCATGCTTGATGGGACTCCAAACTGGTTTTCATTTCTTTTATCTATTAATTCATTGTTGTTTGGTGTGTGCAACAGTTTTTTTCTACCTTTTGAGGTGTTTAAATACATACCTGGTGACTTTGGATAGATAATTTACTGGTTTCAGTAGTTCAAGTGCTGATATGTTTCAAGTTTTTCAACAAAGAAATATCCTTATTCTGATTTTCCAATTTTGAATGAATAGACATGTCTATGTTTCATGGAAGAATGGATTTTCACCCTCCATATCATGAAAATCTTGAATATACTATTAGTTTTTCTCTCAATAATCCACCAACAGTAGATAACCAACATGTTTAGTGCCCTTACCACCCACCCACCCCTGCTCAAGCTTTGCAGTAGCATGCCTATGCTCATCAACAACCCCAAGAGAGTTATTTTATCTCCAACCAACAAAGTTACTTTTCTAGTGAGCCTAAAATTTTTGTTAACATGAGTATAAAGGATATGTCTTTGTACTTCCAAGAGCAATTTGATGAGATCAAGAGGCACCAACAATATGCTTTACATCAGGAGGAGTTGGCTGAAAATGCTCATCTTCATGAGCAGTAGTTGCTAGCACAAAGGAGACAACATGAGGAAGAGTTTACAAGGGAGATGGAGGCATAAGTAAGGTATGAGGAAGAGAAAATGCTTGTTCAAGCTCAAAATTTAGAAGTAGATTCATCAGTTGACACTTTTCCAAATCCATTCTTTGGGAAACAGTTTCTGAGGTTCAATACATTAAGCTTCAAACAAGATGAACCCTCTTTTGATGAACAAGAAATTTATGACAAGAATGACGAGATAAAGACTGATTTATTTACTAAGCGTCCATTTTGTTGTGCCCTCAGCACATATGCCTCATTCAGAATGGGGACCCTCTCTTTCCTTCGCTTTGCCTTGCCATTTTTTTTGTCGCCACCTCATTTTGCATGCCCCATTTTGGTGTCCCAAATGGTCAAAAAGCCTCAAAGTACCATATCAAGTCAGCCATGTTTCACCCCCTTATATTTTCTAAGTCCTAGGTCCCCGCTGAGATCCTCTAGCAGTTTGCCTCTATCAGCGTCCTTGGTGCTCTCCAGGTCCACCCTGTCAGGTTTCCCTTGGCAGATTTCCTTGGTGAATTCACTGTGTAAAATGTTTGAAAGGCTTCATCTTTCCGTGGCCCTGGGCCTGCAACCTTAATTGTCGTTCCCCGTGCTTTCAACGACCAAGTGTAACCTATCGTCCACAAGGATTATTAGGTCCGGTCTACCAGATCTCCCTTCCTAGGTTTTTGCTATGCATTTTCCGATGCTAACAACCGTTCAATGGTGACCTTCTGTCCGTCGGGTCTCGAATCTTCTCTTGTCATCAATTTCTCTCAGAACTTTCGAAATGACTATTTGTCGATGTCTTCTCGGCTATCAGACCCCGACGTTCCCGCGGTTGGTTCTCGTATCTCACCTAACCTGGGTCCACCATACGAAGAAATTGATGCATTCCATTAGTAGAAATTGGCCTATAAACATTGCTCCATGCCCTTCATTTTACCTAGGGCATTCAAATCTAGGAGAAGCAAAGTACCCCCTTCTGTTTTCCACTCTTTGCCTTATTCCTGCTGACTTGGTCCCTGCTCACTCGACTTGCTTTTTCCTTCACTTTTGGCTTTGGGGACAAATTTCCCATGGATTCGGGATTTTTTTTGGTGCCTAAGTGAAATGCCAAGGTTTCGTTAAGTTTTGAGAACTTGCAGAAATTTCATTCCAGAACTCCGTCCCTCCGTGGCCGTTTCCGGAACTCTATCCCTCCTTTGTCATTTTGACTTCTGTCCACCCACGGTGTTCCAACACCTGAAACTCAGCCCCTTCATGGCCATTTCTGGAACTCCACCCCTCTATGGCCATTTCTGGAACTCCATCCCTCCTTTTACATTTTTCCTTTCGTCTGCCCTCGGTGTTTTGGCTCCCGGAACCTGGCCCCTTTGTGGTCATTTCTAAAACTCCACCCCTTTGTGGCCATTTTCGGAACTCCATACCTCCTTTAGCATTTTTCCTTCCATCCGCCCTCGGTGTTCCAACTCCCAAAACCTAGCCCCTCCATGGCTGTTTCCAGAACTCCACCCCTTTGTGGTTGTTTCTGGAATTTCGTCCCTCCTTTGTTGTTTTTCCTTCCATCCACCCTCGGTGTTTTGGCTCCCGAAACCCGACCCCTCCGCGGCCATTTCTAGAACTTCACCCCTTCGTGGCCATTTCTGGAACTCCATGCCTCCTTTTCCATTTTTCCTTTCGTCTGCCCTCGGAACTTGACCCCTTCATGGCCGTTTCCGAAACTCCACCCCTTTGTGGTCGTTTCTAGAACTCCATCCCTCCTTTTTCATTTTCCCTTCCATTCACCCCTAGCGTTATGGATCCCAAAACCCGGCCCCTTCATGGCCATTTCTGAAACTCAATCCCTCCTTTGTCATTTTTCCTTCCATTCACCCCCGAAGAACTCGGCCCCTTCGTGGCTGTTTCCAAAACTCCACCCTTCTGTGGCCATTTCCAAAACTTTATCCCTCCTTTGCCATTTTTCCTTTTGTCTATCCCTAACATTCCAGCTCCTGGAACCCAACCCCTCCATGGTTGTCTCAAAATTTCCTTATGGTTTTCCATCCCTCTACGGTTATTTTTCCTCTTGCTCGTCGCTCGTCATTCGCCGTCTTTCCGCCTTGTGGCACCTGCACCCTAGAGCATGCATTAATGTTTATAGTCCAAATGAGCTCCAAATATGAATATTATGATTTTTGATGATGCATGAATGGATCTAACAAGGATTTTGTAGGATTTGAGTAACATTTTCCTTGATTTATGTATGAAAGCACTTATGAAACTTCATGTATGCAGGATTCAAAGAACCTACCACGGGTCTGTCGGGGGACCCATTGAGAAAGTCGAACAAGGAAAAGTGCATAGCTCCTGTCACCATTCATTTTATATCCACCTTTCCTCATAGCACCCATCAATAGAGCTGGAATTAGAAGCAGACCTATGTCAAGGAGGTCATTGAAAAATCTATTAAGGGTGGCCTTGAAGGTGGTGGGAGGGAGTGGCTATTTCTTCCCTCTAAACAAACAATCACGATCTGTCAGGAGCTATCCCAACAGATCATCTAAACCATTCCACAATGATACAAATCTACAAATGGGATGCACTCGGTTGGCTGAGAAATATTTCAAATCCATCAGGGGAAGAGGGCAACCTTCAAGTAGTTTCAGCTACAACAAAAGGGAAATCAGCAAGAGGACAAAATTGCTACAGTGATTGGCCACTACAAGACAAAATAGGGAAAAGACAAAATATGTATTTTAAATTGTTGAATATTGTGGGGTAGGTGAAGCCGTAATGTAAGTGAATATTGGCAACACAATGAGATCAAATCTTGGCCACATGTTTTAGCTTTTGGACACTATAAATAGGGGTCTTCCCCTCATTTGAAAAGGGTTGGAGAGCTGGTGTAAAAGAATTTCACAGCAATAGAAAGCAACATTGCATGATTTATGGGTGTTTCCTTTTGAGCTTGCTCATTATGTGTGCATGGTTCTACTTCTCTTATTAGTTTAGTTGTTAGTTTCTTGAAGGGAAGTGATAATGGTGTTTGTTGTTATAGTATTTGATGAATTTATAGCCATGATTTTTGTGGTTTGTTGGTGATGAATCACTTTGTAAAGCTAGTCTAAGCTTCTTCACTTTATTGCTGCAACTTAGTTCATTTACATGTTCATGATGTGTGTATACAAATTGAAAAATCTACAGTCCTTAGTAGATTGCATTGGTTTTGTGTAACTCTAGGATCCTCTTGGCCAAGAAAAAATTAGTTTAGGGAGTTTGTCTATTGTAGAAGCCTCCATGATCACTGTTCATTCATAGTTTTAGGTCTAGGAACTTAATCTCTTCCTTAATATTTTTCCTTTTTCTTAATAAGTAACCTTAGGCAAGGTTCATTGCACATTATAAAACTAAATCCAGCAATAAAATAGAGTTCAAGACTGTTGTTTGAACCTCCAACAAACACACAACAACTCTCCCATCTTAAGAACTCCATTTGCAGATCCAACTTCCCCACTTTGTGACTCATCCATAAGTTCGCCTTGTGATTCTAGAAAATCACATGAAACAACTGAGATATTCTAGGCACTGTCAAGACATAACATTAGAGACCTTGGTATAGTATTCTGCAATTTGATTGTGGAAGATTGTCTTTCAAGAGAGGTGATGCACCTATGCATTACCTATGTTGAGAAGTGCATAAAAAATACATCAATAGGACTGGCACTAGAAGGAGGGCATGAAATGTTGTGGCTACAAAGCTGAAAGTTGGAACAAAAAATTTCAAAGAAGAAATATGAGATAAGGAGATCTCTTTTAATGTTGAAGCATAAAATCAAAATATTCTAAAGGCAAAAGAAGCTGAGTCAAAATAGAGCAACATGTACAAATTGACATCACTCAGCTATATGCAAATTTAAATAGAAGACTATGGAAACCATTGCAACAATTCACATCAATGAACAAGTGTAGGATTCATTGCACTCGTAGACACAATGAATTGGAGTGCCTAACATTCTTGGATAGAGTTGGAAGAGTCTTGTAGGGAGAAATTCCCTTTTGGGAAATCTATCAACCTTTAGCCCTTGTAGACCTAGAGGAAGAATTGAAAACCATGGTAGCCAAGGCATTTGAAGAGCTGATCCAAGAACATTTGAACAACAAAGACAAAACAAGATTGGAGGAATTACTAATGTCTACTTGGTGCAGATTTCACAACACACCTCACTCTGAATTCAATTGCTCATCATGCATGAACATTATCACTCAAACCCAGTGCTGTTTGAATGAGTTGGAGAAGCCAAATTTTGATAAGGATGATTCATTCCATGAGAAAAAAGAGTTGTCAACATTTGGAGGACAACAAAGTAAAGATGAACCGAGAAATTAGACACGAGCTAGAGTTGGGACAACAAACACATAAGTTGAAAGTCAGAGAGAAGGAGTTGATCCCCTCGAGACAACATGCGTTCTCGATAAAAAAATCAGCTAGAAAGGAATTAGAAGGCCTTTTCTCCATCAGCAAAAGGCAGTCCTCCAATCTAGAAGAGAAGCTATTGACAGTTGACAATGAATCAATGAAGTTTGCAACAATATATTCTAGGACAGACGATGCAAATACTGAGAATCAAAAAGGGGAAAAGGCTGATAGCCTTGGGACAACAAAGAAGGATGATGAATAAATAAGCAAGATTAGATTAGAAGACCTCTCATTCATAAACGACAACAATCGAGGATCTGAAAATGTAGATTTGGAGGTGTGGCAACAACCACTCACCGCGGATGTCTACTATTCACCTTCCTTCCCAAATGATGATGAGGACCCGATCATGGATAGATATGACCAACTCGTCTCCAGGTTGGCAAAGGATTGGTCCGAGCTGAAATACTAAGTGGATTTGGAGGTGCTACTACTACTGAATTGGTGCAGATTTCATGATTCATCACACTCAGAGTTCACATGCAGACTATGCTAAGAAGCCATCAAGCAACTTGAAGAACAAGCGAGGAAACCAAGCACACCACTTCCTGTAGTTTCTTCAAGGACGAAATGTGAGGACCAAGAGTTTGAACCAAGTAATGACTCAACTGAAGGCAATCCTCAAGAGGATGTTGGGACATCAATAGAAGAAGGAGAAAAATACAGTCTCGAGCTTTTGAGCGATGAAGTAGATCAAACAGGAATTTTGTCCACCAGTTATCAAGAATTTATTCCTCTTGAAGAGAATTTGTGCACCATGGATGATATGCTTCATGGTGGATTTTGGTCCCCTTGATGAGATGCCATCAATTGATGAATTCTTTCCATTAGGAGTTGTACTGTGGAGGTATGCTCATGTCGAGGAAGAGCACATCCTAGAAGATGGTAGTGATGAATATATACTCCTTGAGCCTCCAAACGATAATGCACTAGAATTTTCGGATTGGAAGAGGGGTTCCTTCTCCATCTATATCGATAGTGAACATGGGGAAATGAGTGAACGCCATGATGAGATGCATGAACAACAAAGAGAAGAAGACAAAGGCAGGGGTGTTGAGATAGCTGCCAATAGAGATGAAGCACCTAGTTGACTACAAGATGCAACTTGGAGTCCTTCTGCCATGATCATTGCTGATCCTCCTTCATATTCAGATGGCTGCAATAGGATAGATTCATGCATGTCATTGTCCCACGACATTGAACACCACATAAATAATGACAACACTTGGGAAAGGAAGTGGGACAGTGTGCTGCCTTTTGAGGACAACAATCAAGCGAACACCAGGTTTGCAGAAGATCAACGAGATGAAGTCTATCTTCTCAAAGAATAGCTGATCAAGGAAAAATTGAAGAAACCCCCCCCTCGGCTAAGGTGTAAAATCTTGGCGAATTCTTTATTATTCTTGATAAAAATATTAATTTTATTGGCAAATTTTTTCATTTTTCGGGAAAAAATAATAATCCCAATTTGTGAATCTTTTACAATCGCTAGAAGTTTGTGGAAAATTGTGGTGAAATGCAATTTTTTTTAAACAAATAAAATATTTTTCATTGGTGATTAAAACCTTTTTTCAAGCCAATTTCTTTTTTTCTGTTGGTGAATTAACCCTGTTTTCAAAACAGAAAAAAATGTTGGCGAATAAAACCTTTTTTCAAAGCAAAAAAAAAAAATTCATTGGAAAATTAAACATAATCTCAAACTAATAAAAAAATTTAGTGGCGAAATAAACATATATGCCAATAAAAATTAGTGTGGTTGGTGAAAATATCAAATTCAGGGACATATTTTTTGTACATTCAAATTCCTTCATAAAGAGTTTAGAATGTGAACAACTATCAACATATTTATTATTTTTGAAGCCAAATGTTAGTGCAAATTAATATAATCTATGACCGTTCGATAAATTCTTGATGGACGAATGTAGTTGCATTCCAGAAGTAAATCTTTGAAGCACTAGACTTGCCAATTGAAACCTTCGGAATAACACTAGAACCATTAGATGTGGCCATGTGGTGAGATCAAGGCTCATCGCTCATCACTCATTCTATCTTTTCAATGCCTCGATGTTGTACATTTCATTTAATTGAAATTCTCAATCTTTTTGAAGAGATTTTGGTTGTTGTATTGCTAGTGCTGGTAGTGGCGACGATTAATGCCATATGTGATATGAACATCTGAAGTAATTTCTTGGACAACTCATAGCTTTAATGAAACAAGATTTGTAATGATTTCATATCATTTGAGTGGCACTGGTGATTTTGATAGCTTGTCAGCGTGAGTTACAATTTGTGTGTAGCCAAACATCAATCAAATTAAATATTTTAATTGTACATGAATCACGATTATCATTATACCCAGGTTGGTAGCGGCATTGGTGTCTAGTGGCCCATAAATAGGGATAGTGAATAGTGGATAGTGTCACAAGGTTTTTCATTTTCTAGGGTTAGTAAGGATTCATGAAGAAGATGATGTGGTATTTTGGGGATATTGTAAATTCTCCTACCTACAGTTATGTAGTTATAGAGTAATCAATAAAAGACGAATTTTCTTCAAGTTCAGAATGGGTGGAATTGGAAAGAAGTTGATTTGGTTAACCTGACTTCTCAGACATGTTTTGAACCAGGATGAGGAGCTCTCATGGAGGTAAGTGCTATACTAGTGCATGGAATTTGCGTGCAAAATATGGGAGCAAATTTTCTACTCCTCTTGTATCCTCACAACTCCCTTTTCCCCAACATGGTTGGCCTAGCAAGTTCCATGCATTTATTTTTAGAGACACATTTTTATTACATCTTCTGCATGACTCCGATTCTCAAAGGGGATAAGTACATTTTGTATCCTCACAGCTCCCATTTCCCCAAAATGATTAGAACCCCCTTTCCCCTAGCATCGTTGGAATTGGGAAAATCCCTTGCATTTAAACTTAATTTTCAATGCCACATTTGTATTACATTGTCATGAGAAGAATCTTGGAATCATGGAATCATACGTTGTCACTAGTAGAAGCTTGAAAATTGGAATCAATTTGTAATCCATTGTAACGAGCAACAACTTGGAATAAATTATTAAATTGTGTCTATGTAAAGTGACACACTTACATATGTTATTTATACAAAATGGGAGCTTTCCTACTCTACAACTACTCATCTTTAAAAAGATATGTAATAATGTGACATTGAAATTTAGTTGCAATAAAATAAATGGTTGTGTTGTGTTGTTCTTCGTTATTCATTTACACTTAAAGTAAAGAGTTATTTTCTGAGTTGAGAACTTTAGTGTCTATTTATATTAATATTTTCAAATCAATTTTTTTCCTTTAAGAAATTAACTAATATACTTTATGCAATATACACTTGATAATTCATGGTTATACTGGGCCATCGGGGGAATGCAATCATTAGTTCCACCAATTTTTATGTGTTATAATGATGTGCTTACTTTTGTTGACTCTATTAGTATATCGGGGAGAGCACCTTATGAGTCAACCTGATAGAGTATTATTACACCAATACTAGGTTGTGAGCTATTTTCTTTGGGCCATTGGTGAGGCTGTGATGGGGGTTTCACCGATGAAGCATTGTTAGGCCAATGGTATTAAATTTTGTTAGGAATGGGGGAAGGACTGCAAGTACGGGATTTCAAATGCACAGAGCAATAGGATTGTGAACTTAAACCTCCAGAATCACCCTATAACCATTATATTTAGAAAGATCAACGGTTAAAAATTTACAACTTTAATGTTCCAATTTCAAAAAAAAAGCATTTAAAGCACTTTATACTGCTAAGTGTCAACTGTCAAGTGATTTTTTTGAACTCTTAAGTGAGAGGGTCAGCACACGGGGAGATTTTTTTAAGTCCTTTCACCTTTGCAACATTAAGTTACCAGCCCCTTGGCCTTGATGCTAATCCTAGTGCACAAAAGTTTAAAACAACTTTAAAACACATGTGTCAATGTGTCATGTTTATTTTTTTAAGTTAATATCATAAATTAGTCAAGTTTCAACCGTTGGATGATCATTTGATGTATCGTTGTATTTTCATTCTAGAATGAAATGCATAGAGCGATAGGCTTTTGAACTTAAACCTCTAAAATCACCCTATAACTATTAGATTTAGAAAGATCAACTGTTAAAAATTTGCAACTTTAATGTTCCAAATTTGAAAAAAAAGAATTTAAAGCACTTTATATTGCTAAGTGTCAACTGTCAAGTGATTTTTTTAACTTTTAAGTGAGAGGGTCAACACACGGGGAGATTTTTTTAAGTCCTTTGCAACGTTAAGTTACTGGCCCCTTGGCCTTGATGCTAATCCTAGAGCACAAAATTTTAAAACAACTTTAAAACACATGTGTCAATGTGTCATGTTTATTTTTTTAAGTTATTATAATAAATTAGTCAAGTTTTGACCATTGGATGATCATTTGATGTATGGTTGTATTTGCATTCTGGAATGAAATGCACAAAGTGATAGGCTTGCGAACTTAAACCTATAGAATCACCCTATAACCGTTAGATTTAGAAATATCAAAGGTTAAAAATTTACAAATTTAATGTTCCAATTTCGAAAAAAATTCATTTAAAGCACTTTGTACTGCTAAGTGATTTTTTTTAACTTTTAAGTGAGAAGGTCAACACACAAGGAGATTTTTTAAGTTCTTTCATGTTTGCAAAGTTAAGTTACCGACCCCTTGGCCTTGATACCAATCCTAGTGCACAAAAGTTTAAAACAACTTTAAAACACATGTGTCATGCTTATTTTTAAGCTAATATCATAAATTACTCAAGTTTCAACTATTGGATGAAGAATTGATGTATGGTTGTAGGTGCATTCCAGAATGAAATGCATAGAGCGATAGGCTTGCGAACTTAAACCTCTGGAATCAACCTATAACCATTAGATTTAGAAAGATCAATGGTTTATAATTTGCAACATGTAGACTTAAGACATTTGATTCACTTTAATGTTCCAATTTCAATAAAAAAATCAGTTTATATTGCTAAGTGAGGGTCAACACACGAGGTAATTTTAGTCTTCACTCTTCAGATTACTCATTGCAGTGCACCACCCTATTTTGGATTCCATAGTTCCACTTCCAACAAAGCCATTCCAATTTCCACGACTGTCATCATTAATCTCTTCAAGAGTCAGGACTCAAAATCCGGGTAAGTGAAAAATTCCTGCGGCTACATTTCATCGTTTGACATTTCTTAAAATATTATTTTGTCAAACTTTGAAGTTTGGGTTTAGAGACTTAAGAATTAAGAAAAATTAAGGAGGACTAATAGGTATTAGGGAATTCAAATTTCACAACTTCACATTGTATAAGCATGTCTACCACCAGTACCACTAGGGCAATGTCCGATAAAAAAATACATTATGCAGAATTGCTTAAAACCCGAGGTTTCACTGATGGGTACCATGATATTTATGATCCTAAAATCTATGGTAGGCGTACCTCAAAACTTAGATTTTCATCTCAGAATAAGGTTGCAAAGCAAACACAAGTTAATAGTATCAGTGCACCGTGGGTAACTGGATTAGAGCGCATGATGTTACATGAAGTTTTCCCTTGCCCAAAATTTATCATGGTTTGTGCCAAAAATTATGATGATAATAAAAGAGCAATTGTTAATAAAGATAGCCAAGTAGAATTATTATCCATTAATGTAGAATAACTTGGAAAATTGTTGGGGTTTACAACCAAATAATTTGGAAATGACCACATTGACCTAAAAAAGATTGCTAGTGATTATGAAGCAGTGGAAGAAAGCGAGAAAAATAAATTCTTAAATAAAATAGTTTAGGATAGAAACAAATTGAAAGGTGATCATAAGCCTCCTTATAATTTGGATATTTTTAAAACATGGGTTCATGATACTATTTCCATGCTAGCATTTTTCCTTGGTCTGGATAGCAATTTGGAAGTGGGTGCAAGCCTCCTTGAAATGGTATTTAATATCCATTATGGTGTTGAACATGTCAAATATAATTATATTCAACACATTGTAGAATCCATGCATAAATAATTTTTAATGATTAAAGTAGGTTCCACCAAGACATTTAGGTTCACAACCTACTTTTGCTATCTTTTTCTATTCAAATTTAGAGGAAATTTTTAGGCCAACAAGCTTCAGATTCAGCCGTATAGTAATGCAAAATAAAATGGCTCCAGTATATGAATGGACCACTGAGATAAGGATGCATGATTCTTGAAGGAACTACAGTCATCTTGTAGACTAATTTTTGGCTCCATTGCATCAAGCAATTACAAATACTCCAATGCCTAGATTTCCTATGTCATGTAGAAACTGCATGCAACTAGGAAAATAAATAGAATTGGATGATTGGTACTTAATGGAAAAATATACTATGCTAAGATTTTATGGATCAGGAGTACAACCATACAAACTTCCAATACATGTGACAAAAAGGGTTTTTGCATTGGAATATGTAAGGAAAGTGTAGAGTGCTGATGAACTACACTTTCTTAGTTAGTAAAAGAAGACCTTATTTCCTTCTTTACCTTTTTCATGTGGAGGGTTCACATTTGAGAGAAAATCATTTAGTGTGGCACATAATCTTTTGATCTTTTTTGACTTTGATGCTATCTGTCACTGAAAGTATGATCCATGTGACATCATTAAATCAATGATTGTGGCCAATAGGAATGTTGCAAGTAGAATTCAACATCAAAGTAAACCCTTGCTTGAAAACTTGAGAAACAAGGATTCTTGGGATTAGGTCAAAATAGCAATGGAGAAAAGTGTTGTTGAGAATGCTATTTCTTTTGAATAATAGTAAAAAAAAATTATGGCATTTCACTGAAAGACAATCAAGACATACAACATTTTTTATGAAAAAAGTGATAAAACATCTAGTAGAGTAAAAATTCCAGGTTCTTTAGAGAAGGAAGTTACAGATAAAAATTGGTCACGATAAAAAATTACTGCCTTTTGGTCTATGAGGAAGGACCTAGGTGATCCAAGAGCTAACGAAGAAGATAAAGAGTTTAGAAATTGTGGAATATAGAGAATCCTGATGAACATGGAAACAAAGAAAGTGATGATGAATCTAATGATGATAGTGAAGAAGTAGAACAAAGCCATGCCAATTACAAACCTAGTTTAAGTGAGGCCGCAAAACAAGCTTATGCTTTAGCATATACTTCAGGAGCAACCATACTTGAAAAAAATGGTTTTGGAGGTGGTCCTTTGGGGTCCAAAAGAAAAGGCCCTTGGATGATAACAGATGTTGAGCATAGAAAACCAATTGATAAATCTGACCTTGGGCTTGGAGGTGAAAAAGTAGACCAAGGGAATACAAGTCAAACTCAATTTGTTAGAGCTTTTAATCCTCATCCTCATGGTTAGATACAATCACAACTAGGACATGCCCTTGGTGGAAATTAGTGCAACTAGGAGCACCATTGGTGGCGATGGTATGGGTAGTAGTACTAGTAGTGGCAAGATACCACAGACACAAAAGAGGAAAAAAATACAAGATACCACAGAAACACCAGGCGATCAAGGAAATCAAAAGAGGCAAAAGGATTTTGACAGGTCCAAGTCAAACTATCAGTGGATCCACCAAAAAGGAGTTATTTCTAGGCACTCCCCCAATTCCAGTTAGTGTGGCTATGACATCATTAGCAACTACAATTACTCCTATTCCTTCACCATTCAAGCATTCTATTGTTCCTGCCTCCCCAGGTTATGATTTCATTGAAGAGTTTAAAAAGAAATCAGACTTGAATAAAAAGAAAAGAAGAAACTGATGGAGAGTGTGTCTATTGTAACTTCAGAGCCTGCAACAACCATGGTATTACCCACATTTGACACAAATAAATAAATCATGGAGTACATAATTGTTGTTCCCACAGTTCAAAACAAACCAAAAAATCAGATGGATCGATTTGAATACCAGGTAACCAATTTTCAATTGGATTTTTTTGGCCTAAAAAATACTGACAAAGTTAATGTATCAAAGAAGAACAATGAATTAGTGTACACATCATTGCTAAAGAAAGATAGAGAGAAGAAAAGGTTGCATACCCAAATAGAAAAGTTATAGGAAAACCTAGCAAGTGAGAAAGCAAAGAGGAAAGCAACAAATAATAAGAGAAATGAATTAGAAAAAAGAATAATAAAATTTGCCTCTACATTAACAAGCAAAGCAGATAAACCAAATGAGAGAGAAGTGAATGACTTGAAGTGAAGGCTAGATGAGAGAAACAAGAAATATGATGAGGAAAAATCCACTTCAAAAAAATTAAGACTAAGAATTGCGAATGGAAATGTACAGTGGGAACAAAAATTGGAGAAACAAAGAAAAACAAATGAAATATTGGAGACAGAGTTGATGAAAGCGAAAGAAGAAATTAAGTCTTCTCAAAATAAGTTATCTGCATTTTGTAGAGATACAGTGAGGCATATGAAACAAAATATCTAGGATGAAATAATGCAGAGGTTTGATCATTTGTGTGACATGTTTCAATTGATTGATTCTATCAAACAACATTATAAGAAGCTCAACAAATATTTAGTGGACAACAAAAATGTGCAAGAATTAGAGAAATATGCAAATCAAGTTCTACAAATAGTCTACAAAGCCAATGACAATGATTTGAAATCAAAAGGGATTACTAATTGGATTGAAACCTCAATGAAGTTGTCATATATCATTGAAAAGTGTTCGAGAATGCGTGGAACAAAGGAATATTTGCATTTGGTTTTAGAAAAGATGAAGGTGGTGGATGAAAAGGTAAGGAACTTCACAGAGCTTGGTTTTCCAGAGGCTTTTGACACAAATGACCGATTCATTGGAAAGGATGGTTTTAGAAAGAAGATGGAAGGTGCAAGGAAGATTGATTTGGACTAGTTTCCTCAGAAACCAGATGTGAACTATTTGGATTCTTTCAAAACACTAATAACCTTGAATGCAAAATTGACCAAAGAATTTAAGATAGGTTCCACTTCCAATTACAATCATGAAATGTTAACAAAACTTCAAGTCAAATAGCATCAGTTAGAACAAATGGAAATTCTACCACCTGAAGAGTTGAAGTTGCTAGAAAAGGTGATACAGTGACTTGATTTTTAATTTTCAATCTTTGATAATATGAGTTTCCAAGTTCCAACTCAGCTCTATGCAGACTTATCTTTGGGCATTGGCAAGATTTTGCATTGCCAATGCCAATATGTACTCCTTCATGTGAAAATCAATTAAATATCTCAAATTCAGACTTCAGTAATGTGATGATGTTCAATTATCTCTATTATTTATTTTATCATTTGAACTATAAGGTGATGAATTGTTAGCTCATTATATTTACTTCTTGGTAGAGCTTCCAAGTTATGGATGTTGAACTATTAGCTCATTATATTTACTTCTTGGTAGAGCTTCTAAGTTATGGATGTTGAACTATTAGCTTCTGTTATGTTGGGACTAAAAATCTTGATCAATATCGACCAACTTACACCTCACCCACATCCCACATACTGCAAAAATACACTACATTTGATTTTATGATTAGCACAAATTGCAGAGATTTGTGTGACAAGATCCATTTTGTGGCCCACATTACTACTTGATTATGTCCATAAATAAATCTAAAACCCCATGGTCACAACCCCTATTCTTGAAGAATTCAAATTCAATGTACTAAAAAATTAAATGTACTTCCACACACTCAATTTGAATAACATAAACAACCACTTTGGAGACATCCAAACAAGTTAATAAAATATAAGCATATGAATCCAAAACAGTTGAACACTCGAAAGAAAATTAGTAATTATATGTAACCTTCTCCATTGTATTGATCTTTAAAGTTCAAATGATATGTATTATAAAAATAGTTTATGATATGAGATGGATGGGCAAATTGGTGCATTTTCAATCTATTATCTATCTTCTTACTATTTTCTACTCTAAATTATAATTAAAAATGATGTGATGATCTCCTATTCGGGTCTTGATCTCTCTTATATATGAGAGGCAACAAGCTACAAACCCCTTACAAAAATTCATGACGTTTGATAACTAAACATAACTCAAATTATAAATAAAACATTGTCATAGGTGACTGCACCGATCCGTTAATCTCCAAGAAGAAGCCCATGACCACCTAAGATCTATTCAAAGCTTCTAATCCATGATAGGGCACTCATCATGTTGTTGGTTGTTGTTCTTACTCTAAATATGATGGTTGTCTCATTGAATCTGATTCTGACACATCTACAGTTTGGCTAATAAAAAGATTGACTGCAGAGAGGTGATGGATGTACTCCTGTTCAACATAGGTGTCCACATTAGAGATCGCCTATTTCATATCATATTCCATAGACATTATTTTTTTGAGTTGCTTATGAGTGTTTTGTAAAGCCATATCCTTGTCATTTATTTCTTGCAACACAATAGTTAGAAGCCCAATGAGCTCTTCCTTCCAATCATCATATTCTCATGGATTTCCCATGCAATTATGAAGTGTTGGGACTAAATCAAAGTAGAAAAACTCTTCCCTAAGCCTGCTATGATATCCATTATGTGATTCTACCAGCTTGTTATATGTCAGCAATATTTGTCCTTTCATGACATTCTTATCTATGAGCTCCTTTTTTTTCTCCATCATTCTAGGCCGCAATCGTTCATTCTCCACCAATGCAATGCGTGTTTGTTTGAATACTTTCCAATATTCATCAGCACACTTCATCATTTTGTTGAATTTTTCTTTTATCATTTTAGATACAGTGTTATATTTGACGGTTTTCACTTCTTTCTCCAATTCTTTGTATTTCCCCTAGGATTTCAGATGGCAATTGTTCCAATAGGTTGCATCAGCCAATGCATCAAGCACTCTCTTATATTTTTCAAGCCATGGGGAGTGCAACTCTGATGTGGAGGAGGAAGATGTTATTTCTCTCTAATTTTCTAGCTCCTTCAATTTGTCATTTTCCTTAATCAGTTTTTTGATTTGTACTTTGGTAAATTTTGTCATATTTATGTTCAATTCCGCTGTCTCCAAAGGTTTGGTATCCCCTAATCGTTGAACCAAGAGATGTCCAAACACTTGGTTTAATTTACTGATTATAGTAGGTCTTTTATCATGGGGATACAGTGACCAAATAAGAAAGGTGGCTTCGTTTGGGTTGTACCCAAATCTTGAATACATTTTGTCACTTGCTTCTTCTCTTAAGTTCATTATATTATCCCCTCTTTTTCTAAAGCTATCAAATACAATTGAAGAGCTAATATCCCACCCTGGCAGGAGCAACACTCTAGCTTCTTGAAGCAATTCCCTTCCTCTTTCAGAAGTGATGGACTCCATTTCCTTATCTACCTCCCTTTTCAATTCCTCCAGAGTGGTTGCCTCCTATTCAGGAGTGATATCCTGTATCTTTTGTCTCATTTTTCTGCCTTTGTATTCATAAACAAATGATTTAAATTCAAAAGATTTAACAAAATCACAATCATAAATAAACTGTTGTCCAACCCTGACCCTCACATCATCAGATAGTTCATTTTATGTCTCAAATTTTACAATATTTTTCTCTTGAGGGGGCTCGTACTGTGCAATCACATGAGCACTTATTTGTTTGACCTACTCACCCTCTTCATCACCCTGCTCTTCTTCACTTATATTAGTATCTATAGAAAAACATACCTCAGGAGTAAGCTGTGAAGGTATGTAATCCAAGGGATCTATGTCTTCAACATGTACTCTTGAATAGGTTGCATGAGGTGCATCAAAAACAATTGGGGGAACATCCTTTACCAGTTCATTGATATGAGTGATGAGTTGCTCAATTCTTGTTAAAGGATCTTGTATCTCACCAAATTCCTTTGAATAACATGGGACATTTTTTCTCTTCCATTCCTCTGCAAGCATAATCTTGCTATAGGTGGAGATTCTTTCCTTGGTGGAAGCCTCAACATGGTTTCTTATGACATCTTCGATTGAGAACAAATGTTCATACCCTGATAGCCCCTGTGATAATCTCGCCTTATTAGTAAACCCTTCTGCATCAAATTGTTTCCTTACATCACCTAGAGGTAGGTTGTACTGTGCTAATTTACCATCAAATTCTCCATATCCTTCATCGACAACCACTGTAAAGTCTCCAAAACATAAGGCGTTGGGCATAATTTATTGTTTGCTATGTCCTTTGAGGTGTTTGGAATAATATTTTTCCAATTGCCTCGCAATTTCTAAATAAGAAATTTGGTCAGGAACTACTTGTGGCATCAAGTGTGGAGCCCCTTTGAACCCATAAACCCTTATCACTATACAATCAGGGAAAGAATACCAATCTCCCCAGTTATGATTCACTTTATTTCTCCGGTCATTTTCCTTTGGTCTTAGAAATCTTTGTACTTTTGGGGATAGGTTATAATTGCATGGATATCTCAGCAACTTCATCAATGGTTTTACAAAAATTTCTTCAAAATAAAGGTAATGAGACCTACCAAATTAGTTTTCACACTATGAAGTCCATATTTGTATAGGTTTAAAATCTCCATTTTCATATGTATCTTTTATCCTTAATTCTTCACTCCAAACTCCTCTGACTTGTCCCTTGTACAAAAGCAAATGCATAAGCCAAGAATAGTGTTCAAAATTAATGTTATCACTATTATTTTTAATCTTTTCAAGCCCTCGATGTAGGGAATTGGACAAGTAGCTAGCATAATCAAATGGCCTGGCATCCTTGCTCTATATGTCTGCAGCTAAGACCACTGGGGCAATCGACATGAGAGGCAGAACCTCTACTCCCAAAACCTGACCAACTCAATAATAGGTGTATCGAAAATACTCTTCGAACAAATCTTCATGGAAAGGAGGTTTTCACTGCTAGAGAACCTCCTGAGTTGGCCTCCTTCATCCTTGGGCCTATGCAAAGGTAATTTTAATCTCTTATAGCTGGTATCCATGTGGCGATACTCTGTCAAGAGATCTTTGACCATGAATGATAAATTTAGTGAACACTCTAATTGAAATACATTAGAAATGAGATCTTTAGAAATAACAAGCATGTCACCCCTGCCATGTGACTGAATAGTTCTTTTCTTGGAGTCATATATGATAGAAAGAGCTTTAATTAGCTCTGCATTCACAAACACATTGGGCACCACAAGTCTTCCCAGGTTCAACCTCCACGGACTGTAGACTGGTCGAAACCTAAATTATTTTCTGTAATGGTACATGAAGAGGTCGTACCCTCATTGCAGTTTCCAAATATCCCCTAAGCCCTTATGTTTTTCCCATAGTCAATCCATGGAAGGATTCATTTGCACTCCTCTTGGGTCTCGGCCCCAACCCAGGGCATTGATCTATCAAGTCTTCATTTAGGAGTCTCTTAGGATTTTTAATGTCTAGTTGATCCAAAGACTTAGTATTTTCGGTTTTCTATTTTTTAGCTTTGGGTTTTTCTGTACTCTCTTCCATTATTTAAATCTTAAGCTTTTGATGAAAATAGCTTCTTAGTTGGGTCTGAAATACTTACGTGAGTCTCGCTGAGTCACCTCCACAGTCCACTAGTCCTTGCTACCTCATAACTCCAAGTTTTTTCCTTTATGCTTCTACCCTAAGTGAAATATTCTAGGATTTTGTAACAACTATGTGATCAAATTGTGATATAATTCACTTCAATTTTGGTTCCTAAATGCACCATCCGTGGACCATATTTTAGTCTTGTCATTGAAGAAGAACATTTATTTCAAATATTTTGAATTCGATGATGCCCTAGGATGTCACTTCAATCTTTCACTAATAGCCACCCTCTCCACCGATGGACACCTATCCTTCATTCTATCGGTGGGATGCCAAATAATGTTTCCCCGATGCACCATAGTTCCTCAATATACTTTATGCATTCAATAATTCATGCCCATGGTTATAATTCATGGTTACTTTTGTTGACAACTTGACTCTATCGATATATCGGGAGAGCACCTTAGGAGTCAGCCCAATAGAGTATTGTTACACCAATACTAGGTTGTGAGCTATTTTCATCGGGCCATCGGTAGGAATGTGATGGGGGTTCCACTGATGAAGCATTGTTAGGCCGATGGTATTGAATTTTGTTAGGAATGGGGGAAGGACTGTGTCACTATGGAATTTCAATTTTTTTTAATGGATGCAATGTGAATGTAGGCTATAATATGGATCTTGTCACACAAATTTCTACAATTTGCATTGTTCATAATTTATGAAAATATGGATCTTGTCACACAAATTTCTACAATTTGCATTGTTCATAATTTATGAATCATAAAATAAAAGTGTCATATATTTTTGTGATTATTGATATGTAGAAGATAAGTGGGGTGGACTCGGTGGAGGCTAGTTTCTTTGTAAAGAAAAAATAAATTTCCTTTTAAGAGATCAAATTTTAATTTTAATATCACAATTTCATGGATGATGGAATACTATATAATTTATAAAATGTCATCAACTACAGTTTGAATTTGGCATATGATTCATGAAGTGCAATATCATGGAGTGCAATATAAAATAAAATATCCTGAAGTGCAATGATTCATAATTTATTTGAATACAATATAAAAAGTCATCAACTATAGTTTGGAATATGATTCATGTAGTAATTGAGTGCAATATAAAATAAGATATCATGAAGTGAAATGATTCACAATTTCAATGTTCATTGAATACAATATAAAATATCATCAACTATAGTTTGGAATTTGGAACAATGGAAACTGATTCATGAAGTGCAGTAAAAATACCTAAAACTTGCTAATTCTCTTCCATTTCCCAAATAGAGTAGGGGTCCTCAAACCAATGCTCATCTTGATTTCGAGTTTGCTCTTCACTTTCTTCGGCCTGTGTCTCAAATTCAACAATCATTGTGTGATTTGTGTCAATTTCAATATCATTTTCATATGTCCCAGGCCCACTGCCACCAGTACCGATGACACTTGGAATTGGAGAGCTTGTGTTGCACAACCCGGTCCCTCTTCTTTCACATGTGGACCTCCAGATTGTGAGTTCCCTTTCAAAAGGAAATTTTTTGATATTATACGTAGTCCCTTTCATCCTCAAGCAATTTTCCAAATTCTTGTCTAGTTTGTTTCTTAACTTTGATTTCAAAAACCCCAATGTACTGAAAACTCTCTCATCCTCCACCGACCCCCATATCATTAATTGACATAAATATGCAAGTTTGAAATATTCTGACATCAAACCACGCAATATTTCACTCAGACCTAAGGTTGTCCAATTTTTTTTTATTGATCCCGATTCAAAGGCCTTCTCCTTGCCCATGGATTTATACTAGTACCTCATAGCTATTGAAAAACTCCTACATTGCTTTTTAATCTTATTTTCATTTAAAATTTCTTTTATTGTCTGCTCATTGTATGTTACCTTTTTCGAAAACTGTTCGATCAAGATTTTTACTTGATCATGAAAATATTTTGGGTTATCTCGGTTTACCCAGAATTGAGGATACACGATACCCATGGCTTCAAGTATTTCATGTCGAGGGAATATTTCACGAATCTTCGAGGAAAGAGATTTTGCAATTTCCTTCAAATTATCACTAACAGATTTAACAATGTCGTTAAAATATTCCTTGTTAATAGGTACTTCTCTACTAGTGTGCCTGGCTATCTTACAATGGTGCATTGGTATCTCATATCCACGTACACAGATACATAAGTGCCCACTTGCATTAAAATTTAAATAATTATTAGGATTATTAAAATCAGTAATTTTCCGTCACATCAAATAATTTGTGCCTTCTTGTGTTAGATCTAGATATAGATGATCGAGGGCCAAGCATGTAAGTTTACATAGATTGGAATATTCATAAATATACATAGTTATGTCTTGGGATTTCTTCACAAGATTGTTCATCTCATCCAGCATGGGGAGAAGACTAGCTAAAGTCAAGAGTGTCTCTATATCGTTTAACCTATGTAAGAGGTCAGGAGCTTTGTCTACTGTGTTGTGATGCTCAAACATCACTCCAATCAAGGATTGATATTCTGAAAGAACTCGTTGCGCTAGTCCATGCAGGGAGATCCATCTGGTATCGAAATCCTTGAGAAGATTGTTTCCAGGTGTTATTCCCTCAGCAAAATTTTGAAATTCAAGAAAACATTTGGGACTTCGGCAGAAGTATGCGTGGATCTCACAAACTAGATTTTCAACTTTTGATACTATAGAAAACTTGCTACAATTTTGAATGCTAAATTCATTTTGTGGGCCATGTAGTGAATGCCAAGCATGTATGGTGCACAAGTAGTTTGTAAATTTTTGCAAATGTCGCTCCTTTGACCTTGCATCACTGTAGCTCGATCAGCTCCTACACACACCAACTTTTTGGCAATTGTCAACTCATCCATACCTAAAATTTCATACAAAGATTTCTTGACTAGTTCAAATAAATTTTGTGATGTTGAATTTTCCTTCATTTTATGAACACAAAGAAGATGAGCTTGGTGAACATGTTGTTCTACAGTATACAAATGCATACAAACCCAATAAATATTGTCTACCATAGTAACTTCATCTAAAGATAATGCAATGAAATTTGACTCTTTTACTTTCTCCTTTAAATCTTGCTTTTCCACTATAGCAAGATAGTTCGCCCATTCCCATCCAGTGTTTACTGACCAATGTGAGAAGGGAAAGTGGGGAACACTCAAATAAGATAATAAATTAAAATATTTTGGGTAGTCTGTCATGGGATGCCCTCTAGACAAAATATGAAAAACAATACTCATCTGAATAGTTTTTGACAGATTTGCTACTGCCATGGCTTTTCCAAAATGAGCCTCAAGTGTACCTTCTGATGCAGAGTGGTAGGGATAGAAAACACCCAAATATGATGTAAAATACCCTCTAGCACTTAGGTTTCAACAAACTTCCACAAACTATGGTGAATTAGGCACTTTTCTGTCAAAAGGCTAGTAGCCTTACCCAGTAGGACAGTCAATATAAAAACCACATGGATTATTTTCAAGGCACCAAACCTATGAATTCAAACATCCACAACGGACCCCTACAAAGTTCCAAAACCTTTCCTCTTGACTGTCAAGGCATCACTCACAATGGCCCTTTCTACCACTACTCCAAGAGGCCTAATTCACAGACCTACACCTGGGTCTTGACTATCTAGGCAGTCCCCTTCACCCCAAAGACAAAAAATGAGCTCCTACAGGTTTTTCACACCTATTACCATCATTCCTAAGTTCCTTTCAAACAGATTCTTCAAAATAAAGCAAAAACTCACTTTTTTGCTTGTCACATGGGCTTGCCACATAGAGATGTCAAGCCAAAACATTGCACCATTTGCCTCCAAAGTCCTTGCTGCTCTCCAAGACCTCTGATACATAACATTTCACCCTCATACCTTCCATCCCACCAAGATTTTGCAATGCTACAGTGTGGGAATGGAAGATGCATCCATTTTTTGCTCAAAACCTTGATTTTGAGGGTTTTCAAACCACCCGGGAGTAAAATTAAGATATCTCCCTTATTACTCAATGAAATATCACCACTCCAACTCCAAAAGAAAGCTTACTCAATTAAATTTACAAAAATTACACCCTTCAACCATAAAATAGAATGTACAGATTGTACCAAGTACGGGATCAGCAAATTCTAGAGGAAAACATGGGGTTTGAGACCACCCGATAGTAAAATGGCAATATCTCACTCAATTCTCAATAAAATCACACCATTCAAATGCAAAAATAAATTTTATTCAATTATCTATCCAACCATTATAGGATTATAACATGAAACAACATATAAAGTTTGTACAATGCACGGGATCAGCAGTTTCTTGATGAAAAACTCAAAAATAGTAATTTCTCCTTTGAAAACTCCTTCTAAACTTCTTCAACAACCTTGCCTTGACCAAGAGAGGAATATTTGAAGTATCCTAACTCCCTCCAACTTCCTTAAACTTCCATTTGAATCATTTGGCTGTTGGAAACATAATTAAACTTCCTTTTTTTTGGTTTTTTGACTCTTTAATGCCTAATTAGGGCAATTTAGCCAACTTTCACCAACTTGCCTACAAAGATGCTTCCAAAATATATGAAAGGAATAAAATCTAGATAAAATGAGAAATGTGACTCCCCTAAAGTGTCTAGATACAAAAAGGCATCCTTATTTCGTTAATTTTCCAAAATGTACTAGACTTACAAAGGAGGATGGAGACCTTGTTGATACAAAGAGTTGGTCACCAAGACCAAAATTCCACCAAAAACTTAGGAGACCTATTACAAAGCATTGAAATGGTCCTTAGGACCTTATTCTAACACAAAAATAAGAAACAAAACATAACTAAACATTCTAGGTCCATTAGACCCGTGGGTGCTCCTGCACCACCTTCACATTTTTTAATCTTTGAAATTCTATGGTTATTCTCTCCATAATCTACGACATACTTAACATGAAGACATTCTTCCTTTGATTTCCATCGTACGACTGATTGTTCCTTTCTATCTATGATTTATTTTTCATAAACTTCACTGATATGATTTTCTATAGCGTCAAGCTTTAGCTGCATCGTCTTGTCTATTCCACATTTCCAACTACAAATATTGCATTTGACCTTTGTTGCCCTTTCAATATCATTTTTTTTTTATACCCCCACTAGTTCAAGAAAATGGGTACTTCGACAACCAACCAATTTGAAAATTCCTTGTCATTTTCCACTCATGCACCAATTTTGATTTTCCTTTTATTTTCTTGCTACCAACATCATCCTCATCCAAGTCAATTATCTCATTCTAACTAACCAGGGTATCCCTTGGAACATCCTTTGTGGTATTTCCATCCTCATTTGATACATTTTGATTTAACTCAATGACAATCTCACCTTGATATTCTTGTGGCAATGAGGTATTCTCAATGCCATCTTCAATAATATTTGGTGGAAGAGTTGATGATGTAGCTCCACCTTGATCTGATGGATTAGAAGTTTTGCCAATTCCAAAGTAAGATTGTATGGTACCTCCACGTTTTGGGAATTTTTGATGGCCTCCCAGTCTCTTCATTACCCTCAGGAGTCTTACCCTTGCTGCTCGACATATTGATATCTCACTTCGAATAAAATCTGGAAAAAAATGTCTTCTTGTTTAAGAAGGACAGACCGACAAAGAATATAGATCCCATTCCCTACTCAAAATCATGTTTAAGATTGAAGCAAGAATGGAAAACAGATAAATAAATCTTATTATTATAACTAATAACTAATAACAGTATGAAGAAATGATCACTCACCTTTGAGTCTACATTTTCAGGTTTCACTAACTTTTGAATCGAGAAGTAGAACCTCAGAACTAGAAAAAATGTGTAAGAAAAAATAATAGTTTGAATTGTATTTATATCAATCCATATTTGGAAAATTCCGCAGGATTTTTAAATGGTATGTTAAAAATTTGGTGAATCCCGCGTGCTTATACAATGATACCTTGTAATTTTCAAAGTGAAATGTGTCCTCAAATGTAATTATTTTTAAATATTATTGGCGAAATAGGTCCTCATAAGAAACTATTTATAAATTATAGTTGGCGAAATGGGTCTTCACAAGAAACTATTTATAAATTTTAATTGGCGAAATGGGTCCTCATATAATGTTATTAATAGTATTGGCGAATATGTTGGTGTTTTGTGACATGCTCCCTAAGATTCTAGGCGAAAATATTAATCAGTCCATTCGAAACACGTAGTTTGTTATGGCGAATTTATTGCCTAAACATGCCTCATAAAAAAAAACCGCTGGCGAATGGACATGCATTGGACTAATAGTTCATGAAATCCAGGCGATTTGAACACCCTGTTGGATACGGTAAATTCGCCAATTTCGATTTGCCCGATTCCTAGAATTTGCCAATTGGTGAAGATTCGCCACTAAAACTTTCCCTACAGCTAATAGAGATTGTTGATCCAACGCAAGACGTGGAAGGAGTGTTTATGCCCCGTTCTCCCTAACTTATGTAGGCTTGATGCCTAAAATGTTGCATGAACCCATGCCACCCTTTGAAGCTGCTGATGTAACGATCGACGATGCAATGCTCGATCTCGACTATCAAATGTTGCAACCTCCATGTGACGACACCCAGGTTCTATCCTTCCTTTCTCCTGTTGATCTTCATAGCTACATTTATCATTTTTATTATGGGAATGAGGGGAGACAAACATGTTTATGGATTAACCATGGGTTTAGCGAGCCTCCTCAATTGTTGATTTTCCCTGACTTGGTGACTGAACTTGAGTGTTGCAATGTTGAATTTCTTTTTTTTAAATATAAAAATAAATTTGCATGGTTAAGAACAATAACAATCACCTGTCGGCTTGTGCATGCACTGCAAAATCCAATGAGCCTTGATGTCAGCTCACCTTGCCTGAACATAGTGCTTTATAAAAATCTCTTTGTACATAGCTCATTTTTTTAGTAATGTAGGTTTCCTATAAATACTCCACTTTCCTACTTTCCCAAGGTTGGTTTGATTGATGTAGGTTGCTTTCTTTAGAGTATTTTCTTCACTATTTTCTTTCGTTGTCCCACTTTGGTTATTTTTGGTGTTTTCTTTTTTTTGCTCTTACTTTGTTACTACTTTGCTCGCGGTCCCTCTGCTTTTAGCTAGGCACATTTGTGCACACAACAACCATTCTTATTGCCTGGGTTTGTTCTATGTATTTCTTCATCAAACTCTAATCAAGTTTTTCAGAGTGGATGTTGAGGATTTTCTATTAGTGTCAAGTAATTCGGGTGCTCGATTCAAAGGGGATAAGTCATTGGTTGATCTCATTCTCGACGTACTCTGAAATCTTATATCTCTCACACATTTTAAAGAATTTGATGGTCATTGTAGGTCCTTTGTGAAGTCTAGTTAAGTGAAAAACCTAAAATTCTACTCCAGCACCACTGTGATTCTCAACCCTGAGTGCAAGCTTCATTGCCTATGGGTTGAAATGAAAGAACTAAAAAGAGAAAAGAAACCAAAGAAAGAAAGAAAAATATTGAAAATCAAAAGAAAAGAAATTCAGCTTTTCAGGGGTATCTGAGCAACTCTACCAGGGCTATCAACGCCTGGCCAGTAGTAGAGCAATGTTCAAGAGAATCACAACGATAACCTCGTCGGGGCTATGGACGCCTGACTGGCAGCGAGGCAATGTCCCAAATGCTTTTGGAGTTAGAATAAACTATATAGATTAACTTGTTGGAGTTTAGGTTCTTGCAACAAATTAAAGATGGGAATTAATACAATTGCACACACTTGGATTTTTAGCATACTCAAGGCTGGGTTGGCTAGTGGTTTTGATCCTTTGGTTGAGCATCTGGTTTGTTTTCCCTAGTGTAAAGGTCAAAACTAGAGATTTTGGGTTCGTGATTCTAGTTTGTCATCAAAATTCTATGGAGCATTTCCCTAGTGAGTCACCATTTGTTGTGCCCTTAGCAAACATGCCCCATTTAGAATGGGGACCCTCTCTTTCCTTCGCCTTGTCAGGTCATTTTTTTTGTCATCACCTCATTTTGCATGCCCCCATTTTGGTGTCCTAAATGGTCAACAAGCCTCAAAGTGCCATATCAAGCCAACCATGTTTCACCACCTTAAATTTTCTAAGTCCTAGGTCCCTGTGGAGATCCTCTGGTAGTTTTCCTATGTCAGTGTCCTTGGCCCTCTCCAAGTCCACCCACTCGGGTTTCCCTTAGCGGATTTCCTTGGTGAATTTGCTATGTAAAATGTTGAAAGGATTCATCTTTCTATGGATCATGGCCTGCAACCTTAATCGTTGTTCCCCATGATTTCAATGACCAAGTTAAACCTATTGTCCATGAGGATCATCGGGCCAGTCTGTCGAATCTCCCTTCATGGGTTTCCGCTATGCATTTGCCGATTCTAATGGTCATTCAGTGACGGCCTTGTAAAGGGAGAAAAAGGGGACAGTGCAAAATACCTCCCTAACACTAATACAATAGAGGAGAGGAGCGAAAACAGGTTCTAAAGCTTCTTAAAAAACTTTTGAGGTGAATGCATACAACATAAAAGAGATAACAAAAAAATACATTCATAGATTGACACACATATTTATGTGGAAAAAATTTTTTAGGTAAAAAACCCACCACACCAAGCAAAGACAATTTGTATTACAGTAATAAACAAATTAAATACAAAGTTCAATCTTCACTCTCTGAAAATCAGCTCACAGCAGCACTTAAGCTCACTCACTGTTACAATGCTCATAGCATACAATGAATTACAATCACTTTGACATAGCTTACAACCACTATCTCATCCATCAACCTATGATTGATTTTCATAAATAATATATTCGACTGTACAAGTCTTACATCACATTTACACTTTCCAACCAATCCCATGAATTTCTCCATGCTGCAATGTCAACCCAAACAAGTAACTGATCTACATAGAATGCATTGAGCCACCCAGGTAATAAATTCATGCCTTAATCAAGTTTTGTTTCCAGCTAGAAATCGGCCTGCAATAATTGCATTTTACAATTTTGGCTTTTAGCCAATTGGATTGTTGACATTGAGCCACATGTCGGCCTTTCATTTGCCTACTACTATGAATTTCTGGTCCAACTCAGTCAAGCTCGATTGACTGAGCTCTGAGCTCATTCTTACTTTCACCGTGCCACCGCTGAGCTCGTTCTACCTTGTCGCGGTATGGTGGTGAGCCCACTCAACTCACTCTCGGCCTTTCTCGTGTTACCACTGAGCTCTCTAAGTCTCCTTAAGGTGTGGCGGTGATGGCCAGGTAGACTGTAGGTGGTCATATTGCGCTACCAGACCCTGACCACCAAACTTTTGTGGCAAGGTGGTGACCGCCAACCTAGACCGGTAATGGTCAACCATGCTACTGCGGAGGCCGGTAGGCCACCCCGCGGTAGGGTGATGACCCAGATCACTGCCCCTGGTGTGGCTATAAATGGTGTGACATACAACGAGCCACCTACCACGGCCATCGTGGTGAGGGAAAACACTGCACGTGGTAAGGTGGTGATCGCCAATCCTTCTCACCGTGGTACCACTAAGGCATGAACAAACTGCCATGGTAAAGCAGTAAGGGTAGAAATGATGCATTTTTTTCCAACTCTTTTCTGAAAAAGGCACAAGACTAGAAGTTGAGACATAATTATCCCAACAAGCTCCCACTTGGCGAAGACTTCTAGCTTCCTCTAGACTTCAAAAATTACCGACGGTCATAGGCCCCAAGGCCCATCAATTCTATGCACCATCTAAACTTGTATGTGCTTACTGGATTTGTTAATGCATCTGCAACATTCTTCAAAGTGTCAACCTTTTCAAGACAGACCTTTCCATCTTCAACCATGTCCCTCACGAAGTGATATTGCACATCAATGTGCTTTGTCCTGGCATGGAAAATCAGGTTCTTTGCCAAACAGATGGCACTTTGACTGTCACAACAAATAGTAATATGTCTTGCACTAAAATCAATATCTAAACACAAATGACTCAGCCAAACTACTTCCTTGTAGGCATGAGTGGCTGCCATGTACTCTGCCTCAGTAGTGGATAAAGCAACTACAACTTGTCGCTTGCTCATCCAACTAACTGCTTCACCATTTAACATGAACATGTATCCACTGGTGGATCTCCTGTCGTCAATGTCCCTTTCCCAATCAGAATCAGCATATCCATGAATGTTGAGTGTTCTCTATGATGCAACCAAACTACCATGGTAACACAAAGAATACTTTGAAGTCCCCTTCAAATATCTGAACACTCGTTTCACAGCATCCCAATGTGATCTTCCCGAATTTTCCATAAATCGGCTAAGAACTCCTACTAATTGGGCAATGTATGGTCTTGTACATACCATCACATACATTAAACTTCCAACAAAACTTGCATACGACACCCAGGTCATGTCCTCCATCTTAGTAGCAGACTTTGGACAATCTTCAACAAATATTTTTGTTCCCTACGTAACTAGAACAACTAGCTGCTTGTAGTCATCCATACCAAATCTCTCCAAAACTGAATTGACATACTTACTCTGACTTACCTAGAGCTTTCTGCTCATTCTGTCCCTAGTTATCTCCATTCCCAAAATATACCTTGTTGCACCTAGATCTTTCATTTCAAACTTTACAAACAACTAAGATTTAAGATCAGAAATCATAGAATTTCTATTTCCTATGAACAACATATCATCGACGTACAGTGTAATAACAAGCACACGATCATTTTTTGATTTATAATAAACACAATGATTAGATTTTGATCTAACAAATCCCGTAGACAATACAAACGTGTCAAATTTCTGGTACCACATTCTAAGAGATTGCTTCAAACCATACAAATATTTTTTTAACTTACAGATAAGATTTTGTTTACCTTTCTCAACGAAGAGCTCAAGCTGGGACATATATATTTCTTCTTCTAGCTCACCATGGAGAAACGTTGTCTTCACATCCATTTGCTCAATTTCTAAATCATGCACAACTACCAAAGACAATAGAAATCTGATAGATGTCGGCTTTGCTATAGGGGAAAAAATCTCTCCATAATCAATTCCCTCAATCTGGGAAAATCCCTTTGCAATCAATCTTCCCTCATACTTCTCAACGCTGCCATCAAGACTAGTCTTCTTTTTTAATACCCACTTACAACCAACAAGCTTTCACCCTTTAGGAAAAGGTACCAAAACCCAAGTTTCATTCTTCTTCAATGAATCCATTTCTTCATTCATGGCTTCCAGCGAAGAATTTGAATCAGACATGTTGATTGCTTCTTTTACAGTCCTAGGCTCATCAATTCTAGTAATTAAGGCATAGGCACAGTTTGAATCTAACATTGAGAAACCATACCTTTCAGGTTGCCGCTTTTCTTGTGTAGATCTTCTTACTGGTTGAGGTTGTGGTTCTTCATCATTAGAACTCTTAGAGCTGCTTGAGCTCTCCTTAGTTTCAGGTACACCATGCAACTCTTCCTTTTCTAAAGTTTGAGGAATCTCAACTGCATCATTCTTCTTTTCTTTTTGATCTGTCTCGAGCTCTTGATCACTTACTGAAGATTTCAACTCACAAAAAATTACACTTCTATTGTACAAAACCTTCTTAGTAACAGGGTTCCAAGGCTTGTATCCCTTCACACCAACACCATAGCTGGTGAGGATACATTTAACAGCCTTGTTATCCATCTTTGATCTTTTCTCATTTGGCACATATGCATATGCCTCATAGCCAAAAACACAAACATGTCTTAGAGAGGGCTTCTTACCAGACCATGCTTCCAAAAGTGTCTTATCAACAAGAGCAAAGCAAGGAGAATAATTTATCAAATAAAATGTTGTATCCACAACCTCAGCCTAGAACATCTGCTCCAAACCAACACTTCTTAGCATACTCCTTGCCTTTTCCATCAGCGTCATGTTCAACCTTTCAGCAACTCCATTTTGTTGTGGAGTATAACGTGTTGTTTTAGGCCTTTTAATTCCATGATCTATGCAATACCTTTCAAAATTTGTAGAAAAAAACTCACCGCCATTGTCTGTCCTCAAACATTTAATTTTCCTTCCAGTCTAATTCTCTACCAAAGTTTTAAATTCTTTAAACCAACTGAACACTTCTGATTTACTTTTAAGAAAGTATACAAATGGCCTTCTCAAATAGTCATCAATAGAAGAAACATAATATCTAGACTTCGACAACGAAGGAACATTAACTAGAGCAAACACATTAGAATGAACATAATCTAGTATGCCAGAAGATTTATGAGGACTCGATTAAAATGAAACATGGTGTTGTTTTCCATAAATATAGTGTTCACAAAAATCAAACTCATGGTAACAATCATCAAGCCCTTCTACAAGATTTTTATTCTTTAAGGTTTTTAAACCTTTCTCACCTATGTGACCAAGTCTATGATGCCATAGCATAGTCTTCTCTACTGGGATTTTTACCTCCAAAGCATTTGCAACCAAAGAAGTCTCTTCACCTTTCTCTACAGGAATTGGTTTACATGACTCTACAAAGGAACTGTTGCATTGAACAGGACGTTCATCGAACTTATACAAAGTGCTAGTACAAACACCCTTAGCTAGCACCATTGCACCTCTAGCCATTTTACATCCTTTACTTGAGAAAGAAACTTCTACACCAACATCATTTAACTTACTGATAGAAAGAAGATTACGAGCTAGACCTGGTATATGTAGTACACCACCAATACCTTTGACTCTCCCATCAAGAAATTGAATTCTAACCCTATCTCTGCCAACCATCTCCAACGTTGAATCACTTTCCAGGTACACCTTTCCACCATCATACTTCTTGTACTTGGAGAACCATTCTCTATGAGACGTCATGTGAAAAGACACACCTGAGTCAACCAACCAGACATCATTTGATGCCTGAGTTTCCAAGGATGTAATGAAGGCATCTGCATCACTCTGAGAAGATTCGTTGTCTGAAGCATTTTTCTTCTTCTCCTCCTTACAATCCTTTCGGATATGACCAGGTTTCCCATAGTTCCAGCATTTCACCTTGAAATTTTTACCAGGAGACTTTGATCTCCCTCCAGATTTGGATTTCGACTTCTTATCTTTCTTCTTGCCTTTCTCATTTGGTCTACCTTGAACAACAAGAGCCTCTTTGGCCATCTCAGAAGACTTCCTTTGTATTTATTTAGACAAAAGCAAAGCAACCACGTCATCCATCTTGAATGCAGTTTTCATGCTTCCAATAGCCATCACCAGATGATCCCAACTGTTAGGTAATGAACACCAAAAGATCATGCAACGATCCTCCTCATTATTTACACCTACAGATGCCAGCTGAGTAACACTCATGTTAAACAAGTTCAGATGGTCTGCAATAGATGCACCTTCTTCCATCTTTAGGGAGTACAACTTCTTCCTTAGGAAAATCTTATTTACCAAAGAATTTCCCTGATAAATATCACCAAGATTCTTCCATAATGAAGCTGTAGACTTCTCCTCATGGACATTTAGGAGTATAGAATCGAACAAACTCAGTCTAATCAGGCCTCTTTCTTCATACTTTGTGGCATAGTTCCAGACACTGCTACCCAGAGGTCTCTATCCACAAGCAAGTCTTCCATTTTGAGTTTCCATAACTCAAAGTTGCTGCCATTGAATTTTTCAATCTCTACTATACCTGATGTACTCGCCATCTCGAACATAAACAAGTTTTAACAATGCAAGACTCCCATTGGAAGAGTATTAGAACAAAATACTAACCTTTCAAACAAGGATAACACAACTGGCCAAGCTTTGATACCACTTGAAGCGAGAAAAAGGGGATAGTGCAGAATACCTCCCTAACACTAATACAACAGAGGAGAGGAGAAAAAATAAGTTCTAAAGCTTCTTAAAAAACTTCTGAGGTGAATACATACAACATAAAAGAGATAACAGAAAAATACATTCACAGATTGACACAAGTATTTACGTGGGAAAACCTTTTCAGGTAAAAAACCCACCACACCAAACAAAGACAATTTGTACTATAGTAATAAAAAAATTACATGCAATGTTCAATCTTCACTCTCTGAAAATCAGCTCACAACAACACTCAAGTTCACTCACTATTACAATGCTCATAGCATATAATGAATTACAATCACTTTGACATAGCTTACAACCACTATCTCATTTGTCAACCTATGATTGATTTTCATAAATAATATATTCAATTGTACAAGTCTTACATCACATTTACACTTTCCAACCAATCCCATGACTTTCTCCATGCTGCAATGTCAATCCAAACAATTGATCTGCACAGATTGCATCAAGCCACCCAGGCAATAAATTAATGCCTTAATCGGGTTCTGTTTCTAGCTAGAAATCGGCCTACAATAACTGCATTTTATAATTTTGGCTTTTAGCCAATCGTATTGCTGACACTGAGCCACATGTCAACCTTGCATTACCCTACCACTTTGACTTTCTGTTCCAACTCAATCAAGCTCAGTTGATCGAGCTTCGAGCTCATTCTTACTTTCGCCGCGCCACCGTCGAGCTCGTTCTACCCTATCATGGTATGGCGTTGAGCCCACTCAACTCATTCTCGACCTTTCCCATGTTATTTCTAAGCTCTCCAAGTCTCCTTGCGGTGTGGCAGTGATGGCCAGGAAGAATGCAGGTGGTCATATTGCGCTTCCAAACGCTGACCACCATACTTTTGCGGCAAGGCGGTGACGGCCAACCCAGACCGCTAACTGTCAACCATTCTACCACGGAGGCCGATAGGGCACCTCACGGTAGGGCAGTAACTGCCTTGGAAAATTTCCATTGGTCAACCATGCTACCATGGAGGCCAGCAGGCCACCTCGCGGTAGGGCGGTGACCGCCCTGGCAAACCCTAGCAGTCACACCGCGGCCACCACGGTGACCTAGATCATCGCCCATGATGCGACGGTAGCTGACGTGACAGACAGCGAGCCACCTACCATGACCATTGCGGTGAGGGAAAAAACCATGTGCGGTAAGGCAGTGACCGCCAGTCCTTCTCATCGCAGTACCACCAAGGCATGAACAAACTATCATGGTAAAGTGGTAAGGGCAGAAATGATGCATTTTTCACCAAGTCTTTTCTGACAGAGGCACAAGACTAGCAGTTGAGACATAATTTTCCCAATACCTTCCATTCGTCGAGTCCCAAATCTTCTCTCACCGTCGATTTCTCTCATAAATTTTGAAATGACTATCTATCGACGTCTTCCTGGCTATCAGACCCCGACGATCCCATGGTTGGTTCCCGTATCTCACCTAACTTGGGTCCGCCATACAAAGAAATCAATGCATTACATTAGTGGAAATTGGCCTATAAACATTGCTACATGCCCTTTATTTTACTTGGGGCATTCAAATCTGGGAGAAGCAAAGTCCTCCCCTTTCATTTTCTGCTCTTTGCCTTGTTCCTGTTGACTTGGTCCCTGCTCTCTCGACTCGCTTTTTCCTTCATTTTTGGCTTTGGCACAAGTTTCCCATGGATTTGGGATGTTTTTGTGTTATCTAAGTGAACTACCAAGATTTTGTTAAGTTTTGGGAACTTTCAAAAATTTCATTCCATAACTTTGTCACTCTGTGGCCGTTTCTGGAACTTCATCCCTCCTTTGTCCTTTTGGGTTTCGTCCGCCCCTGACATTCCGACATTCCAGTTCCTGGAACGTGGCCCCTCCATGGTCGTTTATGGAACTCCACCCCTCTATGGCTATTTATAGAACTCAACCCCTTCATCGTCATTTCCAGAGCTTTGTCCCTCCTTTGTCATTTTTCCTTTCGTCCACCCCCGATGTTCCAGCTCCCAGAACCTAGCCCCTTTGTGGCCATTTCCAGAACTCCACCCCTTCGTGGTCATTTCCGTAACTTTGTCTCTCCTTTGTCATTTTTCTTCCGTCCACCCCTAGCATTCTGACTCTTGGAACCTGGCCCCTCCATGGCCGTTTCTAGAACTCCACCTCTCTGTGGTAGTTTCTAGAACTTCGTCCCTCCTTTGTCATTTTTCCTTTCGTCCGCCCCCAACATTTTGGCTCCCAGAACCCGGCCTATTTTTTTTTCGTTTCTAGAACTCCACCCCTCTATGGCCATTTTCTAAACTCCATCCCTCCTTTTTTGTTTTTCCTTTTGTCTACCCCCAATGTTCTAGCTCCCAGAACCCGGCCCCTCTGTGGCCGTTTCCAGAACTCCACCCCTCCATGGTCATTTTTGGAACTTAGTCCCTCCTTTTTTGTTTTTCCTTTCATCTGCCCTCGGCATTCCGGCCCCAAAAACCTGACTCCTCCATGGCCTTTTCCGGAACTCTATCCCTCCTTTGTCATTTTTCCTTTCATCTACCCCAGCATTCCGGCTCCTAGAACCTGGCCACTTCGTGGCCGTTTCTGGAACTCCACCCCTCCATGGTCATTTCTGGAACTTCGTCCCTCCTTTTTTGTTTTATCTTTCATTCGCCCTTGGTGCTTCGGCTCCTAAAACCCGACCCCTCTGTGGTCGTCTAGAACTTTCCTTCTAGGTTGCAATCCCTCCGTGATTGTTTTGCCTCTCGCCCATCGCCCATCATTCATCATCTTTCCACCATGTGGCGCCCACACCTTGGAGAACGTATTAATGTTTATGGTCCAAATGAGCTCCAAATATGAATATTATGATCTTTTGATGATGCATGAATGGATCTAACAAGGAGTTTGCAAGATTTGACTAACATTTTCCTTGATTTATGTATAAAAGTACTTACGACACTTCATGTATGTAGGATTCAAATAACCTACAACGGGTCCATCGAGGGACCCATTGAGAAAGTCAAACAAGGAAAAGCGCATAGCTCTTGTCACCATTCATTTTATATCCACCTTTCCTCATAACACCCATCAATAGAGATAGCATTAGAAGCGGGCCTATGTCAAGGAAGTCAGTGACAAATCTATAAAGGGTGGCCTTGAAGGTTATGGGAGGGAGCGGTTGTTTCCTCCCTCCAAACAAACGATCATGATCTATCATGAGCTGTCCCATCAGATCATCTGACCCATTCCACAATGATACAAATCTACAAATGGGATGCACTAGATTGGCTGAGAAATATTTCAAATCCATCAGGGGAAGAGGGCAACCTTCAAGCAGTTTCAGCTACAGCAAAAGGGAAATCAACAAGAGGAAAAAATTGCTATAGTGACTGGTCACTACAAGACAAAATAGGGAAAAGACAAAAGATGTATTTTAAATTGTTGAATATTGTGGGGTAGGTGAAGCCCTAATGTAAGTGAATATTGGCCACACAATGAGATCAAATATTGGCCACATGTTTTACCTTTTGGACACTATAAATAGGGGTCTTCCCCTCATTTGAAAAGGGTTGGAGAGTTGGTGTAAAAGCATTTTGCAACAATAGAAAGCAACATTGCATGATTTATGGGTGTTTTCTTTTGAGATTTCTCATTATGTGTGCATGGTTCTATTTCCCTTATTATTTTAGTTGTTAGTTTCTTAAAGGGAAGTGATAATGGTGTTTGCTGTTATAGTATTTGATGAATTTCCAGCTCATGCTTTTTGTGGTTTGTTGATGATGAATCACTTTGTAAAGCTAGTCTGAGCTTCTTTACTTTACTGTTGCAACTTAATTAGTTCACTTGAATGTTCATGATGTGTGTATGCAAACTAAAAATCTGCAGTCCTTAGAAGACTGCACTGGTTTTGTGTAACTGTAGGATCCTCTTGGCCAGACAAAACTCTGTTTAGGGAGTTTTTCTACTGTAGAAGCCTTCATGATCACTGTTCATTCATAGTTTTAGGTCAAGGAACTTACTCTCTTCCCTTCTCTTATTCCTTTTTCTTAATAAGTAACCTTAGGCAAGGTTCATTGCACATTATAAAGCTAAATCCAACAATAAAATGGAGTTCAACACTATTGTTTGAACTTGCAGCAAACACACAACTCTCCCATCTTAAGAACTCCATTTGTAGATCCAACTTCCCCACTTTGTGACTCATCTACAAGTACGCCTTGTGATTCCAGAAAATCACATGAAACAATTGAGATATTCCAAGCACTTTCAAGACCTGACATTAGACACCTTAGGATAGTGTTCTGCAATTTGATTGTGGAAGATTGTCTTTCAGGAGAGGTGATGCACCTATGTATTAACTATGTTGAGAAGTGCATAAAAAAAATATCAACACATTCTTTGCTAATAATATTGAGTAAAACATTCCTTTATCAACATCATTAGCAAGTTCTGAGCAACAGGATGATGAAAGTCACTCAAACAAGATATTGGTTCATCAAGAAGCAAGTGAAAATAGCATTGTTCTGGATAGTGAAGAGGCTAATGAAAAGGAGTATGCTACTAATCTACTCCATGACCTACCTCTTTTTGTTAAGTCCGATGAAGAAAATGTGGTTGTGCTCACACTAACAACAGATTTGGAGCAACTAGAGAATGTTGAGTACAGTGATGAGTTGTTGATCCAAGGAGACCACAAAGATGAGTCATCTTTGGAGTTTAGAGGCCTTGAAGAAAGTTACTATGAGGTCAAAGAGAGCCTTATTATTCATAAAACCAAAGAGGAGGTAGAAGAAGACTTGTTTTGGGATGAATTGGAAGTGTTTTGTTCTAGATTAAATGTCGATTCAACACCTTCTAAGTTAGAAAATCTTGAGCAGCAGGAGCAAAGCATGGAAGCAACCGTTCATTCAGCTAAATCACATGAAATAAGTGTTCCTAATAAGCATAATGAGGAAGAAGTTATGGTCTACTTTTTTGACCAGATGCCTTGTTTTATTGAAAAGGAGACTCATGAGCAACAACAAGAAAGTGAGTCATCCATGATTCATGATCAATCACAATATTCAAATCTTTTGAATCAACAAAAAGATGTAGCAATTATCGATGAAAGAGCAACCAATACAGATGCCTTTGAGTTTGTCATTTCAAGAGGATTCCCAATTAGGCATCTAGCCGACATGGAGGTCACTAAAGCACCATTAGCCATGCTTGCACCCAAGCATGACAACGCAACAAAAGAGGAACATATCAATCTTACCTTTTCATTTCAGAACAATAGTATGCACAATTTGTATGAAGAGGTATGTGAATATGTTTTATTTTTTACATTTTTTTTGGGTTGCTCACAAACATGTGAAATATTGCAAAGTCATGAGAAAGGGAATTTATTTCACCCAACCAGTTAACTGGTTTGTTTAACCAGCTTCTTTGCTGGTTAGGGTAGGTTAGAATAGGGTTGTTCTAGTTTTACGTTTCCCTAAGTGTTGTTCAACACAATTAGGTAGTTTCCTTTCTGATCTTTTATTTTTCAATAAGTTTCCAAGGTATCATGTTCTAATCTAGTGAGTTACAGAAGTTGTCCAGGTTTGTTTCCAAAGTTGTGTCAGATTTCTGAGTGACTTCGTGCCCAATAGATAAGACAAGGCAACTAGCCTTAAGTTTTTTTGCAGACAAACACCCCTATGAGGTCACCAAAAATGTTACTAAATTATGTTCACACCTAATTTAGCAAGGCCTAGATTCCAGTTGTTGCAAGGGAGATAAAAGAAAATTTAAATTGTCATTTCATCATCATGTTTTAGACATGTGTTTTAAATTAGATTCGGTTATTTTGTGCTATGTATTTAATTGAGAAAGAAAAATATACATGAATCACTGCATGAAATAAAATAACTAATTTTATTCAATAGAATGATTAAATATATCCCACACAAGCTGTGGGAATAACTAAAATAAGCCAATGTAATAAAGCATGCAAGCTATACATCTGAAGATAAATTAAAAGAAAAGAACACATGAGGAAAGTGATATCCATCATTGCCTTATCATGAAAGTTGACCCTCCTATCTAGCAACTTGATCTTCATGTCTTCAGCCTCTTGCCCCTGATCAGGAAGATAAGTCTACAAGGTTGGAGAAAGTTTTTATTAGGAGATTCAGATATATAAATTCATCATATTCCTTATTACCAGATATATAAATTGCAATCATTATGCATTAATGCAATTGGATCATTATTGGACATATGCAATAGATCAGGTCATCAGTTGAAAGTCAACTCATCATGAAAGAGATCAGTCAGCTTCCAGAAGTATGTTTTATGCTAACTTGATTTTTCACTATGCAGGTATGGGAAAAACTTATGCTACTATTTTGACTCATCGAATTAATAGAATTTGGGGTAGAAGTGGCTCCCACAAGGGTCAATCCTAGCGTGCTACCCTCATATTTTAAAAGAGGGATGAGAATAAAATTAAACATCATGTTTATCAATTTCAGCAAGTATCCATCTCCTATGATAGTGAAATGATGTGTTTCACTGTCATAAATGACAAGTGCTTGCTAAAATAGAACTCAATCAAAGAGGAACATAACCATGAGTGCAAGTTTTTATCTCTGAGTGATAGATCATTTAATGGAAGATATGACAATAAAAAGAGTTGGTATAGTCATCATAATAAAGGTAGTGCAATCACTTGAATGATAGTCTAGAGTAGTAGGTTAGATAGTATTCAAAGCTCATATGAAAAAGTATGCATGGAAGACATCATACATCCTATATATGTGTTCAAATCATTAGTGAACAATGGAAGACATTAGTTTCAAACCCATAAAGAATGGTGGGATCATACAATAATAGTACAAAATATGAGGTTGTAGTAAATGATCTTATTCTTTATGCTATTTCACTATACATTGAGCAAAGTTAAGAGATGCATCGTGAAATAAACATGTACCCAATATGAAGAAAGGCTAGAATAAAGTAGCAAGTTTAGAAGGATGATCCAAAGGTCATGAACAACAGGAGGTTTTCTTTTCATCACATATGGGACTATCATGAGAAAGTACAACATGAGAAACACTAAAGATGCAATGCACAGTCCATATTAATACATAGGGTATTAAATTAAAGTAGAAATTCAAGAAGGCATAGGAACCATTGATGAATATAAATGGAAATGGATGCATAAATTATATAATATGATAGATAGTGTAAAGCTAAACCACAGTCATAGTGCATAATGGATAGATTTATCAAGGGAAATTTACCCTAGTCTTAACACATGCCAAGGGTATATATGAGGTATGCAATGTGAGCCCATGGAACTTGTCAACTAAAAAGCATAGATATTTTCTATTTATTTCTTTTAAACTCAGGAAACAATCACTGTTAAGGTGGATGCATCTATTCTTGATTGTATTGATAAGTTCATGTCTTATCTTCATTTAGGCTCCTCTGAGAGGGTTAAATAGAAAAGGAAGAAAATCAAATCAAGGGCATGGCCAAAGTGCTCCAATCATTGGTCAATGAAGATAGAGTCAATTATATAAATAAATCAACCATTGTTGATGTTTTCTCTTAAATAGAAAAACCAAGATATGATTTCTCCTCCTCCATGCATAGGTCATCTGGATACAAAGGAATAGTTGTTTGTACCTAAAATATCTCTTGAAGAAGATGATGTTTGAAGTAGGATAAAAGAATACTAAAAGCATACCCTGGGTAAAATGTTGAGAAAACAAAAAGGTAAGGGTAGTTACTCTAACAGCAGGCCGGTTGATATGAGCACAAGTTTTATGCAATTCTTGAACTTAGTTGGTTAGCACAAGAAACAGGGTAATGATTTTTTACTCAGAAAATGAAGGAATATAAAAAAATAAATGCATTGAGTCTTTGACTTATACCGTACTATGCAATGGCATTGAATTATTTTAAAAAAATCATTTTTATTCATAGGGCAATATTTTCTTTCAGGAAATCTCATTATAATCTTGAATGATAGTATCACAACAAGGTGATTATGACAATGTTGGCCGCTATTACTTGGAATCATAGGGAATATAATGTTTCCCATGTGTTTAAAATCGATAGAAAATGGAAAAACAAGTCCTTGTTTCTTTATTTCAAGCAGAGACCAAGCAAGGAAAATGAAACCCTCAAAATAGTGGTATGCCATGAAAACCGCAGCCAATAAGCTGAAAATGCATCAAGAGTGGAGATAAAAGCCCTCAAAATACCAGTAAATCAAAAAATACAGTGAAGGATGAGTACTTTTAGAATATTTTTGTATGATAAAGCTTCAATATTCAACCCTTGATGGCAATGCAACCATGAAGTGCATAGTAAAATGAAGTATGAAGTGCATAAGCAAAGAAAGTTCACACATTTTTGTGCCTTTTATCATTCTTTTGTTGCATTTAAATGCAGAGAAAAGCGTTATTTCTTCTCAGAAAAAAAGAAGGAAACACAAAAAAAAAAACTATGGAGCAAAGCATACCACGTTTTGTTAATGAAAATCTACATTAAATGCCAAGATCTCGCCCAAGTTCCCCTCCAGAACCTTCAAGCAAACCGTCCTCTATTGGTGGCCCATGAAGTTCTCCAAAAGTTCGATGGAATAATAGAGTGCATTTACTTTCATTTGCATTGTTTTGTTTTAGGGTTTCAACCCTAGGATATGCCGACAAGTCTCAAAGGGATTTTTTGCCTTTCACTTTAATTTTTGCATGGAGACTAATATGCCTGTGGCAAATTTCATGCCTAGTAAGCTTTAAAATCCCCTTATGTATGCTAGGTGTGAGGAATTTTAATACTTTAGCATTTGCATTGACTCATATGGACGATTCATAGAGTTTTAATGTAAAATATAATTAAAATGATGTTTTATAAATCATTTTTATTATATTGTTTAGTGAGAAAAAGGGAGTTATGGCATATGTTGCAATCATATGGGATTTTTAGTTGAGAGTTTATGTCTTGCAAGAATTTAGGGGAGTTGAGAGAAGTTGGAAAACACATGCCAAAGATATAGGAGAGCTTTTATGGCTTTGGAGGGCATCTTGGAGCATTTTTAGCTTGCTTTTATGGTGGACTTGGTTAGGATTGACCATTTCAAGCTTATTGATGAATTTTAGAGATGGATTTGCTTGCCAAATTATGGGTTTCTTGTTGCATCCGACCCAAGGAAGCTTCTAGCTCCTTCTTTAGTGGAACTAATGGAGATTTGATGCATATATTCTCATTTTGACTCTTTTGGAGAGTTATTTATTACTTGTATTTTTCTACTCTATGACTTTTGTGTCCTTTGGAGAAAATACATACTTTTGTAACTCACATTTTTTGGACATGAATAAGGAAACCTTGGTTATAAATGATTTTGGAATTTTTCCTTGCTTCATTGTGTGCATTCAGATGATTCGAGAAAGCTATTTATGAGGTATTGTTATTTCCTTATAGTTTTTTCTCATGTTCAACACCTTTATGTAGGAGTTAGTTTATGCAGGTCATAATCTGTGTCAAATTTTGTGAAAGGCTTATAATTTGTGAAGTCACCTTCCTTCTAGAAGTCTGAACATCAAGACCTTATTACGAAATACTTATGCAAAGGCATACAAGAATGAGTTGTGCAAGTTTATTTTCAATCATTGTAAGCAAGTGTTGATTTTCTAAGTTTGTGTTCAAGTTTAGTTTGGTGTATCACATTAGGAGTAGTATTTTCAGTTTATGTACTCCTTCTTACCCCTTTTCCCAGTAAATCAGTTTTAGGTGACACCATAGGAAGCCGACCTTCTCCAGAGGTTGAAATTTGCTTACAAGTTACCCACATCTTTAGAGTTCTTCCCATGTTTCAGTGGATTATCAAATTTCATATTCAACAGGGTGCAAATCCAAGAGATAATAATTGCAACATGATATTCAAGTAATCCATTTGATATCAAATGATTATGAACACGTTATTGTATACACAATAGCATCACATATACATATATTCATATTTATACATATGTTATACTCATATGGACATCATGTTATATCCAATTTACATTTATGTCGACATATGCATATATATGCATATGTGCATATATCCTGAACACTCATTTAACCATACAATCAAGCATTGTAACATAGGGAAGAACTCATAAGATCCAAACATATAAAATCATCCAAGAATGAACTTGACAGTAATCAAGACCCTTACTAATGCAAACACATCATACTAAAGATGACATACTGTAGACACGTAAAATGTACATGCACCTGATTTTGATCATATGAACATTGTTTCATCTTGAATCATACTCTCGGCTTATCAACACCTTTCATCCCTTAATTAAATAAATCATTATTTATTTAATTAGGTCTTTCTCCTCTGCTAATTAAATTAATCAATTTGATTTAATTAATCCTCAATCCCTCTTTAATTAAATAATTTATTTTATTTGATTGTCTCTAAAGTCCTCTTATTAAATTGAATAAATTAAACCTTATTTAATTTAATCTAACATTATTCCCTTTAGTTAAATAAATCAAATCATTTATTTAATTAAATCATTTCCTCTCAAATTTGATTTAAATTAATTCATCTATTTAAGTCTAAATTGTCAGATCACCCAATTCTTCATTAAATTAATTGAAACCTTGATTAAGCTAATCTCTCTCACTAAAATCCTCTAGATAATGCAACTTGCACAATAAATCAATTACTTTGATCTATTTAATTCTCTATTTTCCCTCACAAAGCATCAAAAGGGAATATTCCCTCATTTTGAATTCAAAAAGGCCAAGTGGACTTGGTCCTTCCAACAAGACATTCAATTCCTCTTACATGTCCTTGTGCATTGAGCCAAGTGACATTAACTCCATTTCTTTCTCCCTCCAACATGTCACATTCAAAATTCAAATTTGAATCCAATGGAATTTATCATGCACATTGACCAAAATGTGTTCATTCCTCCTCCAATCGCATGTGGACAAGTGGCCTCTTCTCATTGGTTGGTCTTTTATCCCACATTCATCCAAATCCCTCATTCTTCCAACTTGGGAATCTATAAATGAGAGACTCTTCCTCATGCAATCATCCACAATTTGAGTAAATTTACTATACTCAAATCCATCATCATCCACAATCTTCATGCAAAGTTACTCTCTTCACATTGAGAGCTAATTTTTTCCATTGCACTCAATCATCCACCATTTTCATAAATTGTAATAAGGTTATGCTCAAATCTCTTTGGAGATTTGACCATTGTTCAATCAACCCACATTACAACTTAGGAATTGGGAAAGGGCCAATTGCAACACTTCATTGGCACCAACTCCCCCATGGGATCATCATTCTATTAGCTTGATTAGGATTTAATTTCATTTCTTGTATTGTGTTCTTCATCTTTGTTCCTAATTTTAAGTTTAAATAGATGGATTTTATGGGGAATCTCTCATACTTGTTTGCATGCATTTGAACTAACAACTAATGTGTTTTGTTGCTCTTGTGCATTTGCAGGTTTAGGGGTTCACACATACCAATTCCCAACACTATGTTTAGACTCAACCATTCTACTGTGAGTGTGTGTGTAGCTCATATAGGTTTCATTTAGGGTTATTTGATCAATCACTTCTTCTGAGTGATACTTCCCCTCCACTTGGAGGATTGAACATGTCCCTGCAACCAGCTCAGTACATTTGTAATGGTAGTTAGACATTCATAATAAATCTTTATGCATCTTAAACTATAGCATATTCATATAGCAATGTATATTCTTCATCAATGTAAACATAACCACTTATTTATCAAAACTTTATCATAATACATATTTCAATATTCCAATCATTTAGAAAACATATCAAAATCACGATTGCATTTACCATCCTATTTACCTATGAAGGTAAAAGTAAATCAGTAATAACAAGATGGGGTGTAACAACTTATTCTGCTTAGCCTGATACATTCTTGTGATTTGATTTACAATAAGTTAAAAATCACCATCAATGTGAAGATTTTTAAAGTTCAATGCCATCAAAATATGTAAGCTAGCAATAAGGGCTTCATACTCAACAATGTTATTAGTATAATGAAATTTTAATCTAAAGGATAGAGGAATCAACTTCCCTTCGAGTGAGATTAAAACTATACCTACCCCAAAGCCATTTTGAAATATTGATCCATCAAATACATCTCCCATGTAGGTTCATGGTCCAATGCAAATAAATTTTCATCTATAAATAAATCTAGATTAAGGAAGGAGTGAGATGAGGGAGCTTCTGCCAATTGATCGATAACATCTTTCCCTTAATCATTTTCTGGGTTACGAATTTAATATCAAACTCAAAGAGTAACATTACCCATTTTCCCAACCTTCCAAAAATATTGGTTCTGGTAAACAAATGTTTAAGAAGATCAAATTTTACAATAACATGGGTTGAGACATGGAGAAGATAATTTTGTAACTTTTGTGTTGCAAAAATGAGAGCGATACATTGTTTCTCCATGAAAGAATGCCAAGTCTTATAATCAATTAGAATACAACTAATGTAATAGATTTCTCTTTCTTTACCATCATCATCATGTTGATCTAATAAAGCTACCAATGCATGAGGTGATGTAGAGATATAAAAAAAAAAGGATCTATACTGCATAGCCAACATCAAGATAGGAGGATTGGCCAAATAACTTTTGATTGACTTAAAAGATTTGTCACACTCATCATCCCATTAGAAATGGATATCTGTCTTCATCAAAAGGGTGAATGGAAGGGTACAATCAACCAACTAAGATACAAATATACGAATTTCTTGAATCTTCCCTTGTAAAATAAATAGTTCAAAGATGTCTTCAGGTGGGGACATATTAATGATTGCATCAACTTTATTTGTTTCAACTTAGATTCCACAGTGAGAATGATAAATCCTAAAAAAAAAATTGGCATCTATGCCAAAGACACACTTAAGAAGATTTAGTCTCATCTTATAGAGTTGAAGCCTTTCAAAAATAAGACAAAGATTTTTGACATGACCTTGATGAGTTGTAGACTTAACCAAGATTTCATCAACATAATATTCTAAAATTTTGTGAATGAAATCATGAAAGATGACCCATCATCCATTGGTAAGTTTCTCCAACATTCTTTAACCCAAATGAAATGACTACATAACATAAGGTACCCCAAATGGTTATGAAGGTTATCTTATATTGATCTTCTAGGTTAATACAAATCCGATTATATTATTATATAAAATATATTATATTATATAGCCTGAGAATCCATCCATAAAAGATAATAAGGCATGTCCTACGATCGAGTCCAAAATCATATCGATATTAGGCAATGGGAAATCATCCTTAAGATAAGCCTTATTGAGATCATGAAAATATATGAAAATATGAATACGGCCATCAGGTTTACTAATGGAGGCTATATTCGATATCCAAGGTGAATATTCAATTAGACAGATAAAACCAACTTTTAGAAGCTTTTCTATCTCAATCTTGATTGATAGGGCAACCTTGGGATTCATTCTATGAATCTTTTATTTAATGGGCTTGGCATCAAGACACAGAACAATATTGTGACCATCACAGACTCATCAATACTAGGTATTTCCTCATATGACAAAGAAAAAATATAAAAACCTTCTACCATGTAAGAGTTGAAGATTAGCTCTACACCCAATACCACCTGCAAAAATAATGAAAACCTTCTACAAGAGGGTATGCAAGAATATGATCTTGCTTGATATTAATAACCATTAAAATGATGATGAGATATGAAGTATACTACATATGAGTACAATGACCTTTCGTATATAGGAAATATGAAGAATAGAATTAAACATGATTGTGACATGTGTCTTAATCCTATTACATGTGACAAATAACAACATAACTATGTGGTAATCAACCATTACAAGCTAGATAAGATAAGCTTTAGAAAATCCAACTAAGACTTCTAGAAGCAATCTTAAATCCTAAGTAAACTTAACATATGAATAAGTCACATAAGTCCCTAGTAAGATAAATTACTAGGTACAAGACATATATTCACACCAATAGTAAGTGTTGAAGATTAGCTCTATACCCAAGAGCACCTGCAAAAATAATGAAAACCTTCTACAAGAGGGTATACAAAAATATGAGCTTGCTTGATATTAAGACCTATCAAAATGATCATAAAGTATGAAGTATGTTACATATGAGTACAATGACCTTGATTATATAGGCAAGGTGAAGAATAGGATTAAACATGATTATGACATGTGTCTTAATCCTATGGAATGTGACATATAACAACCTAACTACCTAGGAATCAACCATCACAAGCTAAATAAAATAAGTTCTAAAAAATCCAACAAAGACTTCTAGAAGGAATCTTATATCCTAAGTAAACTTAACATGTTAATAAGTCCCCTAATTCCTTAGTAAGATAAATTACTAGGTACAAGACATATATTCACACCAACACACCCCCATAAGTGAAACATAGGGAGAAGATTATGTTGAACAGTCCAAATAACTGAGAGGGGGATGAATTAGTTATTATAAAACAATTTTCTTATCCTTAATTAATCGAAAACAAAATCAAATCAATTAGATAGAAATTAAACAAATATGAACATGAAAGGACTTAACAACACCATGCACAAGGAACACCAGAATTTACATGGAAACCCAAGATGGGAAAAACCATGGAGAATGCTAATTCTCAATCATAAAACACTAGTTAAGGTGACACTGGTTAAGGTGATTTTTTACAAGGGATCACTACCAAAAATTCTCACTGTAGGTAAGGCTCACTACCAGTTGGGTTCATTGCCTAGATTTTACAACCAAAGAGTAAAAAAAGGCTCACTACCAAAAGAGGAAGGCTCACTACCTTCATAAAATGGTTCACTACTAGAAGAGTGATGAGAAGGGAATCCATCACAGAGATAATTGTCACCAACAACCACACCAGAAGAAAACTCACTATCTTTTGTCTCTGGTATACTTTTACACAATATCTAGATTTTCATATTTGCATTCACCACACTTTCTTTCATCGAACAGAATCAAATTTTACTTATACCAATCTGTGCCTTATAATTTTCCCAAGTCAGCCAAGCACAATTCCATTTCATAATTTCATAAACTCCTAAGTTAGTTGAGCAAAATTTTAATTAGGTCAACAAAAAAGATTTTTTGGTGGAAGGGAATGAAACATGGACTATACATAACTTCCTCGCTCAAATCAACATGCTACATATTAACCATGATATCCAGAACCAAGGAGTAGGATATACATATTACAATGCAAGAAATATTCTAGGACACACTAACCACTTTCTAGATAGGTTTGAACCCCAAAGAGTGTATCTCATTATGTTACAAAGTGTATGGGACCAGGACAAGTACAACCAAAGATAGATCATCACAACACAACATTCAGAGCACACCAATCCATATCACCAAAGTGCCAAATTCAGTACTTAATCAATTCAACCAAGATATGTTGACATCAATGACAACCATTAATAACAACAACAAAATCACATTCCAACAATCTCACCCTTTGTCATTGATGGCAACATTCATCAATGACAAACCAAACAACTTAGCAACAACATCAACATCATCAAGGAACATCTTTTCTTCTTCCCCTTTGACATCAAGGACAAAGGGAAAATACTCCCCCTGAGAAACTTACTTTGTTTCCCCTATGAGGAAGCCACCAAGCATTGATCCAGATAAGAGTGAGCATTTAATACCCTAGACCAATGCACACCTTGGTTCAAATTATTGTAGATCCAGAGGGGGCAGAACCCCTAACTTCTGCTAGAGATAGTCAAAATTATCTTTGCTCAACGGTTTTGTGAAAATATCTGCAATCTGCTCTTTTGTGGGTACACACTCAAGTCTTACCTCATTCTCCAATACCTTATCTCTCAAGAAGTGATATATGATGGATATATGCTTTGTTTTGGAGTGTTGTACCGGATTATTGGAAAGGTTTATTACACTGGTATTAAGACACATTATTGAGATTGGTTCATCAAATCAGATCCCAATTTCCATCAGTGTTTGTTTCATCCATAGTACTTGAGTGCAACATAAGGATGTTGCAATGTATTCAACTTCAGAAGTAGATAAAGATACAAAATCTTATTTCTTGCTCGACTAAGCAACCAACTAGGAGCCAAGGAAATAACCTCCACCACTTGTGCTTCACTTTTTATCAACACACCTATCCCAATCAACATTAATATAGACTATCAAAGTGAAATCTAAATCCTTTGGATACCATAGCTCGATATCTTTTATACCCTTCAAATATCTGAAGATCCTTTTTACTGCAACAACATGTGATTCCTTTGGTTCTTGCTGAAATCTAGCTACTAGACAAACAACATACATAATGTCTAGTCTAGTAGTTGTCACATATAAAAATCCTCCAATCATTGGCATGTACATACTTGCATCAGCTTTAGATGACTCATCTTCTTTTGTCAACTTGCATCTGGTAACAATAGGTGTACAAACCGGTTTGGAGTTCTCCAACCCAAACTTCTTCAATAATTCTTTGGTATACTTGGATTGGGAAATGAAAATTCCTTTGTTGTTCTGGTTTACTTGCAATCCAAGAAAAAAATTCAACTCACCTATCATAGACATCTCAAATTATGTTTGCATTTCATCTATAATTTTTTTGCACATATCATTATTTCCTCCAAAAATTATATCATCAACATAAACCACAACAATCAATATTTGATCTAAGTGAATTCTATAGTATAGATTACTGTCAGCAGATCCCTTTTGAAATTCTTGTCCAATCAAGTACTTGTCTAATCTTCCATACCAAGCTCTAAAAGCCTGCTTCAATCTGTATAAAGATTTCTTCAACTTGCAAACAACATTTGGGTCACTTCCGGACTTAAATCCCTCTATTTGCTCAATGTAGACTTCTTCCTTCAATTCTCCATTCAAGAATTCAGATTTTACATCCATTTAATAGACTTTGAAATCCTTAAAAGCTGCAAAAGCCAAGAATATCTGGATCGCTTCCATCTGGGCAACATGGTCATATGTCTCTTCAAAGTCAATACCTTCGATCTGAGTGTAATGTTTGCAAACTAATCTTTCCTTGTTTCTCATTACCTTTCCATTTTTTTCCATCTTATTCCGGAATACCCACTTTGTTCCAAATACTTTTTTTTCTATCAGTAAGGGCACAAGCTCCCAAGTCTGATTTTTCTCTATCTAATCAAGCTCTTCTTTCATAGTATTTGGCTCAGTTTCTGAGAGTAGACACAGTAACACTTGCTCTTGGGTTGCTTTTCTTCTTGTGATGATTCCTTTATTCTCATCTCCAATAATCTAATTTTATGAATGGTTTCTCTATACATACCTTGGATTTTTTGTTGAAGTTGTCGGAGCCTCTTTTGTCTCTTCTTCTTCTTTTCTTCTTTGTCATCTGAGTTATTTGATTCATATTCAATATGCCTGTTAGGATTTCTTTGAGCATCTTCATCTACTTTCACATTCACACTTTCAACTATCTTGTTTAGTCTCTTGGTGTAGCATCGGTACACTTTTCTTCTTGTAGAGTAACCCAAAAATATACCTTCATCAGCTCACTGTCGAACTTTCCAATAGTTTCCTCATCTCTCCAGATGTAGCATTTGCTTCCAATTTTTTTGAAGTACTTTATTATGGAATCTCTTCCATGCCATAGCTCATATGATGTCTTTCCATTTTTACTCTGGAATAGTACTCTTTTAAGAGTGTATATAGTTGTGTGTATCGCTTCTCTCCAGTACACCCGTGGTAAACCTACTTCCATGATCATTATTCTAGCTACTTCTTGAACTATCTGATTCATTCTTTCCACTATGCCATTTTGTTGTGGTGTTCATGGGGCAGATAGTTGTCTTTTAATGCCATGCTTCTCATAGAACTTGTTGAATTCATCAAAAGTGAACTCTCCTCCTTTATCAGATCTTAAGCACTTTATCCTCTTGTAAACTTCTTTCTCAACTCTTTTCTTGAAAATCTTGAATTTTTCTAGAGCCTCTGATTTTTCTCTTAAAAATGTAACCCAAGTTAGTCTCGAAAAATCATCTACTAATAGCATGGAATATTTCTCACCTTGCAAGCTTCTTATTTTTGTTGGACCACATAGGTTACTGTATACAAGGTCCAACAATCTGGTAGATGATGCTTCTTTTCCTCTGAATGTTCCTTCGGTCTGCTTTCCTTCTTGACATCCTTTGCAAATAGTGTTGTCTAGTTTGGTCAGTCTTGGAAAATCTATGTTTTCCCTAGCTAAAATTATCCTTACCAAGTTATCAAAGTTGATATGGCACATCCTCTGGTACTAGAGCCAATTGTCATTGCTCTGAGAAAATAGGCATCTCTTTGCAGCTCTTTCTAGCTGATACATATTCCCACTTGTTCTTTTTCCTATTGTAATAACAATTCTGGAACTCTTTCGGATCTCACAACCATCATCCTAAAATACAACATTATAGCCATTCTCACACATTTGTCCAACACTCAAAGTATTACGATATAAACCCTTCACATAGTAAACATTGTCAGTGTTATGTTTTCCATCAAAGGTAATAGAACTAATTCCATCATATTTCTCAAGCTTTACAAACTTAATTTTATCACTGGTCATATGATTCTAACATCCACTATCAATCAACCATTCATCTCTACTTATTTTGACAAATAATGTAGTTTCAGTGTTATCATTAGATTCCAGATAGATATTAGAGATATCAAATCTAGGTTCATCCTTTTCTACCAAAAAAAAACAATCCTCATGATCTGATTCATCATCTGAAATACTGGCATTCTCATTAACATAATAGGCCTTCTTATTGATCTTTTTAAATTTATGCCTTGTTCTTTTCTCTGGACACTTATTTTCCATATGACCAATCTTTCCACATCTAAAGCATTTAAGAGGTAGCATACCTTTGTAATTTTCGATACCTTTCTTCAGTTTTCTTGTGAAGTTTGCTTCCAACTCATTTGAAATTTCACTATTTGGATCATCTTTTGTATTTGTGGCTTTGAAGACTATTTCAGATTTCTCCTTTTCTTTTCCAAATTTTCTCATCTCAAACGTGCTCAAGGTTCCAAATAGTTTCTCTCTAGTGAATTTCTTTGGATCATAAACTTCCTCAATAGCTGAGATCTTTTCATTGTAGCTCTCTGATAGGTTCATCAGAATATTCTCCATAACATCATCTATTAGATTGCCTCCTTGATTTTTGACTTCATTTACTACACTGCCAACTCTCTAAAAATAGCATGCTATATCCTCACTTTCTTCCATCCTCAAGTTTTCATATCTATGCTTAACTATCAACTTATTTGATAATTTGACTCTATCATTTCCTTCATATATTTCTTTCAACTTTTTCCAAACATCATAAGTAGTTTCCAATGAAATAAATTTTGTTAACTCAATCTTGGAAAAAGCACTGAAGATTGCATACCTTTCCTTCTCATTATCTTCATAGGCTGAAATCTCATCCGCACTAGAAGGACCACTTGTCAGTTCAACATATTTTGTCTCAACAAATTTCCAAGTTTTTTACCCTATAGAAATCAGGTAACCTCTCATCTGCACTTTCTAGAAACTGTAGTCAGATCCATCAAACATTGGAATTGTCAATTTTTGCACCATCAGATCTACCCCAAGTAGTTAAGCTTTCCTTCAAGGAACCAAATCTCTAGTACCAATTGTTGAATAGTCTGGATAACTAAGAGGGGGGGTGAATCAGTTGTTATAAAAAAAAATTCTTATCCTTAATTAATTTGAAACAAACTCAAATCAATCAGATAGAAATCAAACATATATGAACATGAAAGCACTTAACAACACCATGTGCAAAAGGAACACCAAAATTTATGTTGAAACCCAAGATGGGAAAAGCCATGAAGAATGCTAATTCTTAATTATCAAACACTGATTAAGGTGACACCAGTTAAGGTGATTGTTTACAAGGGCTCATTGCCAAAATTGTTCATTGCAGGTAAGGTTCACTACCAATTGGGCTCATTGCCCAACTATTATAGCCAAAGATTAAAAAAGGCTCACTGCCAAAAGAGGAAGGCTCACCACCTTCAAAAAATGGCTCACTTCTAGAAGAGTGATGAGAAGGGATTCCACCAAAGAGATATTTTTCACCAACAATCACACTAGAAGAAAACTCATTTTCTGCTATCTTCAGTATACCTTCACACAATATTTGGATTATTAGATTCGCATTCACCACACTTGCTTTCATCAAACGAAAACAACTTTTATTTATACCAATCCATGCCTTCATAATTTTCCCAAGTCGGCCAAGCACAATTCCATTTCATACTTCCATAAAATCCTAAGTTGTTCGAACACAATTTGAATTAGGTCACTACAAAAACATTCCCATAGTGGAAGGGAATGAAACATGGACCAGACATAACTTCCTCGCTAAAATCAACACTCTACATATTAACCATGATATCTAGAACCAAAGAGTAGGATATACATATTACAATGCAAGCAACATTTTGGGACACACTAACCACTTTCCAGATAGGTCCAGACCCAAAATAGTGTATCTCATTATGTTACAAAGTGTATGGGACTAGGACAAGTACAACCAAAGATAGATCATCACAGCACAACATTTGGAGCATACCAATCCGGATCACCAAAGCATCAAATCCGTTCCTTAATCAATTCAACCAAAATATATTGACATCAATAACAACTAGTAATGACAAAAACATCACATTCCAACAAATTATTATGCAAATTATGCAAAAAAGATGCAAAAATGGGTTTCGACTACAAGGCCATTTAAGTACCCATGTACAAATGAAAATGCAATCTCTCACAAATGGAGAAAAGGAGAAAAACCAGCGGGACAAAACTCCTCCCCAAAAGAGAGGAAAGAAACAATTAAGTGATGAAGGATGGAGGACTCCATGATACCCCCAAGTACACCATGTATCACATATATACATTACAAATGGCCTTCTAGAAGAGGGAAAGAAATATACCACATAGCCCCCCATAATGAAGTAGCTCCAAAACCACTGAAGAATGTTTGAAGACAAAAGAGAATCCAATGTCAACAAAAAATATATCTCCCCTTGGGAAGAAATGGATCCAATGGTTGATGTTGAAGAAACCTCATCTCTATGATGAAGCAAGACGGAAGAAGCCTCAAGAATAAAATATTTGAATATGCATCAAGAGCCTCTAAAGATATCAAAACAAAATCAAGTGTGACCCCAATCAAGGAAGATGACAAAGAATGTGAAGACGCATGAGAAACCTCCAAAGATGAATGATCAAAGAGGAGAGAAACCTCCTCAAACATGTCCTCCAAATCTGCAAAAGAGGAATGACAAGCCAAATATGATATACTTGTCATGAAACCATCTTGCAAAGGAAAATCTAGAAAAAAAAAATGAATCCTTCACATCTGAAGTCTTGGAAACCAAGTCAACACTCAAATCTAAAGTAGGAGGTGATGAAACCTCATCACATGGATGAAGAAGAGAAAGGTTCAACCAACCACCACAACCACCACATAAACAAATACCCACACTAGAATTAGGATAATGATCCTTAGAATATTCACCATTAGGAACAGAGTGGGAAAAGTTATAGATTTGCATCATGATCAACCCTACCAACTGCAACAAGTTGCCTACTATGTATATCTTGAATGAACACTGAATTTGGAGTGAACTCAATGGACTTACAACCTTATAGTATTTGATATATAGAAAGAATATTATGCCTAATATTAGGTATAAAAAGAACATCATGAAAGCCACATTGGGCACATCAATAACCCCTTTACCAAATACATCCAAATAAAAACCATTGGCCATCAAGATCTTCATGATTGAAGTATGCCTCAAAGAAGAATACCTATCAGGTTGGCCTAATATATGACATGAAGCTCCAAAGTCAATAATCTAATTTTGAGACTAATCAACATGTGTTACAACAAGAGTGTGTCCTTTCATCTTATGATCATTTATCATATCACTTCCATTATCAATTCATGTAATCCCTATGTGTGTATAATATGGTAATTGAGAAGAGGAAGATGATGAACTTGTAGATTTAGAAGGCAAATAAATGTTGTGTTCCTTTAAAAGTTTCCTCATTTCATGTAACTCTTTCTTATAACATGTTTGTTCACCATGCCTTGGTTTTTTGCAATAACCACACATAACCTTCTCCCTGTTAGGTTTATCCTCTCTAGGAGAGGTGTGAGTATCATTAGATTCTATCATAGGTTTTGACTTCTTCTTTCCTTTACTTTTAGGTGATGATACAATCAAATCATGACTCTTATAATTTGAATCAAGTTGACTAAGTTTAGCTTGTTCTATAGTCAACCTATCACAAAATGTCTCAAAAGAAGGCATGACAAATGAATTACCTAATCCATCCATTGTAGCGTAAAAGGAAGTAGAAGAGTATGTAAATGAACCTTTCAACTTAGAAAAAATAAAGAAGATGCATTCCTTATCAATTTTATCTTTACCACAACCTCCCAATTGTGACCTTAATGATTTAAGTTTTACCAAGTAGTATTCAACGATAGGAAAAGAATTTGTGGATAATGATGTCAATTCTGCCTCTAACTGCATAGCATTAATTTCACTAACTGAACCAAATAATTCCTTTTACTTATCCCATACTTGCTTAGAATTATTACACTTCTCAATATGGAAGAACAAGCTGTCAGAAACATGCATAGAAATCAAACACATAGCCTCATAACATTTGTTTCTATGAGAAAATATTTCATATTCTCTAGAAAAAATAGGTTGTTCATCATCCAATGTGGACCATAAACCCTTGGACCAAAGCAATCTCAACATTCTCACCTTCCATGTATGATAATTATGAGGAGTTAAAACTTCAAACCCTAGTTCAACCATTAGGTCAACAAGTACCAAGAGTGCAAAATAGACAAATATTTGAATCAAACAGATACAAAACCTCCCAAATCTGAATATACAACTAAAAATGAAGCTCCCCATAAACAAAATTTCTCCAAAAGATAGGATGTCTAAATTATTAGCTAAAAATAAAATATGCAAAAATCTGAATAAATGACACTTGGGGCTGAATCTAAAAAATTACATGAACCAAATGAAAGAGCTCCTAAATATCTTCCAATTGTAACTTTAATCACAGAAAATTAGATAAATTGGCAAAAAGTTATGAGATCAGAGGTCTAAAAGGGTAAACACACTTTGACTGTCAATAAATTTTACCTATAGAAAAATAATGAAAAATGATTTGCACCACTGGGAAGTACACATAACCAATTTTTTGTCAATATCTCGTTTACAAAATTTTGATATTCTAGAGAAAAGTTATGCTCTGTTCAATAAAACTACTTAATTAGGGCCTAAAAAACTAACTAGAGGAAAAAAAATAAGCCCTTGTGGGTTGGCCCTCAGTCCTTCACATGACCATGTGTTTTGTTGTGCCAAAATATAACCTGCCACCCAGGCAGGTGGTGGGGCGAAGGGATGAGGTGGCGGGTGGGTTGCGCCACCCACAAGAAAAGCTCCTCAGACAATCCTCGACCTATGATATGACTAGGGCTCTACGTGAAAGGGGCTTGGGAGATTTTGACTGAGCTAACAAAAGGATAGTTAGTAGAGAATTCCGACAAAAACTGTAGCATGGTACGGGACTACCGAATGTGGCAGAAAAAAATTATATTTTATTTTTAAATAAATCTAACCAAAATTTCTAATAAAACCCACAATGATTAACAGTTTTTCCCCCATACCAATTTTAGCCTGAAATAAAATAAATCATAGAAAATTATTGTTAAATAATCTTTTCTGCAAAATTGCACCATGTAGTTGGGGGGTCTACAACCTGCCAAGGTAATTTTTTTTGCCTCATAAACAATTGAAATATAGGCATATTTTATATCAAACTTCATCTCTTAGGCCTTTTGAAGATGATGGTGAGGTTGATTTGGTCTGAATATGCTCTGAAAGCTTTGCTACCTCAGGATCTTGTAATTCTTCAAACCCTTATAACTTTGGAAAAAAATGTCAAGTTTAGGTGAAACAAAAGTTGATCTTAACTTTCTCAACCACCTTGAACTCAAATTTGAGATCAAATTTCCTCCAACATGAGCCAAAAATGACCTTCAATGAAGACCCACATAGAGAATCCTCCAAATTTAGTTATTTTTCAAGTTTTTATGATTCCCAAGTTCACCATATGATACAAGGGAAGAGCATACTCAACCTTACTAAAAATAACCTAGATCACTCACTAGCAATAGCTCAACCCTTAGATTTGAGAAGGGTTTTGTAAGGCTTGGCTCTGATACCATGTGAGAGCTAAAGATTAGCTCTATACCTAAGACCACCTACAAAAAACAATGAAAACCTTTTACAAGAGGGTATACAAGAATACGAGCTTATTTGATATTAAGACCTATCAAAATGATGATGAGGTATTAATTATATTATATATGAGTACCATGACCTTTCTTGTATAGGTACGGTGAAGAATAGGATTAAACATGATTATGACATGTGTCTTAATCCTATGAGATATGAAAAATAACTACCTAACTACCTTGGAATCAACCATTACAAGCTAAATAAGGTAAGTTCTAAAAAATCCAACTAAGACTTCTAGAAGGAATCTTATATCCTAAGTAAAATTAATATGTGAATAAGTCCCCTAAGTCCTTAGTAGGATAAATTACTAGGTACAAGACATATATTCACAACAACAAAGAGAAACCTTATTGAGGTCAAGGAAATCCATGCAAATATAAATATAACCATCAGGTTTAATAGCGACGATTATATTCGATATCCAAGGTGAATAGTCAATAAGATAGATAAAACCAAATTTTAGAAGCTTTTTTATCTTGGTCTTGACTAATAGGGAAACCTTGGAATTCATCTTGTGAATCTTTTATTTAACAGGCTTGGAATCAGAATATAGAATGATATTGTGAACCACCACAGACTGATCAATACCAGGCATGTCCACATATGACCAAGCAAAAATATCAGGATGAGAATGTAATATATCAACATGTTGCTTATATTCTTTTGAAGAGAGACATTTTACAATCTTAATCACCTTTTCATAAGATTTAGGATCTATGAAAAATTCAGAAGTATCCCCCTTAAGGAGAGTACTACGATCTTTAGAATGAGGTGTAGGATTTTTATCATTCACATTAGAAAAAGGGGCCTTCTCATCTATACTCATAACATATTCTCCAAAATATGCCTATTTATTCAAGAAATACGAGATTTGTCATTTATGGTGATAAGAAGCTAAGTCAGATTAGGCATCCAAGAATTATTTTAGTGTTTCCTCTGAAGAGAAAACATCTAGAGGAACTTCGTTAGAGTCTACCTTGTTTACAATTAATTCAAGATGAACTAATTTAAGAGAAGGAGGCTTGATGGAAATCATGTTGACATTCAACCATGGTTTCCTCTTAGACTTTTTGTGATAGTATCAAAGTCCCATCTTATACCCATGAGAATCAAACTCTATGGGAACTTTAATACCTTGTTCATTGCATCCACAAATGTCACCTCCATAGCCATATTTAGAAAGGAGATTGAAACCTGGACGATAATGTGTTTAAAATTCCTAGGAAGGAGGAGGATCAATGTAAAGAGTGTGATCCCAACTATGAGCATCACCCTCCTTTATAGGTACATAATCATCCTTCTTAAGATGAACACAAACACTAGCCTCCTTAACATAAACATTATTATCTTCCTTAGCAGAGGCAAGATCATCTTCCTTAATAGGAATATAATCATTTTCCTAATAGGAGGACAATAAAATTTCTTGAAAGAGGTGTATGAGATTGTCAGAATGTCTAGGTGGATAGGATCTACTTTATACTCCCTGATATGGGGTTTGATAAATTCCAAGGACCTCCAGTCGTCACCAAGACATGTATACAATTTAGAAGAAGTGGAAGAGGTAGAGTTAGGATTCTCTTCTTTAGGACAATATTCCTTAGGGATGTCTATCTCAAGAGTGGCCTTTGAAACATGCACTACCATAGTAGATGTCAACACACTAGAAGATAATGAAAGAATACAAATTTTAAGAGTAGAAGCAACCAAGGCTCGACCAACAGTTGTCATCTCACAAAGGTGTATAGCATCAAGATCAGCCCTGATTGTGATTACTTCATTATTAGCAACAAAATTTATAGAATGATGCAAAGTAGAAGTGATTACTCCCAAAGCATGAATACATGGTCTTCCCAAGAGGATGTTGTAAGGTAATGATCCTGGCATAACGTATACCATGGTGGGTATGGTAACAGGTCCCAAACTTAGAGGTAATATTATCATGCCTAAGGCTTTTCAACTGGGGATATTGAATCCATGAACATACAAAGAAGAAGTAGCAAGAGAAGTTGGATCAATTTTAATTTTAGGTAACAAATCGATGCTATATATATTGAGTGTTGAACTAGTGTCAATGAGAGCACGTCTAATACCAATATTATTAATATTAATTATTATCATTAGAGGATCCTCTTTCTTCTATACTTAAAAAGGTCAAATTTCATGTGGATGAAATGCAATATCTAATGAATCTACACAAATATGAGCTATCAATTCATTAAAAAAAATTGGCCTAGTGGAAAGAAGGTAAGAGGATATTTTACAAGGCTTCCTAAAGCACACCTTGATAAACCATAGTAGTATAAAGAAAATCCCTAAGTGAGATCATGGTAGGAGTAGCGTGAAGCCGCTCAACAAGATTGTACTCACCAGGTGCCTTAGATGTAGGTTTAGGTGCTTGAGGAGGGCTTATTTAAGAAGGTGGTAGAGAAGTAGGTTGATTAAGATTTTTTTTATTCCTTCTAGTATTGTAATTATAGGCTACTACTCTATAAGAGGGAGTCTTAGATTGCATAAATCTTGTGTAAAGGTCTGGTGTATTATTCACGACAAGAACCCCACAAATAGATAAAATTATTTTAGGAGAAGGGCTAGTCAAAGTCATGTAAATGATGGGTCTCTCGAGCCTTTGAGGGGTAACGAAGACTACAAAAACATTCACGAACTCTTTGAATTGCAAAGAAGAAGGTTGTGATGAAGAAGTTTATTTATCAGATTTATGGATAGAAGGAGATGCCTCTAAGAAATCATCTAGGGCCTTATCCAACATATTGAAATCTTGCTTAGAGAATGCATTATCAAAAGCATTTAAATTTTGAAGTAAAATATCCCACATGATTTCATTCATGTTAGGTTCACCAAAATATAAAGGAGAGGATTCACTACTCTCGAGACCCAAGACAAACAAAGTCTACAAGGAGGAAATAGTCCTTGGTTACCTCAAAGTACAAAGCTCAGGTGACAAGGATAGAAAGCAAATAATATTTAAACTACTTAATTAAATGAAAGCTAGACTACTGGGGATGAAATGATAAGATTGCTTAATAACAGACAATATTGATAGGATTACAACCTATAGATTATAGAAATAAAAACCTTAAAATTTACACATTTTGGCCCTAGAACGGAAAATCATCAACCACAGACAATAGCACACCACTGCAAATATTTTGCACATTGTGTTGTCCCTATCAAAACAAAGAGTAAAAAACTTAAATCTACAATGTCTAGCTCCTCGAATCTATACATCTACACACAAGAAGGACAAGGAGAAATGTTGGGGTTGTTTCAGGGCTAGCCTCAGTCAAACCACCATTTTTGTGTTTCCACCTCCACAGATATCCAGATAGATAAATATAGAAAAAATGACATGAAATATAAAAGAGGTGTGATAGAAAAAAACCTCACTATGGAGGAGATTCCCTACCACAAATATAATAGATGAGGCAAATAGACAAATAGTAAATAGAAAAGATACATAGACAAGAGAGTGTTACCAGTAGTATGTGGCCCCCCTCTTGGCTTGATAGACGTGACCTGATAGCTTGCAAGAGAGCCTTGACTATTTTTGTGAGGATAATTCGACAAAGCTTCACTATATAGAGAAAAAGAGAAAATATGTAGAAGAGAGAATAGGAGAGAGCAAGATCGAATGAGAGAGACTGAGAATGAATGAGAATGAGAGCAAAAAGAGGAGTTTTGTTAGGTTCAATTGGTGAGAAGAGTCAGTACACTCACGTTCTTACTGAAATGACATGTGCCATAGGTGAAGAACATGAGATTCCCTCATTTGAATCTTGAAAATTTTAGTGACACTAGCATGTTGTTTGGATGTCTGCATAACATGCCACTATCCTACTCAAAATTTCCCAAGAATGAGGTATCTAAATTTTTAACGCTTCATTCTTGTCCCCTATGAAGTTAGAATCATGAGATTTTGACTTATAGGTTTTTATCATTAATACGACAGGGTGTCGTAAATGTAGTGGGCTAGATGCACAAGTGTGAAATTTCCATGAGGTGTAATTTAACAACACTACATTTCCATCATTTTTTATACTTGAAACTAGGCCCAATCATGTCTTGATGTGCCCATAGATTATGGACAACAATATTCCTTTAATAAGAATTGCTTCTAGTCAATCCACAAAGGGTAAGAATGTGGTTGAAATTAATCATGGTGGTGTTGATGGGTGTTTTTAAACTTCTCAACACAGAAAAAACAGAAGTGTAATGTCTCTCTTGAAAGGTAATAATCTACAACCAAGTTTCAGAAAATCACCCCAAGGTCTCTAGAATGTCAAGTCATGACTGTGCATAAAATAACTCAGTTGATGATGTGTGATCTGTTGGTAATCACAAGGGGCCTTTATGGTTCACAAAGCTGGGGAATTTTAAGGTTTGTAATAAGTTTCAAAATTTTGGAATAGTGAACGGTAGCAACAATTTTATGACAATAGTTTGAAACTCATCCTATTCATCATATTTAACATTACTATGATGTTGTGATTGTGTGTTTAATTCAAATTTAAAAGAAAGAGAAAAAGGTTGTAAGGGTCAAGAAGTTATGCTAACTCTAAATATATGAACATCAATAACAATGAGAGATATTACAGTAGACAAACTTCCAAAGACTAAGTTTTTCTTAGCCAAGAATATCCTACAGTATCACAAAACTAGTGCAATATTCTAAGGTTCTTTTCATATTTTCAAACTGTGTAACATTTACCTATTAACCAGGAACACATAGTTGAACTTATGTACAACAAACAAACAAGCTCATACTAGCTTTACACAACAATTTATCATTAGTAAATCACTAAAAGCATGAGCTAGAAGTGCATCAAATACTGTAATGTGCGATCACCATTAAATCTATTCACTAACTAACAAGCTAAAATGAAACTTAAACAGTAAAATAAACTGAATTGAAAGAAAAATGGAGGCTAAATCATGCAAGCACAATGAGAAAACTCAAAGAAACACCAAACTTCAATTTGTTCTCATATATTGTTGCAGAGTGTCTTTACACAATAACTCATATCTCTTGAAAATGAGAGGATGCCCCTATTTATAGCTTTCAAAAAGAAAAATGAATGGCCAGGATTAATTCATAATGAATAGCCCAGATTCATTTTAACTTAGGGTTTTCACATCACTCAATACAAGTACAAAATTTACAATATAAAATTGGATACTATTTTATTTTCCCTATTTTGTCTTTTAGCCAATTTTTCATGTAGTCTATTTTGTCCTATAGCTACTTTAATAAGTATTTGTCTTTTGTTATGGGGTTTCTAGCCTCCTTTTGCAATGAAGCATACTAGACAAATTTACCTATAATGGCCTGGAGCTTATCCCATTCTGGGAGGTCAGATTTCGTGATCGTGAAGGAAATCCTCTTGAATTGGTCCACCATTTCATCATGATGCCTCACACATGTATCTCTCGCATGAACAATTTGTTCTAACTCAAAGAAAGCTTGTGTGGTACCATCCATAAAGTCCACTTACAAAGTGTCACCGATTCCCTATTTCATCTTTTTGTGGAGTTCGTGCTTTATAGATTCTCGATCCAATTCATGTGTTGGCATCTTGGCTCCTGTCAGCAATTCCAAAAGATCATCACTCTCAGCCAAGTGGGAAAAAACACGGGCATGAATAACATCCAGTTCAATCAGAGACTTTGCCAGGATCCCTCTTCTGAATTCAAGATTAAACAACTAGGCATTGGGAAGCTAGTGATGTTCTTTTGACAGAGCCAACTCCTTTTCCCAAACTTCTGCAGATAGCTTCAGGATGCTTTTCAATTTGGGGTATGTGATTTTGTGAAGATCAGGAAAATCTTTACATGTTTTTATCTCCTTTTCTATCTCCTTTTGCAATAACAAATAATGGTTAAGCATTTTGACTGCATAGAGGATACCCTTATTACCCATGTCTATCACCCTTTTGTACCATTCTAATGTGGACTTGGTACAATTATTTATTCTTTCTATTATATTGATCTCCTCCTTGAATAGCAAGGCAGCCATTGGTGATTCCATTGGGGCTTCTTCCCCAATTTTGGTCCATTATTGTATGAAGGCAGTCAATTCTACCACTTGTGCCTTTAATTATTCTTTTGTGGACTAATATTTGTCCATTTGTTATAAAATTGTAGTCACAAACCCCTAAAAATCATCAATCTTTTGGGCTCGAGAAGTAGGGCCTAGCTTGATAGTTGTCACTTGGTAATCCTTGGCCTGAAGGGTCCCTACATCTTTGTCCATCGTTGGCATTACTACTTGCAGTATTTGAAATCCTGATGTGTCTATTGTAATGTGGGATCTTACTTTGGGCTTCTTCTCTTGCATCTTCACTTGGGCTCGAGATAATATTGCCTCCAAGTGAGCCTTAGGGTCAAGAAGCATAGGAGTTTTTATTTTTAGCTACTGCTCCATCCATGAGGGGATCTTTGCTTGATGGTCAATGGGTGTAGTGTTGAATTCACTATTCCCTTCCTCTTGACCTTTTGAAATCTCCTCCTCTTCATGTCTGGGAGTGTCTTCAATATTTTTATTTGCTTCATCTTGCTCCTCTTCCTGCATTATCACTTTTCCTTTATCGGCTTGGGTTGTATTTCATGGGCAAGTTCCACTATTCCTTGCTCAACCTCTTCTTGTATTGGCTCTTTCCTTTCATCATTCTCAACTTCAACTTCTTGATCGAGCTCAACATTTTTCTTACCTACATTCTCCTCCCCTTTATCTTGTTCTTCTTTTGGAGACACGTCTTCATTCTGTAGGTAGTCATCTTGGCCATCTTTTGGGAGTTCACCATTTTTCTCCATGTTAATCTTTGTATACATTGTTTCTTCCTTGGAGCGGTGCTCCTTCAAACTTTCCTCTTTGGCATCGTGTTCTTCATGCTATTCATCTTCAAGCTCCTGATCTGAGGTCCCCACATCATAGTAGGTGTCGAACCTACTCATTTCTCTATCCTTCAGATTTTTCTACCCTTCTTCGTATGAAGCCACTTCATCTAAATCAATCCTTAAGCCCTCCTCAACATGTTTGCAATAATCATCATGGTTTGAATCTTTAGGCTCCTCTGTGATTTTCACTATTTATGTAAGTTGTTCCTCACTTAGTCTCTCCATCTCTTCACAAATTTGCATTATGGTTTCCATCTTGGGTGGCTCAATAGGAGGTGGAGGGATAGGAAATGACACAACAAGTTGAGCCATAAGGAGCTTGACTTGAGGAGCCAAAATACCTTCTAAAAACTAAGGTGGCATGTTTTGTAAATAAGAGACAAAAGTCTCAGGAAAGGAAATAGGTTCCATAGAGGTGGTGGGCATAGAAGGTGGAAATGTAGAGAATGCTAGCAATGGAGGCAAGAGGGGGGAAGATGATTGAGGAGAAGTAGTTGAGGAATAAGAATCAACTTTAACCACGAGAGCAATCGGGGAAGTAGAGATAAGGTGGAAATAGATGTCCACAGTAGACAAAGATGATATATACAACAATTGTGGAGTGGAGGGAGATGGTGCGGTGGTGGGAGTTGGGAGCATAGAAGCAATACATGGTGGATATTTTGGTTGCTTAGTTTCCTCCTCCTATGGTGAGGACTCTTCTTCTTGAATAGCGAGCATGTCAGGAACAAAGTTTCTTGTTATTTTGGGCTTTTAGGTGGCTTCTGCCCCTCAACTGATTTTCGGTATATACCTTTTTCTTAGGCTTTCGCTCTTATACCTCTTTTCTTTTCTTTGACTAGGTAACAGGTGGATACTTGGGAGCCTCACCCAAAGAACTTGTGTCAGTTCCCCTATTTGTTTCACTTTCGATATCATCTTCTAACTCTCCATATGTGAATTCCATGCCTTGCTGCTACAATTGATCCATTTGGTCATCTAACCATTGCTTGGTTCTCTACTCTATTGGTTGTGTGACTATTTTTAAGTCTATGAACTTCGACTCTACCCAATCAATCACCAAAAAAGGTACCTTGGCAAGAGCATTGTATCTTTCATCTATTCTTATCATTGACCACTTGGTCAGGAATTGGAAATAGATCAATAGACTTCACAAATTTTGGTGTCATTCTCATATAATGTATTTTTGTAACCTCATGGTCATCATCCCAGTTGGCCCAGATGTCTTCAATATGGGGCTTGTGGGAAAACTACTCCCCAACTTACTTCTTCATTTTTCTTAGAGGATCCAAACCTCCTCTCTCTATGTGTAGTTCTAGGTTGTATTCTGCAAGCTCCTTTTCTGAATGTTTTGTACACGGGGTAGCAGGGCATGAACACACTCCTTGATTGAAGACAATGGGGTATGAGACCCCAACATAGTTCTTTTCATGCAACAAAGAATGAGTAGTTTGTAGCTGTCAAGTTAACTCTAACAAAAATATCCTATCATTAAGGTATCTCGGAAAGCGATACAGGAACCCCAAGAATACTTCAACCCTTATGTAATTAAACTTGGGGAACTAAATAAACCAATATTTGAAGTTTTTGACCAATGATTTGGTGTTGTGATACATTCTCCTATGGTAATATTTTGACAAGGTCCAAACAATGTGCATTATAAAGGCATCATTGACCCACTTGTAGTCTTATTTATAATTTCTATATTACATTTGAGGGTAGAAATCATAGACAAGTTTCTACCCCTTCTTCATTCCCAATTGACCAACACAATCCAACCCTTTGTATGGAAAAGTGACCCCTGAAAGATATACAATGTAATAGGTCAATAGAACTCTTGGATCTTCTTTACTGCAACAAATTGATTGTGCAAATTATCACTAATTATCTTTGCCTAGTGAAACTTGGATTTGCCTTGAAGGATTCCTTCCATGAAGTATAACATCCATTCCTCAAAGATTGAGGAAGTGGGGAGCCCCATTACTCTACTCAGCATTGTCATGAGGTCATTGACCTCTTCCACGATTTCACTCTGATATAAATTTTGAGGTACTTTGTTGGAACTACCCCTCTTATCAATCAACCATGTTTGATTCATGGTTCTTTTATAATCAGTGGGGTTTTCTTTCCACACATTTAAAACATATTCCTTCTCAATCTCCTCCATATTTTCAAACAGAGGGATCTTGAATGTTCTCCCAATCAATATGGGAATCAAATCAGCTAGCACTCTTCCATCCACGGTGACTATTCTTCTAGATTATGGGTGGTGACATTCTCTACATGCAAAGATCAATTTTGGGTTGATTAAAGATGGAGGGAAACCTATTGCCTTTGCAATCCCACTTCTTTTTATTCTCCAAGATTCCTCAATCTTTGGACTAACCATGACCCATTGTCTGAATTTTTCTATGCTGACATGACCCAGGTTTGTATCTATTACCTTTTCCTAATTTGAGGTAATATTTGAGCTACACTCAACCTTGTGGAACTCATACTTCATTTTAGCCTTTTCTTCTTTTCCTCTTGTAGTTTTTGTGCTCTTCTTTCCCTTATCAATCTTCTTAGCTATTTCCATAAATCTTCCACAAAGAATATGTAGTAAATGCCTCAATAAATAAAGAGAGAGAAATGCTAATCAAATCATGCTAAAATGTCATCAAATGCATCCATATACCTCAAAGAGATCATTACATTCAACAAATCTCATCTTTTTATGCTTGTTTGTAAAGTTTGTAGTTTTGCAAGTTTGATGATGCGGGTTTCTATCTTACGAAAGCAGCCAGTGATTTGGACACAAGAAAAGGCTTAGGGAGCACAACAACCCATAAATGCAGTTCCACAGGTGAATCTCTGCATTGAAAAAAATCCAAGTTTTGTTGGATGTGAACTCATTAGGTCATGTGGGGGATGAAAATTAAAGAATTTTGGATCATTTTCTTTGGTCAAAGTTCCTTCTTAGGTTCATGTAGAAACCCATGGTGTGGAAGCCACCACTTGGGAATTTGCTTGAGTTCTATCATTAATAATGGCCTTGGGGCTATGGTGACTTGCAGATGAAGTTCCACCACTCAATCTTCGCATTGAATTTATAGTGGAATTTTTTTTGATAAGTTGATTTCAGCACATGGGGAACAGCGTGAAGAATCATGTTTGATCACCCTACTTGAAAATTTAGTCACTTTGTGAAATGTGGAAACTTGGTGTGTGGGTGTTGTCACTCGGGAATTTGTTAAGGTTTTTCCGCTAGGAGATGGCCCTGGGCTTACAGAAATCCACAAATGAATTTTTGCATGGGAAATCTTGCAAAGGCCTAAGGCCTCAATACTCTAAGTTTTTTTAGCTAAATGAATCATTTTGGCATGTGGAACAATGGAGTTGGAGTTTATGTTAAGCTTCAAATGACAATTAGAGTGATATAGGAAGGGTTGAGGTGGAAGCCACAGAGTGGAATGTAGTTAAGGTTTGGTTGTTAGATAAAGGATTAAGGCGGATGACATTACGCGAATGGAGTCCCTCATAGAGGAATTCATAAAGACTTTAGAATTGGATATTTTCAAGGTTTTGGTTTGAGTTTATTTGAGGTTTGAGGGATGGAAAGTGCAGAACCCATAGGGCAAGAATCCATCATAGCTTTTTCGTTGACAATGGCCATGGTCCCGCGGTGACCTACACATGTAGATCCACAAGGCAATCCTTGCATAAGCTTAAAGACTTGATCAATTTTTTGATTGCGTGATCGACATGTTTGCAGTCAAGGTGGGGTTCACAAGCTGGGAAGTCCTAATGGATTTTCCATAGTGGAACGGCCTAGGGAGATCGTCCTCCCGCCAATGGAAATCTACATAAAGGAAATTGCAAATGGTTTACACTTAAAGTTTTTATCATGTTGAAATTCAATGACTTTGACAACTTGATGATTTTATTGTGGGATTGGGGAAAATAGAGGTCATCACCACTTAGGTCATTTGAATCATAATTCTAAGGACAAGCCCCCACAAAGGAAAACCCACAACCAATCAAACACTTAAGAAATTCAGTGAACTAGGGTTTTCCAACCGAGTTCAAACCAGGGCTCAAGATTTTGACCACAACATCATTCATCTAAGAGTTACACCAAAAGCAAACACGACAACACTTGTTTGTGATAAGTAGATCTTGCAAACCCTAGGGTGCATCTAATCATCTAAAAAAACCCTAAACATTATTATTTATGAACCCTAGATACTTGGTGAATTTAAAGAAAAACAATGTAAAAGTGATGATGGGACAACAAATCTTACCTACTACCATGCAAAAGGGGAGATTTGATGCTTTGTCATCATGATCTTTTGCACACACAACAACCTCCTTATCTTCTTCAAATTTGAAATATCAAGGTGAAAATGATTGGTTGGGGGTCTTATTTATAAGCCCGAGCACAATTAATGCAAGCATTTCAAAAGATGTGAGACAAGTACAATTGTGCAAACACGTGGAATAAAATCCACGGGTCAAAATTTTGTTGCAAAAACCCAATAGGTGGAAGCCGTGGGGAAAATTCTATTGTCGGAAGGAAAAAGGAACATGTCATGAGGAATGGTGTAGTGAAGGAGAAAATTGGTATGCGGAGACCCGTAGAGCAATCTTCGCGGGTGGCAAAAGTGGTTGTGGCTTGCGCACAAGGGAAACCCACATTAACATTTTCACAAAAGCTCAAGACTTCCTAGAACTTTAGTAAATGATCTAGGCATGATGAAATTTTGCAATTCAAAGGCACATTGATCAATCTTGGGTCCAAAATAGGGGCACAAAAAATGAAGCAAAACAAGAAGGGGGGGTTCCCGTTCCAAGTGGGGCATGTTGTGCAGAAGGAACAACAAGTGGTGACTCTTCTGGGGAACTCTCTTGAGCATTCCAAGGATAATAATTCATCTGGAACCTTGAATCTCTGGTTTCGTAGACCATAAACAAGCATCATCGAGTGAACTCAGGGCTCAAAGGAGAATCAAATCCTTAACGAAATCAATCCACAAGCATCTCAGAAGTGTTTTCATGGTGATTTTATTTCCCTACCCCAAAAACTATAGAGGCAAGTGACCAATCAACCAAGACAAGCTACACAAGTAATCCAACTCCAAAAGTAACCTAGACATTGCCCCCTGCAAGTTAGGCATCCATAACCCTGACAAATTTTTCATCGCAATTCCCACAAACATTTCTCTATTGCTAGTTGGGCATCCATAGTCCCAATAGAGTTTCTCACACACTCCTCACAATTTCTTGTTTATCAATTTTCATTTTTTCTCTTTTTATTTTCTTTTGTTCATCTTCTTTTGTACTTTCTTGCTCAATTGAATAAGCCATGAAGCTTATAGCAAGGTTTGGAGATTGCAGTGGTCACTAAAGTAGATTTAGGATTTTTCACTTGTCAATGCCTCATGATGACTGTCGTATAGCTTTTTATGAGCATTAAAGATATGTGTTATGTGAGGTCTAAGATAAATATGAGAGGATTCATACAAGGGTTTCATTCTAGGTCAAGCAAGAGTTTGATTGATGAAACCTGACTCATGAAGGCAAACGAAAAATTCTTAGTAACTCATGAATACTTATCCATGGAGCAAACATGAACACATAGAGAATTAAATCATTTAATGATGGAAATAATATCCACCACATTAAGACCGAACAATACCCTCAACAAAAATGAAGGTCGACAAAACAAGCAAAATAAAAGCGAAACAAAGCAGAAAGTAAAATACCTATTCTGACTATGTACAGGAGTAAGCTAAAACAACTCAAGAAAGGAAATAATGTTTGAGGTATTTCCCATTGACTGGTAGTGGGACATCTTCTCCAGTAAGTTTCTTCAGGCGAAAGGCATTATCCCCTAGGATTTTATAAATCTAAAAAGGGCCAAGCCAAAGCTTGTCGAATTTATCATGTCCCCCTTTCTTCTCATGGGCATTGTCCCAGTATAGCACTAGATAAACAATTCTAAAGGCCTTAACTTTGGCTCTACGATCAAACCATATTTTGACTACGCTCTGATGGTTGGCAAAATTTTCAATAGCTTCATCACATTTTTCCTCTAAGTGGAGTAGATCAACCAAACGGGCTTCGAGACATTCCCCTCATTCATAATAGGTGTTAATAAATTGTAGTGTGGGAATCCTAAGGTGGATTGGGAAAATGGGTTCCAGACCATAAACCAAGTGGTATGGAGAATTTCCTAAGGTAGCCTTATGTCGGGTATGATCTACCCATAGAGAAAACTATAACTGGGTGTGTCGATCCTTTGGGTTCTTATCTAGCAGCTTGTGGATGATAGTCAATAAATTTTTATTAGTGGACTCATCCAAACTATTACCCTTGGGGTAGTAATTTTATGATAATTTCAGCACAATCCCATAATCGAAATCTCAACCCATGAATTTGAGAGAAGTGAAGGCTAGACCATTATCACATACTAATGTGAACAGGCATCCAAAATAATTGATAATGTAACTTTCAAGGAAATTGATTACTACCTTTGTTGTACATTATTTACAAGAAATAGCCTTTTTCCATCTAGTACAATAATCAGTTGCGGTTAGAATATACCTATGTCTTGTAGAGGAAGGTGGGTTGACTAGACCAATGAAGTCAAGTCCCCACTAGGTGAATGGCCTTACCTTGGCAACCGGCTATAATGGAACAACATACCTCTCCCTGGTGGTAGTAGTCTGGAAAATATGACAGGATCGAACATGATTGTGGGCATCTTTGAATATTGTTGACTAGTAGTATCCAACTCGCAGAATCTGGTGGGCTATTGAAAAACCCGATCCATTGGCTCATTCCAAATTTATCATGAAATTCCATCAGCACTTCGGTAGCTTCATTTTTTCCAAGACATCAAAGGTAGATCCCTTCATGGTTATTCTTGTATAACATGGAACCTTTCAACATATAACTATTTCTCTTTAACCGAAGAGCTCATTTCCAAACTCCTTACAAGCGTCGCAGGCACTTGTGGTTCAACAAATAATACACAATGCCATCATACCATTCATCTAGAGAGATGTCCTCCAAGTAATACTACTGGGTAGTGAGCTCTGATTATGCTTCAACCATGGTGTGCATGAGAGCTTGACCTCAGAGCAAATTCATTGGTTGTATTTCTAGTCCATATTCTTGCAGCAGTGTAACCCATTTTGCTTGCCTTTTTCCTAGCTCATTTTGCATCAACAATATATTAACTGTTGGGTCTAGGACAATAGAAAATACTTTATTCCTTAAGATGTAGTGCTTGAATTCCTTGACTTTGTGGACTAGGGCATATACCTACTTTTCAATATTGGGATAGTGCAATTCAACATCCTTCAATGGAGCACTCATGAAGGCAATAGCATGCTCACTTCCTTTGTCATCCTTTTGGGTCAGCATACTGGCACATGAGTGATTTGAGGCAAATGAATATATATAGAATGGTTTGGAATAATATGGGCTCACTAAGATGGGAGCTTTTGTGATGGCTCTCTTTATTTCCACAAAATCTTGTTTGGCCTCTAGCATTCATTCAACCTTAGCATCCTACTTGAGCATAACATTTAATGGTTTCGTGATCTCAACAAACCTTGTGATAAACTTCCTTATAAAGTTAATCTTCCCAAAGAAGGACTTCATTTCTTTCTTGCTTCCAGGGGGTTGAATCTTTAATATATCCCGAATGTGTTCTAGATCAATTGATATGTCATTCTCTGAGATTACATTTCCTAGAAATTCTCCCTCAGTTACCCCAAAGATACACTTTTTTGGATTCAATGAGATGTCAAACTCTCTACATTTTTGGAACACCCTGCATAAGTGAGAGACATAATCTCCTCTCTTCTTTGAAAACACTGTGAGTTCATCCATATAAATGATGATGCATTTACCAATGATATCGTTGAAGGAAATATCCATGGCACACTAAAATGATGCCCCTGCGTTGATTAGACCGAACGACATCCTTTTGTATCTTAATGTACCCCATTTTGTATTGAAGGTAGTATTGTGTCTATCTTCATACTACACCATTACCTGGTTGTATCTTGATTAACCATCAAGAGAGGACATCTTCTATGAACCATTGATGATCTATAATACTTCATCCAGTGAAGGCACCTGATATTTTTCCTTTTCAGAGGCTCGGTTCAAGTTTCTGAAGTTCACACGTAGCCTAATTTTTCCATTCTTCTTTCAGATCAGGACCAAATTGGCCACCTAGTTGGATTTTTGGACAAGGAAAATGATACGTGCAAATAGAAACTTCTTCACCTCTTTTAAAATAATGGGTTCCAACAGTGCATTGCTTGGACATTGTCATTGACTGAATGGCTTCACATCTGGCTTGAGGGGGATGGTGTGGGTAATTATTGAGGTATCATACATCTTGAGGTCCTCATATCCCCAAGCTATCACATCATGGTATGTATGTAGAGAATCAATTATTCCTTTTGTTTCCTCTGGAGTGAAGACTTTTCCAATAAAAACATTCTTTACACTTTTTGTTGTTCCTAGATTATGCACATCACATTAACTGTCTATAGAGTTCTTCTTAGTTTGCTGGTTCTAATCCCTTATATGTTCAAGGTCAAATATCCTTTCTAATTGAGCCATACCTCTTGGTATTGTGTTGGTTTTCAAATTAATGACCCCTTTTATATCAAGCTTTGCTTCCTTAGGTTCTACTTCATCTATAATCTAAGAAGAAAACACATCCAAACTAGTAATGAAGTCTAGGATATGATTGTCGTCCTTGAATACTTGGAAATTGGTCATATTATCTGGCACTGAAAGGGTAGGGGTGAGTTCTATGGTGAACTTCTTTAGGACAATTAGTGACAAAGGTTGCAAGGTTTTGGTCATTTGTGGTAATGCATCAACAGTTTGGTTTTTACCTCGGGGAATCAGCTGAATATTAAATGTGCCAAACCCTTCTATTAGGTCCCACACCCTATGCCTATAGTTATCTAACCTTCGGTCATGGCATGAGTAAAATATTTTGACCTATTTGACGAACATATCTGAATCCCCAAATACTTGCAACATTTTAACCCTTTTTCTTAATGCCATAAGTAACCCATGTACTAGTACCTCATACTCCACTTCATTATTGGTACAATAAAATTGCAATCTATGTGCAACAAAGAAAGTCTTACCCGAGGGACTGATTAGCTCAAATCCCACTCTCACTCCTTGCTTGGATTTGGATCCATCAAAGCACAACGTCCAAAACTTGGAAGGGCATCCTCCTTTGGAGCTAGTAAAGAATACCTCATTTCCAAGTAGCACATCTCACCCTTCATCCTCATATTGCTTGTATTCAAAATGGTTTTGACTATGTTGCTTTTCCATTAAAGCTTCTATTAGAGTGATTTTCCACTTGATGTGATCTACCACTGTTTGGCACAAGCAACACTCAAACTCAGAATGAGAAGCGTCATGTATTATGTACCAACTAGGCAACAATAGCTCTTTGAAATCCATCCTAGCTCCCAGACTGAGCTGATCTTGTACACACTTTTGCATAAACTCCTAGAAGCCATCAAACAACCCTAGGTTTCCATCTTCTTGAGAATCTTCATTACTTGATTTAGCCCATGCTTCCTTGTTGCTAGGAAGGGTAGTCATGTTGGGAGAGGTGTGACACAACACGAGAACTTCTTTTGCCTCCTCCTCTTCACCTTCATATGTAACCGGGAGATAGTTCCCCAAATTTTTTTCTACGAATAATACTTTATTTTTCTTATTGTATTCAGTTATCATGAATCTCATCCTAGGCTCACATTCAAACTAGATCTGATTGGGAATTCCCTTCCAAGGGATCCACATACGTGAATAATTAGTTGAATTATAACCATTGAGGGCCTGGGTGAAATCTATTCCCAATATGATACTATAAGTATCAAGGATGTCTGCAACTTTGATATCAATGACCTACTACACCCTTGGTTCTACTGCAAATTGCATTGGGATTATTTTTAAATCCCCCACTACATTTACCTTGGTCTTATCCAATTGATTTACCTTCCTTTTGTATGGGGTAGGAGTTATACCCAATGCTTTGCATACTACAAATAACATGAAATTTGTAGAGGCTCTGGAATCTAGTAGGCAGTTATGTAGATTTTTCCAAACACATGGATGGTCAGTAGGAAAGGAGGAGTCTCCAACCTTCCTTGGAACAAGCCTAAAGAGGCATCAACTTGGGATACCTGAGCTGTATCCTTATCATTGCCTATATCCTTTGATTGCATCAAATTTTGTTCCTTGATTTGTTTCTTATCCAATTGTTGATCTTTACTGGGTGGATGATTAGGCTTCTTTCCCACAATTTCTCTAATCACTAGCTCATTACTAGAGGTATCAAATGAGACCTTTTTTTACTACATCTTGGGTTGGTTTTGATGGTGAGTTCCCATTTAACAACTGAAAGAAGGTATTTCTAATGGTGGCTACTCTTAGCATCTCAAAGGCTGTCATGCTCGCTTTTACCTTATTTAATTATCCTACCACATATTCTCCCATCTTCTCAACATCTGCCTTGAATGGATGGCCTTTAGCGAGATCAACGTGTTGTTTTTTGATAGAATCAGACTGTCTATTCCTATTGAAGTATTGGGCAGGTACCCTAGGGTAGGGAAAGTTATTGATGGAATTTGGATCAGGTGGTGTATTGAAATCATTGGGTGGTCTAGAGGTTGTAAATGGACCACCAGCTTGTCTATTCCTCAAGTTATAAGGGGTCGGGCTTTGGTGGAAAATGTGAACCTTTTCCTCTTGTTGTTTTCGTCATCTTTAGGACCATTATCTATTGAATCAAACATTTAAGATAAAGTTCCTTCGTTACATACCTCATTTTCTTCACCTCCCTTTTCTGTAACTTCTTTCTTGGGTTTATTTTTATCACCTTGAGGGAAGGGCGCCTAGTTGACAACCAAGACCAAATCATATGAATATGAGGGCACTATTTCTCTACAACTTGAATTATCAACAGTATTTTGCACCTCCACTTGAAAAAAATTTGTAGCAGTTTGAAACTCCAGACTTTCAAGCTCAGAATGCTTGTTGGTTTGATGGATTCTACACCACCCAGATAACATTGCCTCTTCCAAGTATACTCCACTTGTCAATTTATCTATGCAACTAGGTGGATGGAGTGGTGTGTGTACCCCACCATTGTTGGGTCTAGTATTGCATGTTCTATTCTACCTTTGGGGATGCCTTCTTTCAATATTTTTTTCAAAATGTTGATCTCATTTATAGTTATGCCCTGAAGATGGACCTGAATCATGATTGTCTCTATGGTATTTATCTTGAATTCTTCTTTGGGAAACTTGTAGCTGGTTTTTTTTTTTCTCAAGTGAGTGAATTAAGTGGTCAGCTTCTTTACCTACTCAACCAATTCATCAATTCGCTCCTTGTCTGAATTGCTTTATTTTGGCACAGAATTTTGGAGAAAAATAGGGTGTGCTACAAACAAGTTTTGTTGAGTGACTGGAGCTGTAGAGTTCTATAGGTATGAGGGTATGGTATGCTACTGTGAGAAATTCTAATGATTCAAAGTTTGTAGATAACTAGGTATGGGTGGAGCCTGATTTAATGGAGGTCTTGGATGTGGCACAATGGGTAGCTGGGGAAATTGATTCATCAATGAAGTTTGATTGGTTAAGGCATGACCCAGTCCATGAATCTGTCCAGGATGGGTGGTGGGACCCAATGAGGGTAGTGGACCAGCCAAATGCTGCCCCAAATCTATGCTTGCCTTAACTACTTCTGCATAAGCATCTACCAGGCATGTGGGAGGTTGGTGCATTCACTTGACTAAGGTTGATGTGAGATTATCTAAGGCATCATAGTATACTACTCTTGTTGAAGCATCATCAACCACATAAGGTGGCTACAACCTCATGTATGCTCCATGAAATCTATTGTTGAAGGAGTTGATCGGCTCATTAACCTCCCTTCTCATGGACATGAATTACTGATATAGATCAGTGGGGCTAACTGGGATTTTGAATTTCTACAAGAATGTATCCTTCATGAGGTTCCATGAAGTGATTGACCTTGTAGGTAGATGAATATACTAGTAAAATGCTTCCTCTCCAAGTGAATATGGGAAGAGTTTGTAAGCAACATCTTTTTATTCAATTTGTTTATCTTTGATAGTTGTTTGGAAGATTTAAATGTGTTCTTCAACTGTCCTCTAAGGATTGTTCAGGTGGAATTTAGAGAAGAATTATTCTGGATTCTTTAGGATATCATGGTAGTCATTGAAGGACAATGGTGATGGATTGTTGCCCAACCAAGCCATTGGTGGAGGTCGGGGTGGTAATGGATGAGTTGCACCAACTTTTGGGTGAGATATGGTGACTGCAATGTTTTGGGTGTGGCTGGTAAATGGAGAAAAAGTTGGTTGGAGTTAAGGAGAAGATGGAGACAGAGGGAATGAAGGTCGAGTGGGTGGTATTGATGTTGAAGCTTCCCCTTGCTTGGCTCTCCTAGCCCTAGTAGGGGTCTTTAACTCTTTAAACTCTCCTTTATCTAGTGTGGATCTGGTTACCCTGTAAAATATTTGTGGAGAGAATGACCCTATTTAATCTAGCTTTGTATAGCCGCCTTCCTTCTAGCGCTAGTTTTGTTGATGGGTTTTTTTGTACTTCTCAACACAAAAAAAACACAAGTGTAATGCCTCTCTTGAAAGGTAATAATTTGCAACTGAGTTTTAGAAAATCACCCAAGGTCTCTCAGATGTCAGGTCATGACTGTGCATAAAAACAATCAGTTGATGATGTGTGATATGTTGGTAATCACAAGGGGCTTTTATGGTTCACAAAGCTAGAGAATTTTCCGGTCTGTAATAAGTTTTAGAATTTTGGAAATAGTGAATGGTAGCAGCAATTTTATGACAACAATCTTAAACTCATCATATTCATCATATTTATCATTACTATGATGATGTGATTGTGTGTTTAATTCAGATTTAAAAGAAAGATCGAAATTTTTTAAGAGTTAAGAAGTTATTCTAACTCTAAATCTATCAACAACATCAATAATGAGTGATGTTACATTAGACAGACTTCTAAAGACTAAGTTTTTCTTAACCAAGAATGTCCCACAGTATCACAAAACTAGTGCAATATTTTAAGGTTCTTTGCAGATTTTCAGACTATAACATTCACCTATTAAGCGTGAACACACAGTTGAACTTATGTGTAGCAACTAAACAAGCTCATACTAGCTTTACACAACAATTTATCATCAATAAATCACTAAAAGCATGATCTAGAAGTGCATCAAATAAGTTGTAATATGCAGTCACCATTAAAGCTATTCACTAACTAACAAGATGAAATGAAACTTAAACAGTAAAATAATTTGAAATGGAAGAAATATGGAGATTGAATCGTGCAAACACAATGAGAAAACTCAAAGAGACACCAAACTTCAATGTTTTCTCATATATTGCTATAGGGTGTCTTTACACAACAACTCATCTCTCTCTTGAAAATGAGAGGATGCCCCTATTTATAGCTTTCAGAAAAGTAAAATGAATGGCTAGGACTAATTCACAATGAATGGCCCAGATTCATTTTAACTTAGGATTTTCACATCACCCAATACAAGTATAAAATTTACAATATAAAATTGGCTACTATTTGTCTTTTCCCTACTTTTTCTTTTAGCCAATTTTTCTTGTAGCCTATTTTGTCTTGTAGCTACTTTAACAAGTATTTGTCTTCTATTATGGGTTTTTTAGTCTCCTTTTGCAATGAAGCATAATAGATAAATTTCCATATAACAACCCAAAGCTTATCCCATTCTGGGAGGTCAAATTTGGTGATCTTGAAGGCAGTCCTTTTGAATTCGTCCACCAATGCATCATGCTTCCTCACACATGTATCTCCCACATGAACCATTTGTTCTGACTCAAAGAAATCTCATGTGGAAAAATCCATAAATTCTGTCGATAAAGTGTCATTGGTTCCCTGTTTCATCTTTCTGTGGAATTCGCACTTTAGAGCTTCTCAATCCAATTCTTGTGCCAACATCTTGGCTCCTGCCAACAATTCCAAAAGATCGTCACTCTTAGCCAAGTGGGAAAAAACATGGGCATGAATAGCATCCAGTTCAATTAGAGACTTCTCCAAGATCCCTCTTTTGAATTCAGGATTAAACAACTAAGCATCGGGCAACCATTGATCTTCTTTCAATAGAGCCAACTCCTTTTCCCGAACTTCTATAGATAGCTTCAAGATGCTTTTCAATTTGGGGTATGTGATTCTGTAAAGATAAGGAAAATATTTACATCTTTTTGCCTCCTTTTCTATCTCCTTTTGTAAGACCAAATAATGGTTACGCATTTTGACTGCATAGAGTATACCTTCATCGCCCATGTCTATCACCCTTTTGAACCATTCTAATGTGGACTTGGTCCAATTCTTCATTCTTTCTATTTTATTGATCTCCTCCTTGGATAGCAAGGTAGGCGCTTGCGATTCCATTAGGGCTTCTTCCTCGATTGTGGCCATTTGTTGTATGAAGTCAGTCAACTCTATCACCTGTGCCTTTAATTCTACTTTTGTGGACCAATCTTTGTCCATTTTTTGCATAGTTGTAGTCACATACCCCTCAAATTCATTAATATTTTTGGCTCAAGAAGCAGGTCCTAGGTTGATGGTTGTCGCCTAGTAATCCTTGGCCTGAAGGGTCCCTGCATCTTTTCCTATCGGTGGTGTTGCTACTTGCAGTATCTGAGAGCCTAACGAGTCTATTATAATGTGGGATCTCACTTTCAAATTCTTCTTCTCTTATTTCTTCGCTTGGGCTCAAGCTAATATTTCCTTCAAGTGAGCCTTAGGGTTGAGAAGCATAGGAGCTATTCTTTTCAGTTGTTGCTTTGGCCATCAAGGGATCTTTGTTTGATGGTCAAGGGGTGTAGTGTTGAATTCATTATTCCCTTCCTCTGGACCTTTTGAAATCTCCTCCTCTTCATGTTTGGGAGCATCCTCAATATTATTATTTGCTTCATCCTGCTCCTCTTCATGAATTATTACTTTTCCTTTATCCTGCTCAAGTTGTATTTCATGGGCAGGTTCCATTATTCATTGCTTGACCTCTTCTTGTATTGGCTCTTTTCTTTCATCATGCTCAACTTCAACTTCCTGAGCGGGATCAACATTTTTCTTACCTACATTCTCCTCCCCTTTATCGTGTTCTTCTTTTGGAGGCACTTCTTCGTTCAGTTGGCCCTCATCTTGGCCATCTCCTAGGAGTTCATCATTTTTCTCCATTTCAATCTTTGTATCAATTTTTTCTTCCTTAGAGTGGTGCTCCTTTGGACTTCCCTCTTTGTCATCATGTTCTTCATGTTTTTCATCTTCAGGCTCCTAATTTGAGGTCTCCATGTCATAGTAGGTGTTGAACCTGCTCATTTCTCCATCCTTGGGATTTTTTTGCCCTTCTTCTTTTGAATCCACTTCATCTAAATCAATCCTCAAGCCCTCAACATGTTCATTATAATCATCACGGTCTAAATCTTCAGGCTCCTCTATGATGTTCACTATTTATGTAAGTTTTTCCTCACTTAGTCTCTCCATCTCTTCACATATTTGCATTGTGGCTTCCATATTGGGTGGCTCAGTAGGAGGCGGAGGGACATGAAATGACATAGCAAGTTGAACCATAAGGAGCTTGGCCTATGGAGTCAAAATAACTTGTGAAAACTAGGGTGGCATGTTTTGTAAATAAGAGACAAAAGTCCTAGACAAGGCAATAGGTGCCATAGAGGTGGTGGGAATAGAAGGTGGAAAGGTAGAGAATGTTGGTAATTGAGGTGGAATGGAGGAAGATGATTGAGGAAGAAGAATCAACCACAACCATGGGAACGGTTAGGAAAGAAGAGGTAAGGTGGAAAGAGATGTCCACCACAAGTAGAGATGATACAAGCAATGATGGTGGAGTGGAGGGAGATGGTGCAGTGGTGGAATCCAAGAGCATGGAAGTGATATGTGGTGGAGATTTTGGTTGTGGTGAGGACTCTTCTTCTTGAATAGAGGGTATGTCGAGAACAAAGGTTCATGTTCTTTTGGGATTTTTAGGTGGCCTCTACCCCTTGATTGATTTTCTTGTATATACCTTTTTTCTTGGGCTTCCGCTCTGATGCATCTTTCTTTTCTCTAATTGTGTAAAAAGTGGAGACTTGGGAGCCTCACCCAAAGAACCTACATCAATGCCACTATTTGTTTCAATTTCAATATCATCTTCTAACTCTCCATATGTTAATTTTATGCCCTACTGCTCCAATTGATCCATCTGGTCATCTAACCATTGCTTTGTTCTCTACTCTATTGGGCATGTGATTGTGTTTAATTCTATGACCTTTGGCTCCACCCAATCAATCACTAGAAAAGGAACCTTGGTGAGAGCATTGTATCTTTCATCCAGATTATTCTCATCATCGACCAGTTGGTCGGGAATTGGAAATAGATCAATAGACTTCATAATTTTTTTTGTCATTCTCATATAATGTATTTTCCTAACCTCATGGTCATCGTCATATTTTTCCTAGAATTCTTCAATATGGGGCTTGTGGGAAAACTATTTCCCAACATGCTTCTTCAATTTTCCCAGAGGGTCCAAGCCTCATCTCTTTGTGTGTAGTTCCAAGTTGTATTGTACAAGCTCCTTTTCTAAATTTTCTACACATGGGGTAGCAGGGCACAAATACACTCCCTGACTGAAGACAATGGAGTATGGGACCCTAGCATAGTGATTTTCATGCAACAAAGAATGGGCAGTTTGCAGCTGTCGAGTTAAATCTAACAAAATTATCCTATCATTAGGGTATCTTGACAAGCAATATGGGAACCCCGAGAATCCTTCAGCCTTTATGTAAGTAAACTTGGGGTACTGAATAAACCAGTATCTGAAGTTCTTGACCAATTCTTTGGTGTTTTGAGACATTCTCCTATCGTAATCTTTTGACAAGGTCCGAACAATGTGCATTATAAAGGCATCATTGACTCGCATGTAGTCTTTCTTATAATTTCTATATTATAGTTGAGGGTAGCAATCATAGATAAGGTTTTTCCCCTTCTTTGTTCCCAATTGACCAACACAATCCAACCCTTTGTATGGAAAAGTGATTGCCAGAAGATATACAATGTAGGAGGTCATATAGAACTCCTAGGTCTTCTTTATCGCAACAAATTGATTGTGCGAATTATCACGGATTATCTTTTCCCAGTGAAACTTGGCTTTACCTCGGAGGATTTCTTCCATGAAGCATAGCATCCATTCCTCAAAGATTGAGGAAGTTGGGAGCCCCATTAATCTACTCAATAGTGTCATGAGGTCATTGACCTCTTCCATGAAGTCACTTTGATACAACTTTTGAGGTACTTTGTTGGCACTGCCCCTCTTATCAATCGACCATGTTTGATTTATGGTTCTTTTTCAACCGATGGGGTATGATTTCCACACATTTAAAGAATATTCCTTCTCAGTATCCTTCATCTTGTCAAATAGAGGGATCCCAAATTTTATCTTGATCAACATGGGAGTCAAATCAGCTAGCACTCTTCCATCCACAGTTATTATTCTTCCAAATTGTGGGTGGTAACATTCTCTGTACTAAAAGATCAATTCTGGGTTGATTAAAGCCGAAGGGAAACCTGTTGCCTTTGGAATTTTACTTCTTTTTATTCTCCAAGCTTCCTTATTATTTAGACTAACCAAGACCCATTGTTTGGATTCTTCTATGCTGACGTGACCTAGGTTTGTATTTGTTACCTTTTCCCAATTTGAGGTAATCTTTGAGTTGCACTCAACCCTATGGAACTTGTACTTCATTTTAGCATTTTTTCTTTTCCCCTCATAATTTCCATGCTCTTCTTGCCCTTATCAGTCTTCTCATCTGGTTCCATAAATCCTCCAAAAAGAATGTGTAGTAAATGTCTTGATAAATCAAGAGAGAGAAATGCTAATCAAATCATGCTAAAATGTCATCAAATGCATCCATATACCTCAAAGAGATCATTACATTCATCGAATTTCATCTTTTTATGCTCATTTGTAAAGTTTATAGTTTTGTGGGTTTGATGATGTGGGTTTCCTCCTTGCGGAAGCTGCCAATGATTTGGGCATAGGAAACGGCTCAAGGAGCACAACAACCCGCAAATGGAGTTCCGCAAGTAAATCTCCGCATTGAAAAAACTCCAAGTTGTGTTGGATGTGAAATCATTAGGTCATGTGGGGGATGCAAATTAAATCATTTGTGATCATTTTCCTTGGTCAAATTTTCTTCTTAGGTTCATGCGAAAACCCATGGTGTGAAATTTGCTTGAGTTATGTCATTAGCAATGGCCTTGGGGCTATGGCGATGCATAGAATAATTTCTTCCACTCAATCTTTGCATCGAATTTATAGTGGTAAATTTTTGATAAGTTGATTACAACACATGGGGAACAGGGTGAAGAATCATGCTTGATCACCCTACTTGAAAATTTAGTCACTTTGTGAAATACAAAAAATTGGTGCATGTGTGTTGTCACTCAGGAAGTTGTTCAGGTTTTATCATTAGGAGATGACCCTGGGCTTACGAAAAATCCACAAACAGAGTTCTACATGAGAAATCCTACAAAGTCCTAAGGTCTCAATACTCTAAGTTTGTTTAGTTGAATGACTCGTTTTGGCACATGGGACAACAAAGTTGAAGTTGATTTTGAGCTCCAGGTGACAATTGAAGTGATGCGGGAAGGGTTGAGGAAAGATTCATAGAGTGGAATTCAGTTAAGCTTTGGCCATTAGATAACGGCTTAAGGCGAATGGCGTTCTGTGAATGGAGTCTCGCATAGAGGAATCCGCAAAGACTTTAGACTTGGAGATTTTCAAGGGTTTTGTTTGAGGTTATTGAGATTTATGAGGATGGAAAGCACAAAATTCATAGGGTGGTAAGCCATCATGGCTTCATCATTGACAATGGACATGGTCTCACGGTGACCCGCACACACAGATCCGCAAGGCAATCCCCACATAAGCTTAAAGACTTGGCTGATTTTTTGATTGTGTGATCGACATGTTCATGACGATGATAAAGGAATGGTCTGCAAGTTGGGAAGTTGTAAGGGATTTACCATAGTGGAACGGCCTAGGGAGCTCGTCCTCTCGCCAGCAAAAATCTACATAAAGGAACTCACAAAGGGTTTAAACCTAAAGTGTTTATCATGTTGAAACTCGACGACTTTGAAAACCTGATGATTTGCTTGCAAGATTGGGGAAAATGAAGGTCGTCGCCAATTAGGTTGTTTGAAGCGGAATTCTAAGGATGAACCCCCATGAAGGAAAAATCATGACCAATCAAACACTTAAAAACCTTAAAGAACTAGGGTTTTCCAACCAGGTTCAAACTAGGGCTCAAGATTTGGACCACGACATCATTCATCTAAGAGACCAAAAGAAGACATGAAAAAAATAGTTTGTGCTAAGCAGAGCTTGATCAAACCCTACGGTGTGTCTAATCATCTAAATAACCCCCAAACGTTATTATTTTTTAACCTTATATACTCGATGAATTTAAAGAAAAAACAATGCAGAAATAATGACGGTGTAGTGGATCTTACCTACTGTCATGTGGAAGGAAAGGGAGATCTGATGCTTCGTTACTGAGATATTTTGCACATGCAGTAGCCTCCTTAGCTTCTGCAAATTTGAAATATTAGGGTGAAAATGACCGGTTGAAGGTCTTATTTATAATCCTGAGTGCTATTAATGTGAGCATTTATTGCAGGCATTTTGAAAGATGTGTGATGGGTACGAGTGCGAAAAGATGAGGAGAAAAATTCACAGGTCAAAAGTCTGTTGTGAAAACCCGATAGGTGGAAACTATGGGGGAAAATTCCACTGCAGGAAAGTGAAAGGCACATGTCGTGAGGAATGGCATAGTGAAGGTGGAAATTTGTACGCGAAGTCCCGTAGAACAATCTTCGCGGGTGGAAAAGGGGTTGTGGCTTCCACACAAGGGAAGCCCGCATTGAAAATTTTGCAAAAGCTCGAGACTTCCTAGAACTTTAGTAAATGATCTAGGCATGATGGAATTTTACAATTCAAAGGCACCTTGATCAATCTTGGGTTCAAAACAAGGGCACAAAAAATGAGGCAAATGCGAACCGACCCAGCAAGAGGCAAAACAAGGAGGGGGGGTCCCCGATCCAAGTGAGGCATGTTGTGCAGAAGGAACAATAGGTGGTTCATAAATTTGTGGACGATATATTAATGGCATCCAAAAAAAGGAAAGAGAGTAGGTGGAAGATGTATGCAAAGCCTTACCTTAGAATTATCAATGCCCTATCAACTTGCGTGAATGTTCTATGTGTCAGGATTAAATTTTGGAGGATTCTAGTGTGCAACCAAATATTATGGGAGTTATCCATTGAACTGAATTTATAGAGAACATCACCTAAATTGAACCTCCAAGGAAATCAAATTGAACCTGCTAACTTCTCAATACTTCAATGTCTAATGAAAATAAAACAAAATTATGATGAGATCAAAAAAGGATAGGATAATGCCATCATGATATAAGAATGGAATCATCATAGAATAGAAGTACTTGAGATGGGATTATGTCATGATGACATCAAAAAAAGGACATGGTGATGCCAGGAGAGTATAGCTTGCGGGAAAATGAAATTGGACTAGTTTTATGGGGAAGTCCAACTAAACCAAATAAGAATTCAACTTAAAGGTTTTATTCAATTAGCCAAGGAATCTTCGCAAAAGGGAAGATTATGTAGTGGTGATGGAATGATGATTTCATAATAATATGAAATTAAAAAGTTTTGAAGTGAATTGTACTTAAGTTTTGATGTTAAGGATCAATTTTAAATAGGTCTCAAACTTCCTCAATTATTCAATCTTGCATCATAAATGGTTAGGTGCAAGCAAGGTCAAGTGAACTAGATGCTTCACTTTTGTTTAGTGCAATTTAAATGGAAAAAAAATTATTACAAAAGACCTTATACAGAAAGAGTGAAGTGAATTGAACCTCCACTTTTAAACAGGGAAGTTTGGATGGGGATTTGGATCTTGCAAAATCTTAAATAAGCATAAAATTTCAATCAAATCAGACATGTAAGAAAAGCCAAGTGAACTAATCTTTGGACTAATTAGAAGTTGGATTCCCACATAAATACTTACACAACTTATTTCTTTATTTTTTGTGCTTTTGTAGGGACTTCCAACTAGTCAATACCTTATAGGGAAACCTAAGGGAACCAAACCTAGTTTGATTGGACAGGTAAAACCTGCAAGCCAAAATTTGATTGGTTTTAACTAATTTAAAATTGAATATTTATTATCCCTCTTGAACAAATTTTCAACATGGGGACCCAACTTATAATATTTCATATTTTGATTATCAATAATGGGTAGGATAGGGTCAAATACACACTTATAGTAGAAAAACAAATGAAGCACATCTAAATGGGGTGTCAACAAATTGTAACCACTAAACTAGATGAGAGAAAATTCCTACAAGAAAACATTATATCATACAAACGAAGGGTTAGAAAATGATGAAAAATAATGGAAATAGACTAATGACTTGCATAGAAAATGATAATTCAAAAACCAACAAGAAAAATGTGAAATATAAGACAAAAATCAAGGTATTGTGAAATCACAAAGGCACCAATTTGGGAAGTTTTAAGCATGGATTCATAAATTTAATGCATTAAAACACTAACCTACACATAATAATAATAGAAAACTCAAATAAAAATTAGTGACATAGATGTGGGTCCCATTGGGCATGCCAAAATGAAGATAATAAAAAATGAAAGGGTGAAAACACAAGGATTCAAATGGAATAAATGGACCCTTATACCTTACTTTTCTTTGTTCCTCCAATTGAACTAAATTAGATTTCACCCAATGCTCCACTTGATGTGATCTTTGCATGATATGTTGATGGTGGAATTTGGTTTCTTAGTGGACTAGTAGCATGAATTTACGATTAGGATATATGATCAAATCGGTAGCATTATACTATAGAAGTGGATGACGTGAAAATGGTAACATAAGGATAGCATGAAAGTGGATGATCAAATGGAAGGCCTCTAATTTATATATTTTTCATGGGGAAAATTAAGGGCCAAGATGTATATTTGGAGGAATAGGATTTAAGGAGAGCATGCTCACACATGTGTGAGAAAGATGGAATTTGTAGTAGATATTCTCACACATTTATAAGTAAAGGAGTGTGGATAAGTCAAAAGGTCAAGGGGTAAGGTGAAGGCTTAGCATTCTCACACATGTGTGAGCAAGGAGTGGGATAAGTGGCATGATCACACATGTGGGAGCATGGGAAGAGAGAGGGCACATGTCAAATGATGGAAATTTTAGATTTAAATCCATGTAGATGGATTTAATGACTATGTTTAGATGGGAAAGGATCAATGATGATGTGGATTTAAATATTAGAGGAAATGGTAATAGAGACTATTTATTCACAAGTAATTAACTAACCAATGATTAATTATTTAATTGCTTAAGTTGGAGGAATTGGATACTAATTCTAATTTAATTAATTCAATTAGAAATCATTAGAGAAGAATCAATTAATGATGATTGATAAATGTATTCAATTAAATAATGGATTATTTAATAAATTGACTAAAAAATTAGCATGATGAGTTAGTGGTAAATTCTAGATGTCTACAATGGATAGCCATTACAAAGAAGAGTGGGGAATAGAACCCCTATGGTTTAGGGAGCCCAAGTACCACATACTCCTCCAATATAGTCTCATATTCCTTCACCTCTACCTTCTCCTCCTTCGTAAATAAATATTTCTAAAACAAAAAAATGGAGAGGTAGAAATAAATATTGATAATGTCTAAGGAGAAATGTAGTTCTCTATAGGAGATTATGAAGAATAGGTAATAAAATATGGTGTGATATCTTATAAGGAAGAGTCCCACACTATGACTTAGTTGATAACTCCTTCAACTCCTTCTATATCTACCTCAAGGTGGATTCCCCCTCCTCCAATTCCTCCTTTCTCCACTCCTCCAAGAAATATAATTCTACCAAGAGACAAAGTGATACAAACATTATTTGGGGGTTTAAGTTTCAAGTGTGGCTAAGTTCCATAATCAAGAAGAGACAAATAACATTTAAACCTATTTCAAAAGGAATTTTTAGGGATAACGATAATTTTCAAGGCCCAACCCAAGTAAAATAGATCAAGGTGATTATCCATGATTGGCGTGGATGATCAAGGAGCTAGAGTTACATAGGTTGCATCTCCTTTTATTGATAAAATGAGGTTGATATGTAGCTAGTAGATTATGAGGTACAAACCATTAATTTAGGCTATAACACATTCGAGGTAGAGAAAATATATATATATATATAGTTCAATGGTTGTTATCTTGAACAACACAAATAAGGATGAAAAGACTAAAGAAGAGCTCAAGTCTTAGGTTGAGGAGCTTACTGCATACATCAAATACCTCATGGGCCTTGTGGATTCAAATACACCTACTCTTGTTATCCTAAAGGAATTGGACAAGGGAAAAAAATATGTTAGAGGTGTGGTAGTTGCTACCACTAAATGTAAGGATGCTTTAGAGGCACAAGGTGGTATACTGATCTGTCATCTGATGCTATCATAAAACAAATGATAAATCCAATGCAATGGTTGAGTTTTTGTAGACTCTTGATGAGGATCTCTTATTACTAAAGGAAAATCTACCAAATGTTAAAATAATTTCAAAGGTTACATTTGTATAATTTCATAACAAAGATATTTTACTAGCTAAAACATCATGTATGCATCTTGAGCGAGTCAAGTCCACATTGAAAATTATTGAAGGCTTGCAAAGATAGGTTTCTTGTAAGGAATCTAAAAATTTGATCATGGTTGAGAATGAAAATTTCATTTATGCTCTTCCTTACACATTCTAGGAAAATCATAGCTAGACTTTCCCTACTATCACCATCATCAAAGAATCTATGGGGATGATCAAGAAACCACTCACATAGGAGTTAATTGATGAATTAATTAGAATAAAAGGGAATTGTAATATCTTCCAAAATATGAATATAGAGATGAAAGAAGTCACAGATCATGTCAAGAAGATTTGATCTTTATGAAGAAGGTAATATTTCAATACACAAGGGCCCCCAACTTCAAGTCATTTTTGGAAGCATTATAGGATTTTTAGGCTTAGTTCCCAAAGAAATATAACCAGTGGCAACTAATTTTGAATTATTCTCTAATTTCATTTTTTTATTTGATAATATAATAAACCACTCCTTAAGGGGTTGTTTCCTATTTTAATTATTTACTTAGGCCCAATCAATAAAAAAATTAATTTAATTTTGGGGCCTAAGCTTGAAAAAATAAATATAACTTGTAAATTTTGGGCCTGAGAATCAATTTAGGATCCAAACCAACTTTCTCTTAGAAATATAGTGTTAGGCACTCAATATATTTATGTTATTTTTGTAAGCATTTTTATAGGATTAGAACTTTTGGAAAGAAGTAAAATATTGAATTTTTAGTGTAGAAAGTGTTGATGGTGTTTTATGCATGACAACAACTCAGACAGAATATGATATCCTATCTCTCTTGAAAGTTTAATCTCAATGAACAAAGAGATAACCCCAAGGTCTCTAATGTCAGGTCTTGACAATGCAAATAAAAAAACTCAAAGATAATGTGAAAATGTTGGTAATCACAAAGGGACCTTACTATAAGCAAATGCTAGACTCGAATTTATCAGATCTAGCAATATGTTGATACTTCAAAACCCAAAATTAACCCAGATAATAAAAATAGAAAAAGATAAAGGTTTCAAAGATAATTCTAAGACTAATTCTAACCCTAATATTATCAATGCAAAAGATAAGATACTTGAAATGGACCAATCCCTCAAAAACCGATTCTTGTTCAACCCAGAGAAATTTGCAATCTTACAAAAATAGTGCAATCTTCTAAGGTGTTAAAGATTTTCAAATCATGTATATTCATTCAAGACAACCCTATTGCAATTGAAATGGACAAACATTCATAATTGAACTAAGCACAGTTTTAAGTCCAGGCTAACTTTGCAAAGTAGCTAACAATTAGCTAACTGCAAAAAGTATGGACTAGAGATTGTTGCAAACACTTCAAGCATAAAACCCTATCAAACCATCTAACAATAAATAAACTTAAGCAGTTTTAAAGATAGAATATCAAGAACCATGCCAGACAACTTAACACAAGAAAGGCACCAAATCACAATATCTCTACTTGTATTAAATCACCCAAAATAGCAACAATTCCAGTCTTCTGTTATAACACTTGCTTGAAGATAAACTAATTATAACTATAATTCTTACTTCTACAATTCGCTCTTAGCATCCAATTCTTCTAACTTCTAATTACCCTTAAATGAGGCATAATTCCAAACTTATAGAGAACCACCCCCCCCAAGATAGGTCGACCCAATTAGGGTTTACAATAATACACGCCACACAACCGGTCGGCCAAAAGATATTTGAAAATAACATGAAATGTGTAATTTGCACCAATTTCATCCAAGTCAGCCTGGGGTCTCAAAAACTCGATCCAATGCATGCGAAGAAGGAGGAGAAAATAATGGGGAAGCACAAATTTTGATGTAGCCCTACATTAACTACTTCCCCCCTTTGTCTTTAGCTCGCTCCACTTTATCATGCACCAATAATAACACCTTATCCAGGTTGGCAACTGGTGGCACAGGCAAAACCCTAATTCTCCTCTCAAGGAATTTGATGTCATCTCTTGACTGCTTCACTATATTATCCCAATCAACCTTATTCATTTGATACCTGTCAATGACTGAAATATAGGTGGTTGCATCATCTAGCTAATGCTCAGTAACAGGGCCCTCATTGATTGGAGAATAGACATCTCGCCACTATTTCCTCAATTGCTCCAAGTTAAGATTCTTCAGAGAAAACTTCTTCCTCCCTGTCATCACCTCAAATAAAGAGATACACTTATCATAGATACCAGTCAAAGTGTCCTCAATTTGCATTCCCTGTTTGCATATTTTCTTTGAGGCCTTTTATCTCATCTATAGAATTTCAAACCACTCCCAAGGTTCTTCAACTCTTGAGGAAGGAAGAATTCCATCCTTCACCAATTGGTCCTCGGTGTACTCCATGATAGTCCTTGTTTTCTACAACAGGAGATCTACATCCTACTTATCCTGGGCTAGCACAGTCTTTAGCCAATCTATTGATCTCATTGCATCCCCTACAGTTGACAGGATGTCTTTGATAGCGTTATGCCCTTTTTTTCTGCACTCCCTACAACCAACCAGATGTAGCATGTGTGGTGCCCTTCATCTTTTCAAGCTCTTTTATTGTTTCCTGAGGTAGGAAGCCTACAACAGATGAAGAAGAATTGATGGATTGCAAGGGTTTCATCAACTCCTACAAATATTTCTTGAGTTTCTCATTTTCTTTCTCCAACTCATGCTTGGTCTGCACTTCCTTCCTCAATTGGCCAAGGATCACAACACTGGAGCCTTCATACTCCTCAATGTCTTGCTCCATGGAGGCATTCCCAAGATTGATAGTCTACACATTGTAGTCCTTTCCAATTACCTCACCTCTATCCTTATGAGGAGCCAGAGTAGCAATATGGACCACTCTGTTGTTTGCTCCATCTCTCTCAATCCTGTAAATGACATTGGATTTCTTCTTCGTCTTTCCCTTTCCAATATTAGCCAGTAGGTCATCCAAATTGGGAGGAGTGTCATCCACTATAATATGCTTGCTCTTTAATTCTTTGTCTAACCAGTCTGGAACAATAGACTTTGACTGTACCTTATCCTACCCATCATCTTGTTCTTGTTGAACCCTGGGTGCACCCTTTTCAATGCTTGGCTCCTCAGGGATCCCCCTGACTGGATCCTTCTTTTCCTTACAGTGCTCCTCCCATTTGGCTTGTTTTGGTGAGGGAATCTTGGCTGGTATGTCCTCCTCTTGAGGGGATTTATCCTCATGAACTTCTATAGGCGAATTTGCATATGCCACCAAAGGAGACTGCATTACTTTGTCAATTTATGCTTCATCATTGTAGAGATCACCCTCTTGGAATTCTTCCTCTCCTAGGTCCTTAGGATCCTCTACATCTTTAGGTTCATCTGGCACACTGCCAGTCTCATGAGAAGAAGGGATTTCCTCATGTTCAGTGGTGGGAGCAGTCATAGGAATAATTCCTTTAGGTGCAACATCTTTTGGGGAAGGAGTCCTTGACTTCCTAGTATACACCTGTGTCTTCTCCCCCAAGCTTTCTACCTCCGCCATAGATGGTTCAACCTCCTTATCCTCCTTAGAATTTTTATTTTCCTTGTGTGAAAACCTCACAAGTCTCCTCTTCTTCAGTAAAGGGACACTGGCCTCTACTTCTTCTTTTTCCTCTTCAACTCCCTTCTTCTTTGAAACATGATTCCTCTTCTTTTCTATGGGTTTTCTTTGTTTCCTCACTTCTCCTGCCTGAACATCTTTAATCTTGATCTTGAAAGGAGAGCCCACCTTGTTCTTACCTTTGGGATCATGTTCATGTGACTCTTCAGAAGCAGAGTGAGACTCCAAGTCTCCCATTAAGTCATAGGTGCAAGGTACACCCTCACTTTCCAACTCTAACATCATGTGCTTGAGCCATGATTTTTTCTAGTTCTATCTTTTCCTCCTCCAGCCAATCAACCTCTCCAACTAGCTTGTCCTTCACGGCCTCAAAGATATGACCTTGGATGAGATTTCAGTCCTCTTCAGCCTGATCAAGAACAACCTTAAAGTTATACAACCGTACTAATCTCAGTGGAAGCCTAGAGAACTTCTTCTTTCTGGCTTCACATTCATCATTAATGTTAGCCCAATAGTCCTCTATGTCATCCTTGTGGCTATACTCCCTACTAGCCTTCTTTTGTGCTTCACCAGTTATATCAAACCTGGCTCTTTTGGAATGGAAGGAGAGACCAAGAGTGCTCATCTTTTCCTCAAAAGTGTGGGCTGATTGGATAGAAGGGCACACCTCACTAGTGCCTATCTTCAGAGGGGAGTCATTGCCAAATCTAGTCTTGTGCTTCTCCCCTTTTATAATAACATCAAAGTCACAAATCTGCCTTGTGACTTCTAGAATTATAACATGGTCTGTAGGGTACCTTGGAAGTCTGTATGGAGCCCTCTAACAACCATCAATCCTAATATAAGAAAAGGTGGGGAACTGAATGAACCAAGCTCCAAACCTTTTGATTAATTCCTTGGCCTTGTCTGAAATCTAAACATGCTCAGCACCCTGCAGCAACCTAGTGATGTACATGGTGAATGCATCATTCACCCTCTTATAGCTTCCACCACCCAAGTGTATTTATGGATACACTTCATAAATTACATCTTGCCCAAACACACCTCCGGTGCTCAGTCCCTTATATGGGTGGAATCTTGCAAATTCATACACCAAATAGGAGGTCATTGTGAAGGTCTTTGTCTGCAAGACATTGCTCATCTGCTCATGTAGAATTGCACTTATAATGTCTGCCTAGTGATAATCTACACCTTGCTCCATCTGTGCAAAGACATTGAACATCCAACTCTCAAACACTCTTGCACTTTTCAATCCTAAGAGTTTGTTGAGGAGGGTGATAGCATCGTAGTACTCCCTCCTGAACTTGATTCTGAATAGTTGCTTGGGTAGCTTGGAGAAGTGGGACTTGGGTTTCTCCAACCAAGAATTGATTACCTATTGGGACTTCACAACATTATCCTCATAATGATTCTTTGCTAAATCCATGTCGAAGGCCACAACATGTGACTGATCAGGCATGTCAAAGGTCTGAGCTATAGATACAGGGTCGAAGTTTTCCACAATTCTTCCCTGAGGACCAACTATTCTTTGTGTACCTTTGTCATAGTGCCTGGCACATTCAAGCACCAACTCATAACACTAGACCATAGAAGGAAATCCAGCCACATGTGCCAACCCAGACTCCAATATCCTTCTGGCCAACAAATGGAGGTTATGTGATGCCATCCCTGACTTGAAATATTCATAGTCCCACATTCCAACATTTGTATCAGTGATCCCCGACCAGATGGAAGTCAGCTTGCTATCTAGGATTCTACTCTTGATGTCCATTTTAACTCTCTTTGCCTTGGAGATAGCTGAACCTTCAGCACTTGGATCCATCACCTTTCCCTTGTTCTACCTAGCAACTGCCTGACCTGATTCTGCCTACATACAATATACCCAAAATAAGATCCATCATATCATAAAGTTCAACTAAATCCATCATAAATGATAAACTCATTCCTCAATACAAGATCCATAACAAGCAAAAATGCTCAAAACCCTTATAAATTTAATTGTCTCAAAGTTTGGGTTATTAACCCCCTCGCGGAATCTAGGCTGGAGAGGAATTCTTGGAAAATCCGGACTAGGCGGAATCCAGCGAAGTGAGCATACAAACATCCAATCCATCGTTTGATCAATCAATTTGACCAAGAAATCACATGATACACCTTAAAACAAGTCAAATTAATCATCAAATTCATAATAACCAAGCAATCATTCATGCAATCTCTTGATTCTTCATTTTCAACAAGACCTTGGGAAAATCTACCTCAGACAGAAATCCCCAAAAAATGGCAACAGTTTAAGAAATTCTGGGAGAATGGAGTTAAGAACACTCGAGAAAATCCCGAGGGCGTGGATTATAGCAAAGTCAATGCAATTTTACCACTTAAGCCCAATTTTGGGAAAATGACCAAGAAAAGGACAAACCGGGGAAATCCATAGGTGGCGGAAATCCACGAGGTAGGTAGAAATCCAAATCAAAGCACATATCAAAAATCAAAGAGAAAATGGGAAATTGGGGAATTCTGGTAGACAAGGAATTCCATGAAGACTCGAAAAACCCGAACACCTACGTTTTCTCTCAACCTCACTCAAATTGATCGAATGATCACAAATTTGAGGTACTGGAGTTTGAAACCAGCTCGATCTAGACCTCCTACAGATCATCCTTAAATTTCAAAACTGCCTCTTCGCAAATCAAGAGGGATTGGTTATGCTCTAGGTACAAAACCCTAAACCTCTTCCATGAGCACACAAAATGAACTTGGGCTCCACTTGCTTACTCGCAAGGGTTTATAGAAGGTTTGACATGGCCAATACAGGAAGCTACCTTGGGATAAAGCCGAAAGATGAGCTCAAAGCACTCACCTAGGAAAGGCACTGAAACAAAATGGGAAATCCCTCCAGCTTCGAAATACATAACACTAAAACTAGCAGGAATTCAAACCCCAAGCAAACCCAAAATGCCAAAGAATCACATGCATTCAACAATAAAAAGCATAGCAATGTGAATCAGCATGGAGCGTCCCAAATGAAAACCAGAAATCCAAGCATCAATTTCAAAACCCTATCATACCAGCATTCTGACTCACGGCATGTATGCACATATCATACAGAAATTAATTTCAATCATAAACGAGAGAGAGCATCATGTACATACCATGAGAATAGAGAAATCGACATAAAGGAGGCCGACAAGAAACCACACAGTCCGAGCAGAATGCAAATGGCGCTCAGAGAACCCAACCGTAACAATCGAATCCAATCTCAAACATGCCACCTAGCAACAACACTCAAGATGAAGAACTCCATACCAAATAGAAAGCAAATGAAACTCAAATGGCACCAAACTTCACAAAAGATTGATTTAACATTGCTTGAAAAGAAGGTACAATCGGGCATTAATGCAATCGACAAGACAGGTTAAACCAAACACGAGAACCCAACAAAGCAATGGACAAACCGGGGAAATCCGGTCACGACGGAATTCCGTGGAAGGCCAAAATCTCCATATTTTTAATGAACAACAGCTGCCACTAGGATTTGAAAGGAAACTGGGAAATTCCGCCAGGAGTGGATTTTCCCGAAAACAGTGAAAAACCCAGAATGAGCCCAAAACTTAAGGTTTCAATATAGATCAAAAAAGGGGGCCCCATAATCAAAGCAAGATAAACATCCAAGCACATGCCCAAGCGAGCGAATCCTCAAAATTGAAGGGCCAAGACACAAAAAGTGAAAAAACAAAAAGAGAAAGAAAGAGGGTCCCTACTTTCAATGGGGCGTGTGTGCGAAAACTGCACAACATTAAGCTTGATGAAAATTATAATTTATCTATTTTAAATCAAAGGATCATGCTTGTTTCTTCTATATTTTCTCTCCATTGGTGGTGATTTATTTGTGTTTTACACAATTTAATTTGAATAAATTGGTGAAATCTTGTCAAAGTGCATCAAACTAGGGATAATTTTTGAAATGTGTGCATTCAATATGGTGGTTTTATGCATCTTAGAATATTTAGTTGAATTCCTTATAATATTACATATTTAATGCTTATGATTGAGTAAAATACTACCCATTACATTACAAGTTATTGGGACTCCATCAAACCTTTTAGAATTAATAATAAAATTAAGTGCATAAAGAGTTTATAGACTTGTGAAGAGGTCTTAAGCACCATATATTATTCAAAAGTTGAGTGTAGAGTTACTTTGCAAGAATAAGGATATTGAGGCATAAAGATTTTGTTCACAGGTACACAAGTTCTTCCATTTTGGAGGAAAAGAGGAGAACGGAAGTGAATGTATTGTAATTTAATTTATTTGAAGATAATACATACTTGGCCTCTCTTCTTGGTGAAGTTTTTTCCTGCAAGGGTTTCTCCATGTAAATAATTTGTTAGTTGATGTCTTTTATGTTTCTTATGTGTGCCTCTTTTCTACTATGTTATGGTGATGTTATGTTTTATTTATTATTTTTATAAGTTCACATAAGGTGGTGTTATTAAGCATGTTATGTTGGATAGTTCTTAGCATCATATAGAAGATGGATCTAATCATGGTAATTCTATATTAAGGTCACTTAATTTCATATTTTAATATGTTTCAAATTTTCATATTGTAGTATTACAAGCCTTTTATTTCATCCAATGAATTCATAAATTTATTATTTGGATGGATTTTGAGATTTCCCAACAGGTGTAAATTCCATCTTATAATCAGTGTGATCAATCAATTGAAGAAATTTATGATGCCCATAGAATCTAGGATAAAGCTTCTTTCTACCTTTCATATACAACGAGGATTATTTATAAGGTTGTAACTAAAGGAAAATCGTATCATTAGGCTGGAAATAACATTCAAAATGGTGTTTATCATCTTGTTTATTCATGTAATTTTGATCCATGTGGAGGTTGTCACAAAATATATAAAGAATTTTATTTGGTGTGATAAGGGTAGCATCCACTACATTGATAGGAGAACTTCCTAGAGTGTATGAGAGAAGAGATAGAGGTTTATACCCATAAAATACCTCATATTGGGTCATTATGGTGGTTGTGATATATGAGGTTTTGTACCACCATTATACGAGTGGTAACCACCTAACCTAATAGTGTTGTTATTGAAATTAAAATTATAAAATATATGTTTGTAAGAATTTATTAACTATCTTAGTTAACCATCTCAATCAAAAATGGTGGAGGAGGTGTAGGATGGTACAAGGCAAAAAAATAAATGGTGATAGTTGGAGAGTTGATCCACCACCACCAATATGAATAATTTTTTTCCAAAATGGGAAGACCCTTAATGAGATACATAGATATATCTATCCAAATTCAAGTAGGAATGAGAAATGGTTGAAGCAACTCAAGATTTTCCATTGCTTCACCCTTTTGAAATAAGAATGTATCACATTCAACAATGAACCACTTGATATCCTTTGTAAGCCTATGTAAAAAATAAATTTCAATGCATTGATGCAAGGGAATTGTTGCATTACTCAAGTTTTGGTTTTTATTTTCAATTTTTTTGCTTATTTCTTGTGACGTGGCACTTCTTGTATGGCAAAAAACCATTGTTTTGTTTTGGTGTATGTAAAACCTTCATTTGGGGTGAATATGTCCGGTAGTTACATCGATCAAGAATAAGGATAGGGGGCACATAACTGTTTTGGGGGTGTTGGACAAAACTCGATCTAAGAAAGAAAATAAAAAATGATCAATACATGCAGAGGAAAGAAGTGATCGACCTATAGGTGGGAGGAGGCAATAGATATCCTTGGAAGAGTAGATCAAGTTTTTATGCTTGTGAAGAGGAACATTGATGGTGTTGAAAGGTGCTCAAACTGGTTTTTGCAAAGGAGGCAACAACAAGGAGACAGAGTGTAATGTCCCCAATTTAACCCTATGCTCGTCTTGTGGTTTTAGCCTATGTTTGGAAACTCGTAGGCTAAGCAGAATGGAAAATTAGGGTTTCCTAGTTTATGGGAGGTTTCAGATGCATTTTTGAAGGCTTGTATGTAGGAGTTTGGAAGTGTGTTTCTAGGTTTTCAGAGAGCTTTAGAATAGTGTAACATGCATCTCCATCTGATAACTTTTCCAGGCATTTACTATTTATAGTAAGTCATGTTGGCTTCCCGGTTTGTGTTCATAAGGCTTTTGGAAACACTTACTATTTATAGTAAGTCATGATTACTGCTCTGATGAAGTTTTGCAAACTTACTATTTATAGCAATTACTATTTTTAGTAAGTCTATTTATAGCAGTATCTTTCTGGCAGCAGTTCAATCATCTACAGTTCACTTTTTGGGCATTGTGGTTGTTCAGCTATTTTTTTGAGGGTTTTGAAGTTAACTTACTATTTTTGGCATTGGCTATTTTTAGTAAGTCTAATTATGGCAGTGGCACTATCAGCAGTCCTGCTTAGGTCATCATGCTATTTCTGGCAAAATCAGTTGGAGTGTTGGTTTTTGGTCTTGGCTTCTATTTCTCCTTGGACTATGTTCCAGACTTAGTCAATTTTTTAGTAAGTCTATTTATAGCAGTATCTTTCTGGCAGCAGTTCAATCATCTGCAGTTCACATTTTGGGCATTGTGGTTGTTCAGCTATTTTTTTGAGGGTTTTGAAGTTAACTTACTATTTTTGGCATTGGCATTTTTAGTAAGTCTAATTATGGCAGTGGCACTATTAGCAGTCCTGCTTAGGTCATCATTCTATTTCTGGAAAAATCAATTGGAGTGTTGGTTTTTGGTCTTGGCTTCTATTTCTCCTTGGACTATGTTCCAGACTTAGTCAATTTTCATATCTTGAAGTTGTACCCCATGCCTAGGCTTGATGACTTCAAGTTGTTTTAATGAAGGGGACATCAAGGGGCTCGAATTTCCATATGGATTTAAACGTTTATTTTTAAATGTTATTTTGCAACTTAAGTTGGATGCCAAAAGGGACTGGATTAATATTTCATTAAATTTCAAAATAAAGTGACTATTGAGAAATGGCGTCCCTTGGATGAATTGAATAGTTTCTTTGAAAGTTCAAGTGTTTCATCTTCTTTTGGTGAGAGCTTATTTATTGGCGCCTTTTCCTTTGTATATCATCTTTTGAAAATTGGCAAGTATTGTTATGCTACTGGTTTGAAACCAAAACCTGGCTAAGGGGAAGCTTAGCATCTTCACTCCATCCTTTAGTCCTACAACTATGGCTTCCTAGGTGGATTATCATGGCTATATTTCACATTGAAATACAGATGGAGCTTCAATTGTTGGAATTCAGCAGGTTGTTGATGTAAAACCTATTTTTACAAGTTGTTGTTTTGGACTGGCTGAAGCTATTTTCTGTTCATAGTTGCAAGTCAGATTTTTGTATGGTTTTGGGTGTTAGCCCATGCTGTTCTACTATGGAAGGCGCCCCTTTCTGCAAGTTTGCAGATTTTATTGTGGAGTTTCTGATTTTTTGGAGAAGGTTGACCCTTCTTGAAGGTCGTACCTTTCTTCTTATTGCATTGGGATTCATGCTTGTTGTTTCTCTCTATTTTGGGCTTGATTTCTTAGTGGAGTTTGGATGCCTAGCTTCCAGTTGTTGTTCGACTGTGGTCGGGAAGCATTTAGAGTTGTTTCAGAGGAGTTTCGTCTGAATTGGTGAATTCTCTTTTTGCTGATCTAATTTTTTGTGTTTTCCTGTTTCTGATCAGATTAGTTTGAAATTGTCTAATGTTGTTCTAAGTCTCATTCTATATCATTTAAGCATTGTAAATGTTAGAGGAAGTGATACTCTAACCTTTGGACATTTTGGAAATTCTTAGTAATCATATTGCAGTTGTTTATTGATCAATTGTAAGTTGTTTAGTAGTACTAACAACATTTAGTTTGTTGCTGCAATTTATTTGTTTGTAATTCCCCCCACACAATAAAGTGGTTTTGTGGATTGTCTACCCCCCACAGTTCAAGTGGAAGTGAGGTTAATTGGCTGACTTGTTGCCTATAAATGTTTGTAATAATCACACCCATGTAATACGTGGAGTATTCCCACCGCTTGTGGATGCCTACATTTGCAGAAGAAGTTTACTTTCAGTTAATCTAGCACTCCACCATATGTTAGCAGCTCGCCTTGCAAAAGGATCTTGCGTGCACATTCTTGGTGTCGAGTTTAGCTCTTCATTTCCTATTGTCATTCAACTTATTAGATCCTAGGGATCCTCTAACCATATGCCCGCCCCTCCTCCTTAAATGGTTTTAGGGCGCATTCTTGGTTAGAGTTATTTCAGTTATGTTTTGGTTTAAGAGTTAATTCTTAACGGGTGCATGTTTTGCATTGTTGTAACTGAAAATTAAAAGAAAAAAATTGAGGGGTATATTTCAGTGGTATCATAGCCTGTTTTCCTGCCATCTTGTCTGTTCAACACTTCAAAAACAGATTTGAGTCAGAGAAGTTTGTTACTACGCCAGGAAGCAGAATAGAGTATTGTTTTAGCTTTATTAGTTTTAAGGTTGTCACTTGTTGTGGTCGGTTATGTCATGGCTTTGAATGAGGAGATAAGTTTGGCAAGATCACTTTACACAGTCGGGAAAAGGTTCAATGAAGAATGTTCATCAGTAGAAGAGGAAGTAGTTGTTCTTCATGAGTTGGAACTATGTTTGAATCAAGTGAACCAATCACCCTCTTATTTGATTAAAAGAGCCTTAACTCCTACAATGATATCCATGAATCAACCATACTAGTTTATGCATCTTGATGAAGAACTCAATCTATTGGTCACTTCCTGTCTTAGTGAGATAATGAGAATCCTGGCACTGATGATGCCTTATGATGATGGTACTATGAAGAAAGTGTTGCACTTAATTGTTGAAGGCTTACAAGATTTGGATGAAACGGGTAGCAGTCTCTTTCCGAGAAGAGTTGCCCTCTTGAAGACTTTTTCCATCCTACAAACAAGTGTGTTGTTAATTGATTTAGATATGAAAAATCAGATTTATCAATTGCTCCATTATCTCATAAATTCAACATGGAGTGAACAAGGGGAGGATGTTTTTGCTGCTGTTAAGAATATTCTTGTTTTGAAAATTAATGAAATGGAATTTATTCCTCATATTGTCCAAACACTTCTCTTGGACGCATATGAGCCAACGGAGCCAATTTCTCCTACTACTGAGTTTTTGTTCAAAGGATTGTTTCATCAATGTGAAGACAAACTAAAAACTCTTTTGATGAAGACTATAGAAAACAAAGAGGAGATTTATAATGTTGAAGAAGAAGATGAAAATTGGAATCCATTTGATTTTGTATCCAAGATTCAGAAGGAATTTTCTGAAAAACATTCATCCATGCATTCTAGGGAAGAATGTAGTAAAACCACAACAGATTTAGAAACACATGAAGGAAATTTTGTGGAAACAAAGGTCAAGGAGACTCAAGATGAAGAGACAAAGGAGGAATTATTTGAGACTGAAAAAACATCTTCAGTTGATGATATCTTATCAGCTAATGAATTTCTTCTACACCTTCGTAATTCAAGAGGATTTTGGTTAGAACAACACAAGAAAATGGAAGATGTAGTTGAGGGAAATCCATCCTTCACAAATATTGAATCTTGTGTTGAAGGCAACATGGAGGAAGCGGTGTCTAGTGAGCATAAAACAGAATTTTCCTTGCTCAAAGCCAAGCTGAGACAAAAAACTAACAAATTGGGAAGTACAATTGATGAGATGTTAAAAAGTGTACAATAGATGCATGAAAATTTGAGGAGTTCAGCTGAAAGCATCTTTGACATTTTTGTACACCAGAGCAGCACAGCCCCATCTCAAACAATTCATGAAGCATGCAGCTCAAGTTCAATGACACTTGAAAAAGAAATTCAAGTTTTATCCAGACTTGATAATATTCACCGACAAATAGAAAATTTGATTAATGAGGTACCAAGAAACCGTGATACATGTTGTATATCTATTGCTGATATGAAATCAATTAATAATGCCTTGCATGAATTCAAGTCAAGTCTTGTGCTCATTATCCGTGATAAAGACAAAGTGGCTAATATTGTTGATAAGGCGTTGGAATGGAATGAGTAAACGAAAGCAAAATTGCAAGAAGTACATGAGGCTCTAATGGAAGCTGAGAATCAAATTTTTGCGGCTCAATGTTCATGGGAACAAGAAAATAAAGGAAGAGCTGAAGAGATTCAGAAAATTCTTGATGAGCTTGATCTCATACAAGAAACTTTTGAGTTGGAATGTTGTCCTGAAAGACAGGATTACCCAAATTCTCATCAACAAGTTTTTCACGCCTTTAATAATGCCTTGTATGAAGATGGTGCTAGCGGGCCTTATGAAAACCCTCTTTTTGAGAATGATGAGGGAAATTCTTCTAGTCCTATTGATGGAGGAAGATATTCTACCTTTAAAGAATTGAGGCATGAGGATGAATCCATCTTCGTTCCTAGCTCATCCCTTTTGCAGGAAGTAGAGAATCCGGAAGTTAGAAGGGATGAAGAAATCCTTCCTGAACAACAACAAAGAATTGCTTGGCATTCTGATGAAGAATTTATTTTTTTGATGAGGTTGCTGGTTAATTTTATGTCTAGTTTTATGTTTACTCCAGCTTCTTTGAGAGTAACTGACTTCAGAATTGAGATTGATGAGGGATTCATTGAATCTCTCCGACAATTCACAACTCTTGGTTTTGAATTCAGATTTGTTGAATACTTCCTAGAGTTTCAAGAGGTATCTATTCAAATGGAACGTTTGAGTCAGAGGGTCCAGTTAAGAGCGGTTCTCCATCTAAGAAATGGTTCTTCAATGTTGATGACTTGGGATCCTGGCATATTTCTTTGAATTGAGGAAAAAATAAAACTTAAAAGGGTGGTATCAATACAAGGTGTTATGATCATTCACCGAGGAATTGAAGGTTGCTCCTTAATCAGCAGTTGGATGGAAAATTCTTCCTTTAAGGTGAAGGTTTGGAGAGATATCATGATCATAAATTATTCATTTGTGATAATGGGAATTTTGATTAAGGCACCACTAGCCTTGCTCATGAACAGAAATGCTTATTTTGTTGCAGATTTTCCTTATTACAACTATTGTTTATTGATTGGAATGTTGATTTTTCATGAATCAAATTTTGAAAAGTTTAAATTAGACTTGTTAGTTGCTGGGTGTCTTCATTTTCAAACCTTTCAATCAACTATTATGACAAATTTCAGGGCTCAAAACAGAGAAGGATTGTTTTAGTATAGCCAAAGGTCATGTATGGGATGTTCTCTAATGAAGATCAGTGACCTTTTTCGTATTCTCTCCTATACCAATGATTGGAGCATCAAGATAGAAACTATTTTCAAAATGGAAACTCATGAGGGAGATGCCCTTGCTTCAGCAAGGAGTTTGGAAAGAGTCAATTATGTTGTCATGACTCTGGTTGATGTTATGAGGAGTTATGCTCTGGAGTATGCTCATGATTTGAGAAGACCTTTTTCCTTACTGCACACAAATATTCCAGACTTTGATGTTGCAGTTTTAGACTTTTCAAAGCTTTGTGGTCAGGAAATGCTGCAAGATTATGTTTTCATTATTTTCAAGTCTTTTAGAATGGGTTACATGTTTGCAGGGTGGACAAATCAGTCTTGGAATTTTGTTTGTGTTGATGAAATCAGTAAGGTGCAGCATCAGTATGGTGGATCTTTACAGAGGTGGTTTCCTTTTGGCATGGTAAGGATCAAATTGTTTGCTGGGAGTGTGGTGGTATTGCTTGAGGACAAGCAATTTTGGGAAGGGCGGACTGTAATGTCCCCAATTTAACCCTATGCTCATCTTGTGGTTTTAGCCTATGTCCGGAAACTCGTAGGCTAAGTAGAATGGAAAATTAGGGTTTCCTAGTTTATAAGTGGTTTCAGATGCATTTTTTAAGGCTTGCATGTAGGAGTTTGGAAGTGTGTTTCTGGGTTTTCAGAGAGCTTTAGAATAGTGTAACATGCATCTCCATCTGATAACTTTTCCAAACATTTACTATTTATAGTAAGTCACATTGGCTTCCCGGTTTGTGTTCAGAAGGCTTTTGGAAACACTTACTATTTATAGTAAGTCATGATTACTACTCTGATGAAGTTTTGCAAACTTACTATTTATAGCAGTTGCTGTTTTTAGTAAGTTTATTTATAGCAGTATCTTTCTGGTAGTAGTTCAATCATCTGCAGTTCACATTTTGGGCATTGTGGTTGTCAGTTGTTTTTTTGAGGGTTTTTTGAAGTTAACTAACTATTTTTGGCATTGACTTTTTTAGTAAGTCTAATTATGGTAGTGGCACTATCAGCAGTCCTGCTTAGGTCATCATTCTATTTCTAGAAAAATCAGTTGGAGTGTTGGTTTTTGGTCTTGGCTTCTATTTCTCCTTGGACTATGTTCCAGACTTAGTCAATTTTCATATCTTGAAGTTGTACCCCATGCCTGGGCTTGATGACTTCAAGTTGTTTTAATGAAGGGGACATCAAGGGGCTCAAATTTCCATATGCATTTAAATGTTATTTTGCAACTTAAGTTGGACGCCAAAAGGGAGTGGATTATTATTTCATTAAATTTCAAAATAAAGTGACTATTGAGAAATGGCGTCCCTTGGAGGAATTGAATAGTTTCTTTGGAAGTTCAAGTGTTTCATCTTCTTTTGGTGAGAGCTTATTTATTGGCTCCTTTTTCTTTGTATATCATCTTTTGAAAATTGGAAAGTAGTGTTATGTTGTTGGTTTGAAACCAAAACCTGGCTAAGGGGAAGCTTAGCATCTTCACTCCATCCTTTGGGCCTGCAACTATGGCTTCCTAGGTGGATTATCATGGTTGTATTTCACATTGAAATACAAATGGAGCTTCAATTGTTGGAATTGAGCAGGTTGCTGATGTAAAACCTATTTTTACAAGTTGTTGTTTTGGACTGGCTGAAGCTATTTTTTGTCCATAGCTACAAGTCAGATTTTTGTATGGTTCTGGGTGTTAGCCCATGTTGTTCTACTATGGAGGGCACCCCTTTCTGCAAGTTTGCAGATTTTATCATGGAGTTTCTAATTTTTTGGAGAAGGTCGACCCTTCTTGAAGGTCGTACCTTTCTTCTTATTGCATTGGGATTCGTGCTTATTGTTTCTCTTTGTTTTGGGCTCGATTTCTCAGTGGAGTTTGGACACCTAGCTTCCATTTGTTGTTCGACTATGGTCAGGAAGCATTCGGAGCTGTTTCAGAGGAGTTTCATTGAAATTGGTGAATTCTCTCTTTGTTGATCTGATTTTTTGTGTTTTCCTGTTTCTGATCAGATTAGTTCAAAATTGTCTAATGATGTTCTAAGTCTCATTCTATATCATTTAAGCATTGTAAATGTTAGAGGAAGTGATACTCTAACCTTTGGACATTTTGGGAATTCTTGGTAATCATATTGCAGCTGTTTATTGATCAATTGTAAGTTGTTTAGCAGTACTAATAACATTTTGTTTGTTGCTGCAATTTATTTGTTTGTAATTCCCCCCACGTAATAAAGTGGTTTTGTGGATTGTATACCCCCCACAGTTCAAGTGGAAGTGAGGTTAATTGGCTGGCTTGCTGCCTATAAATGTTTGTAATAATCACACCCACGTAATAAGTGGAGTATTCCCACCAGTTGTGGATGCTTGCATTTGCAGAAGAAGTTTACTTTCAGTTAATCTAGCACTCCACCATATGTTAGCACCTCACCTTTCAAAAGGATCTTGCATGCACATTCTTGGTGTTGAGTTTAGCTCTTCATTTCCTATTGTCATTCAAGTTATTAGATCCTAGGGATCCTCTGACCATATGCCCGCCCCTCCTCCTTAAATGGTTTTAGGGCACATTCTTGGTTAGAGCTATTTTAGTTATGTTTTGGTTTAAGAGCTAATTCTTAACAGGTGCATGTTTTGCATTGTTGTAACTGAAAATTAAAAGCAAAAAATTAAGGGGTATATTTCACAGAGAGATGTAGGTAAATGGAGAAGGAAAGAAACCGTGTATGAAAAAGAGAGGGAATGGTGAAAAAGTAGAGGGCGACATCAGTAAGTCTAGATTCTCGTCATCTTGAATATTGTTAACCTATTTGATAGGGTATAGGTTGGAATTTTTGTGTGCTTCCATATGTAACCCTATCTTTCCATTTGGTGGATTACTACTTGAAGCACGAATATAAAAGACTTTGTTTCCTTTCATTATATTTTGTCCAAAATCAACCTCATTAATTATTGAATCCATCTATTGTTGTTTTAATCTCTTACTTGTGTGAGGGATGAACTTGTGTGTGTTCCTGTCACCATTGGCCTTGAGTTTGCTTATTAATTGAACCAGGATTTGCTACTCTTGTTTTGATGTTTATCGCAAGTAATTCTCATTGGAAGTGTTTCTAGTTGTTGGTTATAGTTTGAGTTTTTTTGGTTTATCATCGTCTTCAAGAACTCATGATGTCAATTTTTGTTTGAGTTAGCATGAACGTGTCATCATTTTGGTATCATATCCAACAAGGTATGAGAAGAAGTTGAGAGTGTCAAAAGGTGTGATGAAGGATTTTGTTATGTTCTTAGATTCTTGGATAGATATGTGTGTTGCAGAATGATAGGTTAATGAAAGAAACCTGGGTTCCAAAAGACTGGCAGAGGAAAAGAAAAGAGGAGCCCTAGGTGAGGTATCAGAAGATGCAACAACAAAATAAGAAGGAAAACATCAAGAAGAAAGGTGAAATGAAGAAAAAAGATTTAGAGTTTGAAAGAGAAATGATAGAGTTGAGAAGAGATTTAGAGAGATGTAAGTTATTGGTGAAGAAAAGGCTTGAGGAAAGAAGCCAAGAATATGATTGGTATTGGCCTATGACAAAGAGGTTGAAGTGGCTGGTAAAGTTGATTGTGTAGAAAAGAAGAAGACAAGGTGTGGTAGCCTTGAAAAGAGAAGATGGAGCAAATAAAAAAGAAAAACTAATTGGCATTAGCATGAAGGAAGATCAATAATTTCTTCAAGCAAGTGTAGAAGTAATGAGAACAATGTTTTCATGCAGACACATATAAAAAATTCCATTGGCAAGAGACACATTCGAGGAACCAGCAAGTTGGTGATAATAAAAAATTTGATCAGAAGATAGGAATGGCTAAAATAATTGAAGAAATAAGAAAGCAAGCACCGAGAGCTAGTGAAGAGGCACACTGGCCTCATGGTTCTTATCTAATGAATATTGATGATAATGTTTGTATAGGTGTAGACCAAGGAGAGAATGGCGAGGATGAAGACATGGACAATGGTAAGGAGGCATATGAAAGAGAAGTAGAATTTTGGAGCCCTGTAGCAGAGAAGAAGATATGAAGGAGAAGATATAAGGAGAATGAGTGAACCAAAAGACTGAATACCAAGAAACATAGAGTAGATAAATCCAAGCATCGTGAGGATCAAGAGGAGGTCAAAGAACAACTACGAATGCAACACAATTGGAAGAAGAGAAAGAAAACAAAATCCAATCATTTCTGGTTGATTTCCTCATGTGTGGGAGCAAATGTTTTGTTCCCTGGGGAGCCTAATGTGGGGGCATCATTTCATTACTCAAGTATTGGTTTTTATTTTTAATTTTTCTACTTATTTCTTGTGACGTGGTACTTCTTATATGGCAACGAACCGTTGTTTTGTTTTGGTGCATGTAAAACCTTCATTTGGGGTGAAGATGTGTGGTAGTTACATTGATCAAGAATAAGGATAGGGGGTGCATAACTATTTTGGGGGTGTTGGAAAAAACTCGACCTAAGAAAGAAAATGAAAAGAGATCGATATAGGCAGAGGAAAGAAGTGACCGGCCTGTAGGTGGGAGAAAGTGGTAGATATCCTTGGAAGAGTAGATCATATTTTTCTGCCTATGAAGAGGAACATTGATGGTGTTTGTTAATTTAATATTGTAGCTCGGACAGTTGTTTCTCCAATTCCAAGAATTAGTATTTAATTCTTGAGACTTCTAGATAGAAGTTAGTTAGGTCCAGATATTTAATTATTTAATTAAATAATTGATTCCTCTAGAGACTTCTAGAAACTAGTTAGTTAGGGTTTGTTAGAGTCTAATTAATCTTAGCCATTGATTGAGATTAAATCTTGGCCATTGGTTTTCCAATGAGAATAGTTTAAAAGGGGGTCATTGGGCATTTGGAGAACACACACTGATAGACACAAGTTGTAGAAATATTTACAGTGATAGCAAATAGTCTTGCAGTGATAGCAAGGGCGCAGTGATAGCGTTGGAGGCAGCAGCAATGGAATTTCAGCAGGAGAAATTGAGAGAAGAATTTCCGGTGAAGAATATTGTCGGAGCTTTGTCAGTGAGAGGCAAGCAGTTTCTTTTGTATCTCTTGATTTGCTGAAGATTAATATAATTCCTCATCTGCAGTACTAGTTTTCCCTTCGAGGTTTTTCCAGGGACAATTTGTCCAAAAATATTGTGTTTATTAGTTTGCATGTTTTATTCTCTATTCCTATGAGTTTTATTTGTGAAGTTGTAGTTGTATTATTTTTTAGTATTTGTTGTGAATTAATTTTCGGCAGTCAAATAATCTTTATAGATAGGAGATTAATAATCAGTAACTGCAATAGATTGTTCACATGGTATCAGAGCAGATCTAAGGGCAGAAAGAGCTTAGCGCAGGCACAGGAAGAAAAGGAAAATAGAGGGTTTATAAAACCTAGTTCTACCTCTTCAGTATTATTATTTTTGTTATTACTATTTTTTTTTTGAGATGGCCTCAGCAGGTTTAAGAGATCAGGATAGATTGGATGGAGCCTCAAATTTTGGTGTCTGGAAAGCCAGAATTTCTTTATTGCTGGAAGAGAATGGTATCAAGGAATATGTTACCATTGTTGTAGCTGTACCTACAGATCTAGCACAGTTCTTAGCATATAAGAAGGAAGATGCCAAGGCAAGGAGGTTGATTCTTGATGGTGTTAAGGATCATATTGTTCCACATATTGTAGAGTTGGATACCACGAAGATGATGTGGGATGCCATTTTGAATCTGTACCAGAATGCTACCACTAACAAGAAGCTGATTCTCAGAGAAAAGTTGAGGAACACCAGGATGAACAAGGGAGAGGACGTTACAATTTACCTCATCAGACTTAGACTTGTCAAGGATGAGTTGGCAGCTGTTGGAGATAAACCAGATGATGACGAGCTAGTACGGATAGCCCTAAATGGGTTTACTAAGCAGTGGGATGTCTTTGTTCAAGTTATTAATGGATGAGACACCTTACCAAGTTGGGATCAACTATGGAGTGACTTCACTCAGGAGGAGCTTAGATTAAGCCTTGTCAATGGTGCCAACAGTAAGAGTCAGAAAAGTGAGGCAGAATAGGAAAACGTTGCCCTAGCAAGAAAAGGTAAAGCAAAGAAGGGGTCTAACAAAGGATCAAATCCTAAAGGCAAGAAGAAGAAGGACTTGTCTAAAGTCAAGTGCTATGGTTGTCACGAGTTTGGCCACTATGTCGGCAATTTCCCACAAAAGAAGAAAGACAAGAAGCAGACGACAGCTTCAGCTAGTGCAAATGAGCTCTCTGGCAGAATGGAAGATGAGTTTGCACTCATAGCTTGTATGGTTAGCTCAACCTCACAGGGTGTTTGGTATATAGACAGTGGGGCATCATTTCATATGACAGGAGTTAGAGAATACTTCTCCAGTTATAAGGAGGAGGATATCAAAATCCAGATTTCTATGGGGAAAATATCCAAACTAAATCCAGTTGGAAAAGGGACTGTTCTATTTCAGAGGGAGAATGGCAAGCCGATTCCCATTCATGATGTGTTGCATGTGTCAAGCTTGGGTATGAATCTTATTTCCGTATCTGTCCTTCAAGATAAAGGCTACAATGTACTCTTTAGAGGGGAAAATGTGTTAATCAAGCACAAGGATTGGAAATCACCCATAGCTATTGGAGTTAGGAGCGGTCGACTTTATAGGTTGCAGTTTGATACTCATAAGGCACTGATGAGTAGCAAAAATTCTAGAGATCAAGGAGAGCTATGGCATAGGAGGATGGGCCATATACATCATGGAGCACTTAAATTGCTTCGTGAGACAATGACAGGTGTTCTAGAGGTGAGCACAGAGCATGATGATGTATGTAAGGGATGTGTGTTGGGGAAGTTTGTGAAAGCAGCTTTTCCAAGGAGTGACACCAGATCCAAGGGTGTTCTTGATCTAGTACATTCAGATATATGTGGACCAATGTCGACAAAGTCTCTCAGAGGATACGAGTACTTTGTTACTTTTATTGATGATTTCTCCAGGAAGACCTGGATATACTTCTTGAAGACCAAGGATGAGGTTTTCAGTCACTTCCAAGAGTTCAAAGCTCTTGTGGAGAATTCGACAGGCAGGAAGATAAAGGTTCTTCGGTCAGATAATGGAGGTGAGTACAAAGGGAAAGAGTTCCAGGAGTTTTGTACCAGGGAAGGAATCAAGAGAGAGTGGACTATTCCTTACAACCCACAGCAGAATGGGGTTGCTAAAAGGAAGAATCGGTTTATATCAAAGGCAGAAAGGGCTATGTTGTATGACCAGGATATGCCACGTTACTTATGGGCAGAGGCATGCAGTACAACAGTATACATACAAAACAAGGTTCCACATAAGGTATTGGGAAAAATGACACCAGAGGAGGCATTCTCAAGGAAGAAGCCAGATGTCAGCCACTTCAAGATATTTGGGAGTTTGGCATATTGTCACATTCCAGGTGCTACACGTTCCAAGTTAGATCAGACTACAGAGAGAGGGTACTTTGTGGGGTATAGAAAGACCTCAAAGGCATATCAAATATTTATTCCAGGGGCTAGGAGGATTATAGTTAGGCATGATGTCAAGTTCATGGAGGACAAGGCATTTAGAAGGTCCAGAGATTTGCCAGCAGATGATCAGAGTGAACAGCCAACAAAAGCTCCAAGGATTGAGCAATCAGATCAGGGACAGTGAAGCTCGAGTACAATGACTAGTACAAGCACAGGCTCAAGTGCTGTGAGTTCGCAGAGTATGGAGCAACAAATGCAGTAGATCCAAGAGATGCATCAGGAACACATGGGGGTTTATATTTCATCCTCTACAGTTGGTAGCAGTAACCAACAGGATACTCAAGAGTTTGTGGGAGCTCCTAGGATGAGTAGTAGGCAGCGGAGACAACCAGCCAGGTATAATGACTATATGGCTTTAGTTAGTCAGTTGGTAGATAGTGAGCCTTTCGGTTATCAGGAGACCGCACAACAACAGGTGTGGCGAGATGTGATGGTTGAGGAATATACTTCAATAGTGCAGAACGATGTGTGGGAGGTTGTGCCTAGACCAACAGATAGGGCAGTGGTTGGATCACACTGGATCTATAAGATCAAGCACAGTGCAGATGGTAGCATCGAGAAATACAAGGCAAGATTTGTGGCCAAGGGTTTCTCTCAAAAGGAGGGAATAGACTATGAGGAGACATTCACTCCAGTGGCCAGGTATACTTCTATATGAGCTGTGATCTCTCTTGCAACACAGATGGGATAGCAGATCCATCAAATGGATGTCAAGACAGTGTTTCTTAATGGTGAATTGAAAGAGGAAGTATACATAGAACAACCAGAGGGCTTTGTAGCACACAGCAGTGAAACCCACGTGTGCAGATTGAAGAGAGCTTTGTACGGACTCAAGCAGGCTCCCAGGGCGTGGTATGAGCGCATTGATGAATACTTGCAGGGATTGGGCTTTGTGAAGAGTGAGGCGGATGCTAATCTCTACTACTTGGTAGTTGGGGGTGAGATTCTCATTCTTGTTCTATATGTGGATGACTTGTTTTTAACAGGTTCACTGGGGCTCATAGAGGAGTGCAAGAGGGACCTTGCAGCAGAGTTCGAGATGAAGGATTTGGGGCTTATGCACTACTTTCTAGGCATGGAGGTATGGCAGACAGATGGTGAGATTTTCCTTGGTCAAGGGAAATACTGCATTGAAATCTTGAGGAGGTTCGAGATGGAGGATTGCAGAGCCATGTCTACTCCTATGATCACGAATTGGAAGAAGGTAGACTCATCCAGGGAGAAGGATGTAGACCCCACCTTATACAGACAGTTGATTGGGTCTCTCATGTATTTGGTCAACACCAGACTAGATATATCCTTTGCAGTAAATTCTCTCAGTCAGTTCATGGTTGAGCCGAAGAGAATACATTCAATAGCGGCAAAGCATGTGTTGTGGTATTTACGTGGTACAATCGAGTATGGGATCAAATATACTCGAGGTGACGGTATCAAGTTGATAGGCTATACTGACGCAAATTGGGCAGGTAGTATAATGGATAGGAAAAGCACTTCAGGGTGTTGCTTTAGCTTGGGATCAGGAGTTGTCTCTTGGTACAGCAGGAAGCAGAAGTCCGTGGCCCTAAGTTCTGCAGAGGCAGAATACATAGCAGCTAGCATGGAAACATGTGAGGTGATATGGCTTCGAAAGTTGCTGGTAGCCTTGTTAAGTCAGAGGGTTGAGACTATAGTGATACACTGTGATGATCAGAGTTGCATCAAGTTGTCTGAGAATCCGGTGTTTCATGATAGGTCTAAGCATATAGACATCAGGTATCATTTCATCAGGGATTGTGTACAACGGGGGATTATTCAGCTACAATATATACCTACAGATCAGCAAGTAGCAGACATTATGACAAAGGCATTGGGGAAGGCAAAATTCATCTTCTTCAAAGATATGTTGGGTGTTATGCAGAACACCTTCCTCGCTAAGAGGGAGTGTTAATTTAATATTGTAGCTCGGACAGTTGTTTCTCCAATTCCAAGAATTAGTATTTAATTCTTGAGACTTCTAGATAGAAGTTAGTTAGGTCCAGATATTTAATTATTTAATTAAATAAATGATTCCTCTAGAGACTTCTAGAAACCAGTTAGTTAGGGTTTGTTAGAGTCTAATTAATCTTAGCCATTGATTGAGATTAAATCTTGGCCATTGGTTTTCCAATGAGAATAGTTTAAAAGGGGTTCATTGGGCATTTGGAGAACACACACTGATAGACACAAGTTGTAGAAATATTTGCAGTGATAGCAAGGGTGCAGTGATAGAGTTGGAGGCAGCAGTAGTGGAATTTCAGCAGGAGAAATTGAGAGAAGAATTTTCGGTGAAGAATATTGCCGGAGCTTTGTCAGTGAGAGGCAAGCAGTTTCTTTTGTATCTCTTGATTTGCTGAAGATTAATATAATTCCTCATCTACAGTACTGGTTTTCCCTCCGGGGTTTTTCCAGGGACAATATGTCCAAAAATATTGTGTTTATTAGTTTGCATGTTTTCTTCTCTATTCCTGTGAGTTTTATTTGTGAAGTTGTAGTTGTATTATTTTTCAGTATTTGTTGTGAATTAATTTTTGACAGTCAAATAATCTTTATAGATAGGAGATTAATAATTAGTAACTGCAATAGATTTTTCACAGCGTTGAAAGGGGCTCGAACCAGTTTTTGCAAAGGAGGCGAGAACAAGGAGACAGAGAGACATAGGTAAATGGAGAAGGGAAGAAACCGTGTATGAAAAAGAGAGGGAATGGTGATAGAGTAGAGGGCGACATCAGTAAGTCTGGATTCCTGTCATCTTGAATATTGTTAAGCTGTTTGATAGGGTATAGGTTAGAATTTCTATGTGCTTCCATATGTAACCGTATCTTTCCATTTGGTGGATTATTGCTTGAAGCACAAATATAAAAGACTTTGTTTCCTTCCATTATAGCTTGTCCAGAATTGACCTCATTAATTGTTGAATCGATCTATTGTTGTTGTTGTCTCTTACTTGTGTGAGGAACAAACTTGTGTGTGTTCCTATCACCATTGGCCTTGAGTTGGCTTATCAATCGAACCAAAATTTTCTACTCTTGTTTTGATGTTTATCGCAAGTAATTTTCATTGGAAGTATTTCTAGTTATTGGTTGTAGTTTGAGTTTGTTGTTTATCATCGTCTTCATGAACTAATGATGTCACTATTTATTTGAGTTAGCATGAACGTGTCATCATGAACCCATCATGTTTTTTTTAAAATAAATGGCTAACCAAAGGAGATGCATCCACCTTAAAAATAACTTTAGAACACAAAGTGAAGTTGGGAAGTAGCAATAAGAATCCTTTACACCAAAATTATTGGTCATCCTAATATTGTTTGGGTGAGAAGCAAGGTTGATTAAGAGTCAATGGATGAGACATTGTGTAGGTGGGTCCTAGTTCCATTCTTGTTATAGATTTTTGCAACCAATATGACAGTGGCATAGAAACTACACAACAGGATGCATGATCTTCAAAGAAATATTTTGTACCATATTGGTATGTTTTGATACAAAAAATTCTTCCTACTAATATTATCACAACTTGTTAACCACATGTAATATGGCCATCATTTCCTTCTCATATGTGGATAAAACTAAACTGCACATGGAAAATAACTTGTTGGTGAATGCAAATGATGATCACTTTACATGAGAATGGTAATGCCATTTCCAAAAACATCACTTTCAATGATAAAAGGTTTCAAAAATTAGACATGATGACAACAAGTGTTAAATGCATATTGCATGTTTGAGGACATCAAAGGAATATTCTAAATTAGTTCATGAGAAGGCATCCTTTTTTAGAAACGCATTCAATGGAATAATATTTTTTTCATATTTTGATAAAAAATTAATAATAGCCATTGAAACCCAAAATGTTACGAAGGATTCTAAGTGTCTTAGGTGTGGGACAATTTTGTAGGGATCAACCCAAATATCTACTAAGAATACAATATGTCTCAGGTACTCCATTTCTTATTGACCAAAGGAACACTTGGAGCACTTAGCACATAACTAATTATTTACAAGAATATGTAATTCTAATTGCAAATGTTCCTCCCAAATTCTATACATTAAAATCTCACCAAAGAAGTTCAAGGTGAATTTCCTAAGGAAGAATCAAAATAATTTATTCATCAAACTATGGAAGGTGGATGCGGAATTAGTGATCCCAAATGGCATGACCAAAAAAGTGTAGTGGCTATCATGAGTGTGAAAGGTTGTCTTTGAAATATCTTCCTTGTTGAGATGGATATAATGATAGCCGGAACACATATACAATTTGGAGAAAAAATAGACACTATGAGGCTTGACAAGTAACTCATTGATCACTAAAAAGATAAAAAAAATCTTTTGATGATCTGAGTTCTTTAATACATATAAATCAATGAAAATATTCCTAGACCTAGTCTTTGTGAACTACTAGAGGAAGTGAAGAGAATGGGTTAGAGTTGAGATGAATGACATATGCCTTAAGGAGTTCTTGTACCAATTTTTTAATTTCTATTTTCTAGAGGAACAAATACCTATAAGGGAAAATATTGGAAAGTGCAATTCTATAAAGGATATAAATGTGATGGTCTTCTAGATGTTGAGGTGGTAACCTAGTAGGCTTAGAAAACACTAAAGCATGCTAATGAAAATAATTTTTTAATTCCATAGGTAGGCTAGAACCTAAAGGAGGGTTTAATTGAATGGATAAAGTTGAGTGATCATCCCATGGGATTTTTTCTTAAGAATCTTCTCCATTTTATGGGAGTTGATAATACTAGTATACCCCAATGTAATAACCTGCAAGGTTCTTATTTTTCAATTATCAAAGAAATCCCATAAGATGGCACCTAGGTTACATGGCCTCAAGCACCCAAAATGGCATCACAACCACCCCAAGGTAATAAAAAATTCTAAATGGATTTTATATCCCCCCATGGAATTTGAGTATTAAAACATCGACATTTACAAGGTTTCTTCCACCATTCGTAATCATAACCTTGAAGCTAGATTAGGGAGACACAACAATCAATTTTCTTGGTGAGTCATGGATCAATGAAGCTATATGTTCTACCTTAATTAATGAGAATAGTTAGTGGATTCTTGAAGTACCCTTTGAACTTTATAGTTTATGAAGTGGTGACCCTTACCAAGGCATGTATAAAAAATTTCTAGAGGGGAGCCCATGGGAGAGGAATTTATGGTAGGCGGTTATTCTTCTTCTAGGATTTATAGAGCATATTTCCACTCCTCACAACATCTAGAGGTGACTCGGTATCGTGGAGATATATCCTTTTTTACAAACATTTATGAAACCTTATAAAAAAATCATTGTTATAGCATAACCACTTTCCTCAAAAATGTTACATTCACCCTCAATGAGGTGTTTGATATATTTTGATAAAAGAGGACAAAATAGTGAGGTATTTTTTAAAAGGATCATCTAGGGAGAAATAACAATGAGTAGTGAGCTTATCCTCTACAAGTTTGGCCAAACCCCAAACTTTCATCATATCATTTGGTTTAAACATTTTGACCTCATAGATTCCATTGATAAAGAAACTCATAAAAAAATTCAAACAAGCCTTGAGTGTGATTGGCTAGTCACTCACTTTATATTGATATTATGAAGAGTACCAGTTTGAAATATTGGTGAGAGCACTAGTAAAATTCTTGTGGGAACTTAGGCCAAATTGAACTAATAATTTTTTGACAAAAAATTCCCAATTATGATCATAATGAGACTTGAGATACCACTAATATCATTGGACACTTCTCTCTCCAAATGGATGTAATAAGAACCTTGTTTGTTATAATTTTTTTATGGAAATTAAGGTACCTTTTGACTTGATAAAGGTAGTTGGTGGGATCGATGCCATCAAATCTAGGGAAGTCTAATTTTGGCCCATGGGCCATGTACCCAATAAATTTTTCACTCCTAGATGGCTATTCAATATTGAGTCGATTGATGAGAACTGTATTTTAGTCATTACAGTCATATGTCAATTACAAATTTTGAATCCAATTTTTCAATTTTTCGATCAATGGTGTGGATCCAAAGAAAGTAGAGACAACCATGATATGGTTAAGGTGCCAAAAATTATTTACAAAAATGTCTCAAAATGATCAATGTAAGGAGACTATACCAACAAACAATCAATCAAAAATGAAAAATAAGTTTTTTTTTTTTTTAATCCACTTTTTTATTTAATTTTTTCATATTATAGGGTCCCTTTAGGGAAAAATATTAGATCATTTTTCTCTTTAGTGTCCAATTCAAATTCTTCCAACCTTATTCTATTTTTTTTAATTCAATTCCCCACTATATGCATTTATGTTGTTTCTACACCTAAAAAATAATCTTTCATGTTGTTTTTTATATGGAGCCAACAAAATAACTATTGATTTCTCTATTGTTTCTAAAATAACATAGAAACTCCATTTGCTACTCTAGAATCATAAAAATTTGTTATTTTTTATAATTTGCCATCATTGGTGGTGGTTTATATTTTCTTCCAATTAATTTAAGATGGATAAGGGAATAGAAGGAAAAAAGGAAGGTCACTATAAGGTGTTTGGTCTAGGAGCCCACAACTTTCAGATCTAGTATAGTACAAAAAACTTCCTAAGACCAAATACTTACTAGTGTATCACAAGTGACAAATGGTTGAAGGCTTCCTATGGATAGGTTTTAGAAAAATCCTAAGAGTTCTTTTGATATACCTAAGGGTACATGAAAGAAAAAGACCATATATAGAGGCTATTTAATGGTATGGTCTTGGATAGAAACCAATCCATCCTTCAAAATAAATTATAAGAAATATATGGCTTAGCCCATAATGAAATATCTTCTATGCTTATTTTTAAACTCCTTATACAAGGTTGCTAACCCATAAAAAATTTAAAATCTACTAATAAAAGAAAAAGAAAAAGGTAATTTTATAGGGCAAAAAGTAAATGTTGTTACCATTGTAACCACTTCATAGTCACCAAGATCTCAAAAGGGTGAGATGAAGGCATATGATGTATAAGTGTACAACCTTTGAGAGGGAATAATTTGTTGCAATGGATGTGGCCCTAGAAAGAGCTCTTATATGAGATGTGAGGAACCTCATGTAATAGAGTACTCAAAGCACAAAATACAAAAATATTATGCTCACATGGGAACACTAGAAAATTATTATATCGATTAACATAATTTTATTTCATATTATTATTGGCCTCTTCAAGGGGGAAACCTCCTTTGAGAAATATACAATACAATATATTTCATGACTACCCAAACAATAGCCTAGTCCTTACATTTATAATATTTCTAACAAATATAAATGTTGTTTCCCAAGCATATTTAATTATTAATAATAGCTCATGGGTTGAACTACAAAGTATATGTGTCCAAATCCTATATTACAATAATAAAAGAGTTAGGACTATGAGTTCCTAAAACCTAATAAGTCTCTTGAGGCAAGTGACATGAAATATTGGGTGGGACTTTGAAGAGGAGGGAAGGACAAGCTTATGTGTTACATCCTCTATGCATTACACCCCCTAATAAGGGTCATACAATTTTAGACTCAACTTATTATCCACCTTGTCACACAAGGACTTTTTGTAAAAATGCAGTCATAGGAGACCTAATCACCAACTTTAAAATTATCTTCAAACTAATTTTGATCCACCTAATACTTCATATTTCCATGCACCTACCTTAATTTTATCTTAGGGATTCTAAGAACCTTCTACATAGGCAAGGGGGCTATGAATGGTCAAGAACCTAGAAGATCTTGAAACATATGAAGTCAAAGAAGGTGGGAACTTACCATTAAGATTCTTGCATGAGATCATATTATCTAAGCAATATGATAAGTGGTATTGTACCATCATTCTACTACTAGAAACCATCAAGCCCATCTCCCTTATTGCTTTAACACAAAATATCATAGGTAAGTTTCTAAGAATTTGTTATCTACCTCTATTTAGCCATCAGTCTAAGAATGATATGTTGTATTGATGTTTAGTTGAATGCATTGTAGCTTAAATATTTCTTGTCAAATGTTTCTTCTTAAGGCAAGATTGTGATCATCGGAAATGGGGCATGGAAAAATGCAAAGTTTGAAGACTATGTCTAATAAGTTTTGTTCTATGATTATTGTTGTTTAAGGGTGAAACAAAGCACAAAAAATATAATACTTAGTCATATAATTAATAAACATCAAAATGACCTATCCACCACTTAACTTGGAAGCCCCAAAATAAAATCTAGAAAAATATCTACCCATGCCATATTTGAAGTAGGAATGCTTATAGCAATATTAGCAATTTTATTGTCTCCCATTCCTTGCACTAACACACTTCACACTCAACCATAAAATATTTTTCATCATTTTTATGTTCATTCCATAATCAGTTTTCTTGGCACACTCGTGTATGCAAGAAGCCTAAGTGACTTTTTGTGGGAGACGAATGAAGTTCTATGAGTAACTAACACTTGAGTTGGGAGTTTTTAAATAAATAAATGTATGGTATTACAACATCCATCCCAACCACACGAATCCCAACACTAACTAAGGATCTTGTTCCAACTATTGAATAATATTACAAATTTTGGCATCGACTTCTCATTTAATATGCATTGCCTTCATTTAGGTGGGTATTAGAACTAAGACCATACTTATGGTAAAGTGATTGGTCACCACATATTCTTTTCGCTTTCACAATCAATCTCATAATCAAGACCTAAAACATCAGCGATTCATTTTTATTGGTTTAGGGGAGGCATTCTCTACTTTAAAAAATATGTAAGGTTATTATGATCAGTTTTGATTTAGAATTGGCAACCCAATAACATGTAGAATAGCCATCATCTATTTTCCATAAGTGGATTTAACTAATTATTTATTTGTTAGTGAAAGTATATGGTCAATCCTCTTGCATCACGATGACATCAATACCTATTATTGATGCATCACACTCTAGGGAAAATGTTTTTTGAAAATTCAGTATTCACAAAACTAAGGTGGAACATAGTATTTTGAGGGTATCAAAGGCATTTTTCTTCCTCATTCCATTCAAAATCATTTTTTTAAACAATTTTATGAGAGTTGCTACAAATTTATTATATTTCCTAACAAAATTGTGGTAGTACCTATTTAAACCAAAGAAAACTATAAGCTTCTTGATAGATTTGGGTTTGGACCAATCCTACATTCTTGTTATATTTTCTAGATCCACTTGCACTCACTCTTACAAAATAATGTGACCTGGATATGCCACCTCTTGCACAATGAAGGCACACTTAGAGAACTTAGTGGAAAGGGAATGATCCTTTAAAATATAGATGGCAAGCTCCACATGTTGAATATGATCAACCCCATTATAACTATAAATTAAAATATCATCAAAAAATACCAAGATGAATTTTGTGATGGTATCCTTTTAACATCATATTAATCATACTCTAAAAGGTAGGAGCATTAGTCAAGCCAAATAGGATCACCAAGAACTAAGTGATCTCCATTTATCCAAAAAATTATTTAGGGAATATCTTCTTCCTTGACTTGAATTTAGTGATATCCCAATCTAAGATCTAGCTTGGTAAAACTTGTATCCCTGAAGAAATCATGTATAATGTGAATATAGAACTTGTCTTTGATAGTCAACTTGTTGATTTCCCTAGAATCTAGACACATCCACCATCTTTCTTAGGAACCATCATGACAAGGGATGAGTAAGGAAATGTAACATGTTTGATGATACTATCTTCTAGCAGCTTCTAAACATATTCCTAGTTTGATATCTATAGGGTTATATAATTAGTGGTTGATTGTCTACTATTAATGAAATTGCATGATCGTGTGACCACTATGGAGGAAACATTGTAAGATCCTAAAAAAATACTAATTTTGATCCAATATACCTTACAAATTTAATGGAGGAGAACAAGGTGAAGGAGAGTGAGCATCAAGAGAGTGAAACTTTGTAATAAGGTTGGAATGCCCCCTCTTTAAAAAATCAGCATGCAATTTGAGAACTAGGAAAACATATTAACCTTCTACCATATAATGTATATTCATTGCTCTTATGACTAAATTTTATGCATATTGAGAATGACTACAAATACAGTCTCAATGTATGAAACCATTAACCTCCCAACACCACATCAACACCAATATGGGTGAAACATGCATACCAAATTTCAATGAGTAGTCCATCATGGTGAGTTTGGTTTTACAACACCTTCTACCATAGGACATATTTGTCCCATTAGCCACCATAATTTAAAAATGTAACGTTGGCATACCCTTGCAATTTTATGTTATATTTTGTGTCCACTTTGGTATCCATTCCCTTAGTCTATTTATAGGCTTGTTTCATCCCTTGCATTAGCCTTTTTCCTCCTCAAGGTGCTTAGGCATCATTTATTGTGCTCCCTTTTTTGTCACCTCCATGATAGCTCTATGGTACTAAAGTCTCTCATCATTTTTTAGGCTAAATTGTCTAGACACTAGTGCATGGTGTGGAAGTCCACTCATCACGCTAATGTCTCATGATAATTTTTCATTTGGTGGTCATTTATGAGCATTTTTCTACTTGTCACCTTCATAGGTCAATGGAAATGTCTTGGGATGAATTTAAATAGCTCATAAATAGCCTTATCTTGCCTCCTCTTCTCATTTTTGAATGAAACTTTTTTATTTTTGGATCTCTCTTGGTTCTCTCTTGGCTCTCCTACACTCCACAGCTTGCTATAGCATTCTCGAGATTTCTACAACACTCACAACATTATTTTTAGATCCCTTTTTCTTCTTGGCTTCCTCAAGACTTCTCAAGTGATATTGTTCTAATTTCCTATTTTTATTGCAAGCTTTTTCTTTGATTGTGCCCTCTAACACCTTGGGATTATCACATCCTATCAAAAATTTCATTTTAGTGACTATTCTTATTTCCAAATGCAATTATATTAAGAATACATAATACTTCTATCTATTTCTCTATCTTGGTTGTTGTGGAGGTAGAAATTCCAAAATAGGGATTTGACTAAGGAAAATCCCCAAATAGCCACCAAAACATTTTCCTCTTTCTTTTATTATTGCAAGTTTGTTGGAGAAGAGATGAAGTTATTCGATGATCTCTTTCCCAATCTTTGTGATTTGTATTTTTATTTTATGTTAGTATTTAAATGATTTTATTGAAATTGTCTCTATAATCTTGGTTATCCTATACGTAAAATTTTTATTTTCATGTTTTGTGTGTACAAGTGATTTTCTCATGCCAAACTGTATATTTGATTTTATGTTTGGATTAGATGATACTATGTCACATGTACGTCTTCAAACTGCACTAGTGTTGAAGGTAGAAAGCTCAAGATTTCAACCCCAAGTTCTTTGTAATCTAAGCTAAGTTAATTCATTATAGTGTAAGTGGTGAAAATACTCTCAAAGGAACTTAGTTTCCTATCATTAGAGTCAATTTTCATTATTTACAAAAAAAATCCTAAGAATGGGCATAGAAATGGAGTTGGTCGAGAAGTTTCCTACTAATAAAATAATGAATGTTGTCATTGGCACTTTACGTAACTAATGATTGAGGGTTTGAGGGGAAGATAAACCTATGAGAGCATGAATATATATGTGATCATTCTCTATTGAATCACTTCTATAGTTGCATCTTCTTCCTCATTTGGAGACTCCTTGGTATCACTAGGAATCTCTACTAATTCAATGATATACAACCTCTATTCTCTACAACAATGGCTTTTCTACCATTTTTATCATAGCTAAAGAAATTCCCTTAGCTCATATCTTGACCATATCCTCTTGAGATAGCCTATAGATAGTAGTGGTTTCATTCCTCTAATCCCCTTAATCCTTTCATAGCTAGAATGGTTGAAAAGAGTGTTGGAGTAATAAGGTTAATTACTTAATTAATTCAATCATATCGATTAATTAATTAAGTCACCTTTTACTTTATTTTCACTTAACTAAACTTAGACCCTTTAATAATTAATTACTCATCCTAGGGTTCTCACTTCTAGGGTTTTGATCTCCTTTCATAAGGATTTATCTCTTTGTAATTATTTATTATTGTTAATGCATATTTTTTATTAAGGCTTGTAGAGCACCATTATTGTGTCTCTTTATCTCTTCTATGTGACAGGATATTTGCTTACAAGTGTTCATTGGGATCTATGAGGTTTGTCAACTTCAACATGGTATCAGAGCTCTAGATCTACAACTTACTGTTCATTTTTTGAGGGATCTTGTCTTAAAGTGAAATTCCAGTGCATCTTGAGTCAATTTGGACCTCACCATTATATCTAGAAGGTTTGAAATAGTCAAGATTGACCTTTGTTTCATCAATTTTGGTTATACGATGTCCAATCTACAAGGGTTTGAAGTTTCAGAGGGTTTCCAAATCCAAAGGGTACCTACATTTTTGGAGTGTTTTCAATCCAAACAGACATCACCAAAGTGTTTAGATCACCCAAAAACCCCAAAATTAACTGTCGAATTATCAAAATCGGACATACTGACTCAGGAGGAAAAAAAATTTCATTTGTGGGTCGTACGGCCTGGTACAGCACGCAATTCGGAAAAAAAAAAACAATGTTAATGGGTGACGCCGTCAGTTAACCGCTAGTGGTTAATTGCTAGCGATTAGTGCTAGCTTAATCGCCAGGCTTAACCACCAAACCCCTTTTGGAGCATTTTTGGTCTTTTGGCCATAAATTTTGCGTCCGAACTCAGATTTTTGAAAACGAAATATGCTACACAAAACTTGTAGTTTTAGTGCAGGTGATTTTTCTTGATTTTTCTTTTTTTCTGCATTTATTTCCAATCAAATTCAGATATTTATTTATGGACTTTCGGGGGCATAACTTTTGCATACAGACTCCGTTTTTCAAAAATGAATAGGCGTTGGAAAGCTCTTCTAGTGTTCTTTCTAGATCTATAGATTTTTTCATCAGAAAATTTACCAGGTACATTTTATTCAATTTTTGTATTTTTACATTTTAGTGAATTACTTGGACATCTTAACCCTTCGAAATTTCTCATTTGTGTGGGATGGCTTCTTTTTGGCTATTTTCATGTATTTACAATATTAGGTCCTTATTGGACCTTATGGGCTCACATTGCATGTATTTATCATCTGTAAACACACTGAAATAAAGTGCCTCAGCTTTGTATGTGTAGTATTGGGATTCTTGCACATCATATTGTGCCATTATTGTACTTGCACTATTTTATAAAGTGTCATGGAGGGATGATGTTTTCCTTTGTTTGTCATCATACCTTTGTCTAGTGAGTGTTCCTTCCATGACAATAGTGAATCACATTAATTCTTGCCTCATGTGTGTGTGCCTTCGTTTGCACACCCTTTATACTTTGTTGGTACTTTCATGTTTTCACATTCAAATGTTCTTGGTTCTTCTTCATGCACTTCTTTCTATAATTCAGTTTCAGTGTACCCATCATGACTCTCCCTTTTCAACATTATGGGGGGGTTTCTACTGTTGGTGATATTGCTTCCTTGGTTTCATTGGAGTGAGCTATGTATTTAGTATTTGTTCCTATGTATTTTCGGATACAGAGTACATCAATGATTGGTTAATTGTATTTCATTGAGATGGATCACTTACCATATGGACACTCTTGCATTCCTATTTTGGAGGTGACCTTCCATTTTCACTTGATCAGTTCTTCAGACTATTGGTACTTGTGCCATCTGTATCTTTGAGTTCTTGATGTATGCCTTGGTTTTCCATCGGATTTGAGTAGTGTCGTTGGGGGAACTCATACAGATTCTTGTCTTCTTAATCATGATCATCATATGTTTCATCGAAGGTTCTTCTTTCAGCATTTCAGTAGTCATTCTATGACAGTGTTTGCAGCTTCTTCATGCTTCGGTGGTTTTTTCATGATTCATCCTTTTTTCCTATCTTTTGGGACAATTCTTCTTGGTTGGAGGCTTCTTCGTCCTTCATGCTTGTTTGGAGGCTTCTTAGTCCTTCACATGTATTTCTCTCTTTTGGAGAGGATTTTTTCCCACTAGGTTTTCTCCTTTTCTCCTGTTGTGAGAGATCTTTTACATTTGTACATGGGTACCTCTCAGGCCTAGTTTTCAGGACCCATCTTTGCTTTCATGCATTTTTTCCTTAGTCGTTAGCTTCTCCCTAAGTTCATCTTAAGGGGGGGGTGTTGGAGTAATAAGGTTAATTACTTAATTAATTCGATCATACCGATTAATTAATTAACTCACCTTTTACTTTATTTTCACTTAAGCTAAACTTAGGCCCTTTAATAATTAATTATTCATCCTCGGGTTCTCACTTTTAGGGTTTTGATCTCCTTTCATAAGGATTGATCTCTTTGTAATTATTTATTCTTGTTAATGCATATTTTTGCTTAAGGCTTGTAGAGCACCATTATTGTGTCTCTTTATCTCTATTATGTGACAGGTTATTTGCTTGCAAGTCTTCATTGGGATCTATGAGGTTGATTTGTCAACTTCAACAAAGAGTGTCCCCAAAAAAAATTACAAGCCATAAGCTTGTCTTCTTCCAATTGAGCTACAAGAATAACATTAAACATATGTTGTTGGTTATTCATTTAACCTCCATCTAAATTTCTATCTACAAGCCTAAAAAAAACTAATACCAATATGTAATAACCCCTACGTCAAATTTTTCAACTCCTCAAAATTGATGGCCAATGATAGTTATGTTATGGACAAGTTTAAAGAGTTTCCTTTTAGGTCCTCATACAAACCTAGTCCAAGTTGATGAAGAAGATTTTTTTTTAAATTAATCCACCTAGGCATACCTATACATGACCTTGTACAGCAAAGATGCATAATTAGGCCACTACTACTTAAGAAAAACTAACCAAAATAACACTAATTCTCTAGAAGTTAATAAACATAGAGGTAGTATTCCATCATTCCTAACCATGTGTTAACTCTATCTTCATGAAATTTGGGATTATCAATATTTAGGATCTTTGGGAGGGCCCTAAAATATGCCCTTTGAATTCAATAGATTGGAGTAACTGTAGTGGTATAAAAATCAGATTGTTTGACCAACTGATCAAATGTATCACTTGATTGAGAAAAGTCTACTATGTTAATACTTTATTTAAGTTCCTAATTGTTGTTGCATGTCATAATAGTATTTTGAATGTTAGTTATTTCATTTTCAACCTCGAAATCCATGCATGGCCTTGTTTCTAAGTGATAATTTGGCAAGTTACTAGAAATATAGACTAGTGTAAACAACTTGACAAGACAATTCTAGCAAGTTAATGTAGCCATATGGTTCAAAATCTTACACCCATTTTCTTTACAAATAAATACCCTATGGGAAAATTATTCAAACACAACTCCCAAATTCCTCCTAGTTTAGGAGATTTTTTCCCCAAATATTTTTCTATCAAACTAGATAAGAGCTATACAAAAACCTTTGCAACTCTAAATGATAACTACTATTGACAAAACTCTATTCTAAAGAGATAGGGTCCAAAATCCTATGGCTTCATTGGGTTTAAGGGAAAATTTCATAGGCCATGAGATTGTTTAATCAAGTACTACTCTTTGGATATAAAATATGTTCTAATCAAGGTAGTCAATGATAACATTCTAGCCATGGATTTTCCTCCTAGTGACAACTCGCTAATACTCAAGGTAAAAACTACTAAAATTATAATGGGTCAATCCATTGACCCTTTTTAACTTGAAACAATGATTTTACCTTATTATCCTTGATAGAAATATTGATGTGAAAATAGTTTTTAATTTCTTCTTCCTTGGATTTGGAGCTCTCCCTTACTACACACCACACAAGATACCTTGTTATTAGAGTTGGATTCACCATTGATTTCCTTCTCTTTGCATACAAAAGTGATGTTTGTATCATTCTTTCTCTACTTTCTCCAAGATGGCACTAGTTTGGGTGTTGTTTCCAACACATTTCATCTACATGATTACATATGTCATAGTGTGAACAACGAAACTTTCCTTTGTCATTACCTTTTTTCCTTTTGGATAGTGGTATTCATACTTTTCTTAGATTTATCTTCTCTTCAACCTTTTTCTTTCCACCTCCTTGTTGTTCTCCCTTTCCCTTATGCTTATTTTTTAACAAATAGGACTTTTTATCCAGCTATATGTAGGGTGGTTGGGTACGTGCTTCATCAATGTTTTGTAGTTTAGACGGGAGTACATATGTTTAAGATTCCCAAACAACCCTCCAATATACTCTCTATGACATTTGTTCAATTGTGGTGCCCTCTTCTTAAACTACTAGTACTCTTGTACACTTTGCCCTTGATTTTAATAGAAGTGGAGCCATTATATAATTATTTCCTCATTGCATACAAGATGGAATCCCTACTTCATCAAGCCTTTGTAGTCTTCCAACATGGAAATTAGAGGTACCTTATTGCATTCCAAAAATATTGCATAGCTTTTTGTTAGTGTGAAAGGGGTACTTTATCTAACTAGTTCATTCTTAGCTAGTTCTCCACTAAATTCCTCTTCACACTAGCTTAACTTTACATAGGGATAAGGTGGTTGAGCCTTTAATGACATGAGTTGTCACACCTTATAGGATGCCAACACTTTTCATAATCTGATTGCATCTATCTCTCCCATTGGCCTATATAACCAAGGCATTTCCTTTGTAATTCTCAATTCTCAAGCTAAATAGAGCTTTGCATTCTTGAGAGGAATATAGTTTATTCCTCCTCATATTTCTAGTTTTGCTTTCCTTCAGTCATTAGATTCTTGGTTATGCTAGTTGGCAAATCTCACATGGTATCAGAGCCAAATTTGAGTTGTGGGTTAGCAATCCTTTAGAAAATCTAAGAGTGTTGAGCTTTTTTTTCAAAAACTGAGTATGCTCTTCTCTTGCATCCTCGGATGATCTGGAGAATCAGAAAGGTGAAAAAATATCAGTTTTTGGGAGGGTTCATACATTGACTTGGCAGTTACAGGTCTTCTAAAGCTTCCTGGAGAGATTCTGAGCTCACCATTGAGTCCAGAGCAACTGAGACATTCAGATTTGCCCTTTATTTCGTCTGGTAGGACGCCTGTGAATGTGAGTTCGGCCTTCAGGTCTTTATATTATTTTTAATGTTTTTTTAATATTTTTTAAAAAAAAAAACATTAACAAATATAACTTTTTCAAATCCGTTGATGAATTTTTAAAATCTCTAGCAAACTTTTAAAAATCCCACCCACTTTTTTAATTGGCCGACAGTTTTTAATATTTTAATATTAAAACTGATTTTTTCCACCAATCTTTTTAAATGTGCCAACAATTTTAAAAGTTTTTTAATATTTTTAAAGTTTTAAGCTAATGGCATTTAATTTGCCAACTCCTTCATTTAATATTTTTTATTAAAAACATAAAAAAAAAATTATATTGGCCAACACTTTTTAAATGGTTTTTTAATTTTTTTTATATTAAAAAAATTAAATCTTTAAGTTTGGCTGACACATTTAATAATTTTTAAATTAAAAAAATATATAAAAATATCAAAGCTATCAAATTTGGAGGGGATTTTAGCGGATAAATAAACTGACAGATTGCTAAATTTATCTGGCGGAGTGCTAGATTTGGCGGAGTTCTAAACTAGTTGGCGGACATCTATATTTGGCAGACCACTAACTTTGGCGGTAGTTTCGCTAAATTTGGCAGATTTTTTTGAAGAGTTTACACCCCCTCTTCGTTGATGCACTAATTTTTGAAGGTCAACTTTGAATGCTCATAACTTGGGTTCTACAACTCTGTTTTCAGTGCAATTTTTTTATTTGGGCTAAGTTTTCGTTCTCTACGCATTGGTGAAGGTAGTTTCAGATTTTGGTTCATGGATTTTTCAGAAATTTTTGATTCTTAGGGAGGACTCCTCATCGTTCTCATTTTGCAAACTTCAAAGTTGCATAACTTTTGCATACGACCTCAAATCGAGTTGATTATATTTTAAGTGCATGATTTTTCATGTACTTCGCATTGGTGTTGTTTATTTCATATGAAATTGTACCAAATGTATACTTTCAGCACATGCTCATTTCTTGAGGATTTGTAAAAGCATTGAAATCCAAACATTTGTAACTACACTAAATATTAAGTGCCAAATCATTTTTTCTGGGGGGGTTCTTTGATTGAGTAAAGAAGGGGGGGTCTCTTGTTTTCTTTGTGCTTGAACATCTCTCATACTTTGTGCTTTGTTTTTCCTTCACTATGGGTACATTTAAGTTTTCATTGCTCACACCCTACAACTACAACACATGGCATCAAAATACATGGAATGCCTTAATGCTACTAGGATATACACCTTATGTTGAGAAGAAGGTAACTGAACCCACAAATGATAAGGAAAAACTACTTTGGATGTTAGAACATACAAAAGCTCTTGGTTGTTTATGGAGTTTTGTTTCTCTTGATATAATGTTTCAGATTGAAGCATGTAAAGATTCACATGATGCATGGGACAAATTAAAAACTCTCTATGGTATAACTAATGAAGTTCGTGGTTATCAAATTGACAATGAACTAATGAGTCTTGATCCAAAGTCTTTTGATAACATCCAAGATTATGTAACAAAGGTCAATGACCTTAGAGCACAATGTAAATCATGTGGCTTAGAGAAGAAAGACATTCAACTTGTTTATAACACTCTAAATAAACTTGGACCTGAATTTGCAACTTTTGTTTCTAGCTTTCACACTCATAGGTTGACAATGGGATCTACATTCACTACACCTTATTTTGCTTCATTTTCTGAAATGTTGATGCAAGAGCAAGGTAAGATTTTTTCAATGGGTCTTCTTAAGCCTTCACACTCACAAGCTCTGATGGTTGGTCAACCAAAGGGTTAGAAAGAATCAAGGAAAACTAACAACAAACAAAAGCAGTTCAAGAAGAAGTCACAAAGAAATCAAGCACAATCATCTTCAACAACAAAATTTTACTTCAATCCCTCCTCTTCAAAGGGGAATTTTCAAAAGAAGGAAAGGCCAACTTGTAGCTACTACAAGAAACCTGGTCATGAGGAACATTCTTGTCATAAGAAGAAGATTGATGAGTTAAAGAATCTTCTCAAAAAGAACAACATTAATTTGCCTTCTTTTGTTGCTCAACAATCCTCTACTCCTTCAAAATTGAGAAAAGGGAAAGCAACTGCACTTGTTGCTATTGCTAATTCTTCAAAAGAGTGGATTCTTGACTCAAGTGCCTCACATCACATGGGTTCTATTAGAGAACAATTTTCTTTGTTGGAGCCTTGTTCAGTGCCCCACATTCTCATTGGGGATGACTCTCCTGTTGAATCATCAAGAAAGGTTTTGTTGATGCTGGCACTGGTACATTTGAGGATGTCTTTGTGTACCTAATCTATTAGCTAACCTTCTCTCTATCTATCAAATTGCCCAAAATGGTAGAAACGTTGAGTTCACTTCTAATTTTGTCACCATCAAGAGTCTTGAAGATAATGCACTCCTTGCAGTCGGTAAGGTTGATCATGAGTCTTGAATGTATGCTTTCTCTCATTTTGTACCTGATTCACATTCAATTGCCTTTCTCACTCATTCAAATTCTATGAGCAAGTTATGGCATGAGCGATTTGGCCATCTCAACTTCCGCTATATCTCCAACAGCTCAACAAGAAGGATATGGTCACAGGTCTTCCTAAGATCAGTTTCTCAGATGGAGTTTGTTCTAGTTGTGCCTTAGGAAAACATCCTGAGGAAAAGTTTGACAAGGGGAAGGCTTGGCAGGCTTCAAAAGTCCTTGAGTTGGTTCACAGTGATGTGGTGAGTCCATTTCCATCCTTGTCTTTCAGCAAGGATCACTACTTACTCACATTCATTGATGACTATTCTAGATACACTTGGGTTTACTTTCTTCAACAAAAGGGAGAAGCCTTTGATAGATTTCAGGAGTTCAAGGCTTGCACCGAGAGACAGTCTGGGAAGGTTGTCAAGATTCTTCACACTGACAATGGCAAAGAATATGTGAACCACCGATTTGAACAATTTTGCTCTCTTGAAGGGATAGATCTTCAACATATTATCGCCTATACACCTCAGCAAAATGGTGTGGCCGAGAGGAAAAATAGGTCCCTGAAAGAAATGGTCGGTTGTATGATCCACACATGCTCCCTTGCACCTGAATATTGGGCAAAAGCTATCAACTATGTTGCTCACATCCAGAATAGAATTTTGCATAAGGCATTAAAGGGAATGACTCCTTTTGAAGCCTGGTGTGGCAGGAAACTTGTTGTGCAACACTTCAGAGTTTTTGGCTCTCCTGCATGGGCTCACATTCCTTTAGAGAAGCACAAGGCCTTGGAACCTCAGAGTCGGCCTTGTATCTTTGTTGGTTATCCTGATGGTGTCAAAGGATATTGGCTCTTGGATCCTGAGACACATGAGCTCTTCATTGAGTGAAGTGTACAGCTCGAGGAAAGCTCTTGTATCTCATCCTCTCTTCTTTTTTCCTCTACCGCAGATTTAGATAGTGACTCAGATGATTTTCCTTCAACTGCCTCTACTCACAAAGTTGATCATGAGGTTTCTTCCTCCTCTTCGCAGAGTTCAGAGTCTAAGAATGGGGACTCTCCTCCTCCAAGTCCTCACATGCCTCGTTGGGCTCGTCAAACACTTGAGTCAATGGGTACTCTTGTTGGGAATCCTTCGGACACTCGGAGAACTCGATCACAACATCAGAACATTCTGCATTCCTACATTGCCACAGCTTCAAATCCAAAGTCATTTCATGAAGCATCTAGTATTGCTGAGTGGGATTTTGCAATGGAGGAAGAGTAAAACTCTTTAATGCAGAATAAAGCATGGGATCTTGTTCCACTTCCTAAGGGAAGAAAACTGGTTCGGTGTAAGTGGATCTATCGAACCAAATTTGCAGTGGATGGCTCAATTGAAAAGCATAAAGCATGACTTGTGGCCAAAGGTTTCTCTCAAGTACCAAGTATTGACTACACTGAGACCTTCGCTCCTGTTGCCAAAATGAACTCCATTCGCTTGTTACTTGCTATTTATGTAGCTCATGGTTGGGTTGTACATCAAATGGATGTGAAGAGTGCATTTCTTCACAAAGATCTACATGAAGAAATTTACATGGAGCAACCACAAGGATTCATTCACGATTCTTCATTGGTTTGTAAACTAAGGAAGTCTCTGTATGGCCTCAAACAGGCTCCACGAGCTTGGTATGCAAAAATGGACTCCTTTCTTCTCTCCATTGGATTCTCTAGATGTCACTCAGATCCGAATGTCTACATCTTGCGGTAGGAGGATGCTCTTCTCTTCTTGGCTCTCTATGTTGATGACTTGATTATCACTTGGAGCACTTCCTCCATCATCTCGACTGTCAAGACTACTTTGCATGATAGATTTTCCATGACTGACTTGGGTCTCTTACACTACTTTCTTGAGATCAAGATCACACAAACCTCTTATGAGATCTCACTTGCACAGCCCAAGTATGCTCTTGATCTTTTGTAGTGTTTTCATATGGCTGATTGTAAGCCTGCACTGACTCCCTTTCTGTCTAGAGTTAAACTTGAGGCTAAATGTTCCACACCGCTAGTTGATGCTACTTTGTATCGTCAACTTGTTGGTAGCCTCATCTACTTGACTCATACTCGCCCCGACATTTCCTTTGCAGTTGGCATTGTTTCATGCTTCATGACAGAACCACATGAGCTTCATTGGAAAGTTGCCAAATGCATCTTGCACTAAATTCAGGGCACTCATCGGTATGGGATTCACTATGCAGCAGGCACAAGTTCAAACTTACTTGGATACATGGATTTTGATTGGGTTGTTGATACTGATGATCACAAGTCCACATCCGGCTATAGCTTTCACTATGGTTCTAGCCCCATTTATTGGCAGAGCAAGAAGCAACATGCCATCGCTCTTTCTTCAACTGAGGCTGAGTATCAGGGGGCTATCAATGCTACCACTGAGGCTATTTGGCTTCAAAATATCCTCACTGAACTTGGCATCACCTTTCAGAAGCCATCATTCATCTATTGTGACAACCAGAGCGCCATCCAGATCTCGAAGAACCTGGTCTATCATCAACGAACTAAACACATCGAGATCCATATGCATTTTCTTCGGGAGTTGATTCAAGAGCAGGTCATTGATTTACAATATTGTCCTACAACAGATCACGTTGCAGATATATTCACCAAACCCTTCACTGAGAGCAAGTATGTTCATCTTCGGTCTCTCTTGGGGGTGAGGCACATCTCTTATGGGGGGTCACTTAGACCTTCTTCATTCACCCTCTCATGGGCAAGAGTTTTTTTCCCACTAGGTTTTTTCCTTCTTTATCATTGAGAGGATATTATGTACATGGGTACCTCATCAGGCCTAGTAGCCGAGACCCATATTTGCATCTTTGCATTGTATACTTCTCCCTAAGTTGCACTTAAGGGGGGGTGTTAGTGTGAAAGGGGTACTTTATCTAACTAGTTCATTCTTAGCTAGTTCTCCACTAAAGTCCTCTTTGCACTAGCTTAACTTTACATAGGGATAAGGTGGTTGAGCCTTTAATGACATGAGTTGTCACACCTTATAGGATGCCAACACTTGTCATAATCTGGTTGCATCTATCTCTCCCTTTGGCCTATATAACCAAGGCATTTCCTTTGTAATTCTCAATTCTCAAGCTAAATATAGCTATGCATTCTTGAGAGGAATACAGTTTATTCCTCCTCATATTTCTGGTTGTGCTTTCCTTCAATCATTAGATTCCTGGTTATGCTAGTTAGCAAATCTCACACTTTTGTACCAAGTATGACCTACTAGTTTGAGTCAAACAAATGAGATTTGTTGATGAGGGGTGAGGTGGTGGAGGCTGAAATAAATGTCTATTTGAGACATCAATTGATCCATTTTCTCAACACTTATCTCATCATAAGGTTGAATGCCAATTTTTGCTTCAACCTTAAAGAAACCCCCATGTGAAGGTCTACCTTGCTCAAGTCCCCATTGTCTTCTTTGTGAATTTTTGCAATTCTCAACTTTTTACTCAAAGCCATCATAAAGCTCTTGATCCTATCAATTTTACTAACTAAACTTGAGAACCTCACCATATCATCTTCCAAATTCTTAAATCAGGCCTCACCTTCATCTTGTTCTCTTGTCATAACTCTCTTAGCTTTTGTTTGCTCACTTGTGCAAATCTTAAAATCATATAGGGTCAATTCTCCACTTCCACTTGACCTAGTAGATGGCATGCCACATCCACAACTATAATTGAAGATCAAGCATTGCTTTCATACCCACTTGATTTTTAAAGAACAAAGATTATACTTCATGTGATCACCAACTATAGATGTTCCTAATATAAACTAACTTAAATAATCCTCAAACTAAATTCTACCAAAAGAATTGCAATGATAAATTCATATGATTATAAGCACAAGTAGTTTTTTGGATTCAATTGTGTAAAATTTGCTTATTATCAATGTTCCCGATCACACTCTATGATCCTACTCCTCTAGCTCTCTACTATCCTAATGATGGATCACAGAGTGTGATCCGAAACATTGATACTAAACAAATCTTACACAATTGAATCCAAAAAATACTTGCGCTTATTATTTTGAATTGTGAAAATTTAATGTCTTCATAAGTCAAAAACATGGAATACAAGAAAATAAAGCACATGTTGGAATGAACACAACAACTACTTACACCTAGAGAAAACTCCATGCTAATAAAAAATTCCAGCAAGAGTGCTTTAAGCACCTCATTCACTATCTCAAATATCAAATAAAATGATTAAACTACCATTAAGGCTTATCAAAGTTCATTTTATAGTTCTCAGGCTCCTTCACCCTTTTTCATCCATTTTGTAACTAGCAATTTATGTACTCTTCAATTCCCCCTTTTATGTCCATCAAAAGTTACATTTGTTGCCTCAAAGGGTACATATTCATCAAGGCATTCCCATGTTCACCACTACTACTCATTTGCCACCTACACATAGTAGCAAATTTTCCTTTCTTCTCTTTGCTTTCACTATTTATAAACAACTTAGCATGAAAAGCTTGTCAACTAAAGTGATCATCCAAGACCCCTATGATTCCCTTTTTGACTGACCCAATTTTTGAATCATTTTTGGCTTCATTGAAAGGAAGTTAGGTGAGCGAAAATAGCTTCCTACACTAATCTAAGTAGGGGAGAGATACAAAAGTTTCCTTTTTGACACCTTATACAATTACAATAAGAGAAACACATAGGAATAATGGAATAGAACAACTACACAAATACAACATACAAGGAAAACACTTTTGGGTAAAAAACCCCACCCTCCAAAAGCACAGGACTGTTGTATTACTTCAAACAAGAGTTACAATACATCCCCAAGTACAAAGCTTTCTTCAACAAGTGCTTCAAAACAAACACATGTTCTGGAGTGATACCGACAACACTTCGTTACCTGCAAACAAACTATATATTCTACAATGCAAGGCACTCAATATATAGAGAGATACAAGCTCCAAGAAGCATCTAGAAGGAGAGGGGCATCCAAATCCACATGGCACAATCTTCCACGCTATAACATGCATTTAAACACATGTAACATATTCTCTTACACCCCTTACAATTGTCATAAGCAAATATTATTTTTCCAAGTTTGGGCGCCTAGAATATGCTAAAAATAGACTATGATAGATACTTTACACATCTTACAGCTGTTATAGAATCTGTCATAACTCACAACACTAGCAACTGTAAGAGTATCTGCCATAACTAACCAAAAACACTCAATTCTCTTACACCTTGCTATAACCCATCTTAGGCACCAACTTCCTCCATGCATGAAGATGTCTTATGACACAACATAGAATTTGTCATAAATCAAAGATTCCAAAGTGGGACGTCTATGTCCACTTGGGATGATTATGTGTCATCCAATCACCTCCAACGGAGATGTCACCCAATCGATGAGTCCCAATTTATGACATGACACCATAAGCAATTAAATAATACAAATAAATACAATAATACATTAATTAAATCAATATTAAAACTCTAAAGTTGAGACACCTTAATCCCAACATTCTCCTATGTAAATATTCACCTACAAGTACACAATAATATAATCATGTCATCTGATATTATATCCTAACAATAGAACCTAACAAAACTTTACAACTTTCCATATGTTTTTGAATTTCCAATTGCTCAATTGTTGATATACTTGTGTATCATCTAACACACAACTCGACAATTATAAATCCACATTTTTTGGCTTTATATTTGGATAATCTCTTCTTTCATATTAGGCAACAATCCAAACTCCCAACCCCTAATACATTTGTCTTGTTTTTAGCAACTAGATTTCTTACAGCCGTAATGCCCAATGTTATTATCTACTTGTCAAAATGATCCATTTTATGTTTTGACACTACTAAAAGTAAATTTTCAATATATAAAATTTTCACTACATTGGAGCATAATTTTTTACTCAATAATCATTTTTGTTATTTTATAGTTGCTCATAGACATGATAATATTTGTATTGCCATCTTTATACCTAAGAAATTATTCTACTTTGCATCTATTCATTTTACTTGACAGATAATACTTTGAGAACAATTGTAGTTTAGATAATGCTTGGAGAACTGTGAATGGTGTATGGACAACAATTAATTTTAGAGTTGATTAATTGAAACTAATATAAAGAGGCTATAGAAAATTGTTCCAGTTAATAAAAGATAGAAAAGTACATATATAAAATTGAAACTACTATAAAGAGGCTACAGAAAATTGTTCCAGTTAATAAAAGATAGAAAAGTACATATATAGCGGATTCCTGTATAGAAACATTCATAAAAAATTCACCTCGATATAATCATATCAATGATTTAGTTAATCATTCACAGCCCGAGAACAATGTTTTCTTAATACAATAATAATAGTACAAAGATCTTTCGTACAAATTTGTACAGCTTGGAACCTCGCATTGACATAGATTTCTTTTCAATCTCCCTGATATTTCAAACCTAGGTTGTTCCAACTCCCATTAAAATTTAGATTTTATATCAATTTAGGAAACCCCTCAGTACTGTTTGTGGCTTAGATACACTTCACAAACTGCCAGATTTTATTTTCTCGCGGCTCATCTTCACAGCTACAAGGTCTTTCTAATTATTTAGGCTAAAAAGGAAATTTTTTTAACAATGAGGAATTGAAGAAGATGCCCCCATCTTAAAAAGGTTAGCCATAGTTTAAATGCAAAACGCATTTAGAATAATAGAATATAAGGCAGTTATATGCAAACGTACTGATAATGATAGAATAGAAGGCAGTTAAGGCAGTTATATCTGTAGTTGGACATCAAATAGCTGACAACTGGAACAGCTGTAAATAGTAGCTGCAATTAATTAATAAGTTGGACAGTTGGAACAACTTTAAAGGGTGAAGGAACGACTAGAACAGCTATAATGGGTAGATGTACTGGTACAGCTATAACAGATGAAAAAGGAGAGAAATAAAAGCAACCAGCTAGGAACATTAATTCTCAACCCAAATGCTTGCATACACTTGTAGAACATCAACAACTTACCCCAAGAGAGTCATTTCTTGAAATCAGAAACAAGGGCCACAATGTGATTTCTTTTGATAGACTATGTACCCACCCAACATCATTGTATATGCTTGTTTCAGCAAAATTTGGAGTGCTTATTTCACAGAACTACCCAGGGTCCGACTGTTCTGCTTGCCATTTGTTAATAACTTAATGCTAGTAGACTGTTTAAACTAACAGTGACTTTTACATATTTTCAAATACATTCGTGTCAAATGGGGTAAAGGATAATAGGAAATAAAAGAGATCTAGATAGTTCATCCACAGTAGGAGGTCTGGAGCTGCAAACCTCAAATTACTTAACTCTTTGGATCATTATACTACATATAAATTTATTGCTTCCCACAATCAAAACAAAAAACAGATTTGTTCTTAAGATGATTCATATGCCATTACAAGATTTAAACATTCAAATATGACATGGAAGCTGTTCCAGAGTAAATGGTCAACATTCTTCCTTAATTGCAAAGATAAGTTCAGAATGCATGTTTGGGAATAACAAAATTACCAGGATGGATTTGGGACCAAATGACAAGCACAACATAGCTAGAAATACAAAATTCTTTTGCATGACATTTTCACATGTAAAGATACAATGACAGATGATGGATCAGTCCTCTGGTTCTCTATAGATGAGAACTGATAGCTGGCCAACAAAATTAGCCATTCAAGCTTTCACCTTATTCCTCCCTCATATTGATAGGCGGCTGCAAGCTCTGAGGACTTTCTTGACAACTAAAAACTGTAATACACTCTTCACAGTACAGTATAAAAAACTTGAAAACAAGTGCTCTCTCTATCTGAATAGAGGTGGAAGCACTTGGTGAGCATCCAAATCTAATGCTTCAGGATCCCTGCAATAAAATGAAAGCCTGTTAATTGATATATTTAAAATAGCATCTCCAATACACCAAATTAAAGTCACCGATTTATTTTCACTTGAATATTTTCAATTTTTCAAACACATGTTAAGCATTAAAATGCAGAGCAATTAAAAGCAAATGTTCAAGATCGGGTTCTTGCAATTCTCCAATACAATTTACATAAGCAAAAACGTACCTGCACAAAGTTTGTCCTTTCTCGATTGAACTGGAAACAAACCACAATTTATGCAAAACAGGCGATTCAAATTGGACAAAAAAACCATCACCCTGCCCATGTTTCCATTTTCTGATCCCTTGACCCTTCCAAACCTGCAATCACAAAACCAATTTAATTGAGTTATCCTATTTGATGCAGGCATAAGCATGAAAAATGAATGTTATAATGCTGCACTCAGTTCAACAAATACAACTTGGATATCGTAGCTACACAGCACACTAATCTACCCGTTGGATTTTCATGGAAGGTCCCCTAAAATGAGTCTTTTATTCACAGGTAAATAAAGATTGTAAAAAATTTCATATGCGGTTGTACTCATAACTGCTTCATGCAGAGCCTACCATCAACCCTACCCTTTTAACTTTTGCATGTATAAGAACTGATAACTCTTTCCATTTGAACAAGGGGCAATAGATTAACAAATGAAATTGATTTTCATTTACATACACCAATTATAAACCACTGGTCACAACTTATGAACATGACATTTACCTCGACAACAAATCAATGATATCATTCTACTTTGTTTCCTTCGAATTTGCAACATACAATTTCTACATTTTATATTCCATCTTGTAGATCTTTTACTTTCAGTTTAAGTAAATAGATCCCCCTCTGTGCTTGGTAAACTCCACTAAATTACGAAGATTTGCTTATAACTCCATGGGATCCTAAATCTCCCCCCAAGGAATGTTCTTTTGTCTGATAAAATGCACTGTTGGCAAAAACCTGCTTGAGCGATATGCAATAGTTGATCAATCATTTAAGGAAAGCATAGGTCAAGGACAACAGTAGTGTTTTTTGTTTGCTGTCTTTGTTTATTTTTGTTCAGTTTAAAGGCTGTTTAGATTAGCTATAATGTAGACTGAAATGGCTGTATTGCAGACAGGCTGATGGTTCAAATCTGTTTGTGATACAAATGTCTGCTACAGATCCCTCTCTGTGTCTGCATAGAGCAAGGGTCATATAGTAAGCTTTCTTCCAAACTTACCATAGAGCTTGATTTCTTGGTAAAAATCACTTTGGAACAAGATAATATTTCACAGAACTTCTGACTCATCAAATTGTTGTTATTTTTTACTTTTTTAAGCCACTTTCAATTTACCCACTATGACCTTTAATCAAGTATATGGCAAAACAACTAGTGTGTCACATATTTATCAGATAATGGCCCACAATGAACATGTGAACCACCATAGAAATAGCACACCCAACTAGTCTCTAAAATATGTGAACCACAATAAAAATAGCACACTAAACATCAATAAATCTTGGAAAAATAGGGCACTTGTCTTCCAAGAACACAATTTTATCAATCACCTGACACACCAGACTTTGATACCAGTCATGTGTACCACCTTAAATATAGGCCCCAAACTTCTCTCTGCGGCAATAATCACATTACCAGTGCTACCTTCATCAAATATCATATTCTTCCCACTCAAGGGAGCAAAGCTAAGGAAAGTTCTCAAACATAAAAATATTGTGTACTCGGCATGGTCATTTGTTGCACGCTTTTGGCCATCCACATAAAAATGATAATTTTTAGAAACAGCTATTTTATTTATTTGAGTTTAATGCCCAACAATTATTAGTTTAACATGATAGCAGAGTTTAGATATGTCCACCTACCTGATGGCATTGGCCACAATTTCCTACCAATAAAAAATGACCAATTTTGTTTTCTCAATTAGTGCTTCTCCTTGCTTTTCCTTTCCGCACTTTCACTTCCAAAGTTTAATCCTAAGTTGCCGGTTCTGGTACAGGATCAGGCACAGGTATGGAATATGGGTATGCCGATTTTTTTTCCTTGTGTACAGCTGTGTGTGTGTGTATATGCAAAAAAATAAAAATATTACAGAATTGTAAATACATTTGATAGTATGATACTTTATCAATCATCAATCATCATTAAATCATTATGGGAAATGACAGAATCAACAGATGATGCATATTCATTAATAAGCTCAATAGTTAGCAATGTTTGCAAGTGTGGATATTGTGTGTGATAGTTAAGAAATTTCAGAGTGTGGCTACAACTTACACAATGTATCAAACTACGATATATATTAAACAGAAAATTAAATTCAGAATTCTTTCAAAAGAAATTAAATAAATCTATAACATAAATATGTCAACCTTATAGATTTCCTATGTTACATGCCCTGTCGGGGACGGCAGGGGACGCGTTTCCGGGACGTTTCCTAAGGGGCAATTTTTAGGGGACGGCAGGGGACAGCGACATACAAAATACATATATATATATGATTTTTTCAAAATTTATTAATATATTAGAGAGAGAGGGAAAGAGAGATATGTCAATAAATTAATAATTGATAACAACAATATCAATATGTAAGTAAATCGCGAGAGTAGTGCTATAACAGCATAAGAAATGTCATTAAAGCATTATAAAATTTATCAAAACAGTATCAAACATCTTAGCATGACTGTAGTTATTAATTGTTAAGCAATGTAGTTATTTATATAATGTGTCATGTTGCTTTTCATCTCCAAGCAGCATGGTGAAATTTGGTGAATGTTTCTTGGAATGAACAAGATTGTCAGATAGTGCTCAGCCCTCACCCATCACTGCAAATGTGTGCCTTAAGCACATATGATAATATCAGAATTTAAAAAAAAAAAAACCAGCGTCACCCCTGCTGCTAGCTGGTCGCCTAAGAAACAAACCAGTGCGTCGCCCTTGGTTCGAGCTTCCCACAGTCGGCTCAAAAAATGTCCGCTCACAGCTGTGTCTCGCATCCGTGCCTTCACCCGTGAGAAATAAAAAATTTAATTCATTCTGTATAGTTAAGAACTTAAGACAAAATTTTAATGTTTTGTCTTCATAAAACATTAATCCCCCCAAAAAAATATATTTAATTGACTTGGAGAGTTCGTGGGCCCCGCGCAAGAAGGAAAAAGATTAAAAAATCAAAAAAATTAAAGTTTTTTAATTTTTTAATAGTTTTTGCCTACAGGGAACGGCTAGCTGTCCCCGGTACGATTTGGGGACGGCTAGCTGTCCCCAATCCGTATCGGGGACAAGGGGACGTCCCCAAACGGCAAGAAACGTTTCCTGACGTTTCCTCTTGATTTTGCTGTTTCGGGGATGGCAGGGGGACGTCCCCTTTGCGTCCCCCCATCCCCAGGACGACAGGGGACAGGGACAGGAGGTTTTGGGGCAGGGGACGCGTCCCTATGTAACCTTATAGATTTCTCATTAGAACGCATTAATAATTTAATATTATAAATTCATCATACCAAGAATTAAAACAAAATGCAACAATGAACATTTAACATCAAGATACAAAATTCAAATTAGAAATTACAGGTACGCACAACCAAATACCAAAGAGTCAAATACAGAAGTAGTACTTGTCTAGGCCCACAAAGTATTTGATACACAAACCCATAATCTTGATATGCTTATATTCTGAGCATCATATATAAATGTATGCATGCTTTGATACATCATGCCTAGTTATGTATGCATGCATGGCTTAAAAAATTCTGACTATGGGTGATACACAAACTCATATAAATCTGGCATAAGCTTCATTGTTTAGGCTTATTATTAGCATGGCAATTTGGAGGCGTTACAAAAACTAATCAATTTCTAATGAGAATATGAACAGCTCCTGATATTTAATTGGGAGCAGGCTGGGGAGCGGCTGGGAGCCCCCAGGCACCCTTGGATCCCCAGGCGATCCCAGCCTGCTCCCAAATGCTCATGGAGCAGGTTCTTTGGGCTTTTTAGAAGAACCCAGTAATGTAGCTAATTTCCATGAATATCATTGCAGTGTAAAGTTGTCGCCCAGTGTTCTAAACATAAGACTTTTTGCATGAATGACACCTTGCAACCGTCAAAGATTTAATTTCAAAACTATCACACACAATATCCACAGTTGTAAACATTGCTAACTATTGAGCTTATTAATGAATATGCATCATCTGTTGATTCTATCAATTCCAATAATGATTTAATGATGATTGATTAAGTATCATACTATCAAATGTATTTACAATTCTGTATATTTTTATTTTTTTTGCATATAATTCTGTATATTTTTTATTTTTTTGCATATATATATACAGCCGTACCCAAACATACCATACCCAAGGAAAAAATATCATCGTACCGGCATACCCAGATTCCGTACCCGTGCCCGTTCCCATACCAGAACTGGCAACTTTAAAAATTATCATGATTTGGTACCATATGCACAACTATTTTTTAATTTTTAATCTTGATAATCTTAAAATATAAAGCTTTGTAAGAAACTAAAACTGTCTTACTATACGTGCCAAGTTGATAAATGTCGGAACTTAGAATTGAATGCCACCTTCTAATTACAAGCTTCTCATTTTCAACTATAGCAATTGTTTGTGCTACTGCTTCAATGTTTACTGTGATGACACCTGATGATTCTTTTCAATTTTCAAAACAATTTGAAGGCTCTTCAGCTATGAAGTTTATATTCTACATAACGAGCACTATTAAAAACCTTTTTCCGAACTTATGCAACACATCCAAATTTAACAAGTTCGTTCACGCCATACTGGAATCAATTGGATCTTGAGTGTATCAGCTTTATGAAGAGAAACATTATACCATCACCTCTGGTCCATGCCCACCTGATTAGCTCTACAGCAAGTAAAGCAACTGCAAACAGGCAGATGAATGAGGATTGATGCAAGATTAATTGCAGAAACCATTTTCAGCCACTCGATGGAATGATTAAATTGATGGGAGCATGATTCTCACAAAGAGTTTGTACACAAGTACTTGACACCACTAATATGTATCGGATACATCTCTATTTTCCCATCTTATCAATGTCCCACAAAGATGCATCCCCTAGATATTGAATGACGCTTAGACATCCCTGGGACTTGGAGAGGATATGATCAACGAATGACATCAATGACTTTTCCATTTTAGGCCTAAACAAAGATATTCAATGTTCATTAAGACTCGTCTCTTATCTCTCGAATACTCAATCAGCTTTTGCTCTCTGGGGATCTTGTTAGTACACTACAGTTGTATTGTATTTTTGTTTTTGTTTCTTCCCCTTTTGAGCTCATTGACCTACTTTTGGTCACCTGTGGATATTACTATAATCTCTTTCTTTCTTTCACCATCATGTTTCCACACAGAGATATTAAAACTAATAAACAGAAGCAAAATTATGTTGGGAAACATTCTTGCAATCTGCAATTCACGAGGAACTGGAATCCCATTACAGTCAACTCTAGCATCCAAAATTTGCTTAAAGAGACATGTCCTTGATATCCTGCACAATATAGACACAGTCCTAGTAAAATTGCTAAATGGGGTTAATTAATAGTAAATAGCAGCCAGAGTAGAAATACAAGCCAGACAACCAACCTTCCAAGTCACTTACATCACACACCTAGCCTGAAATTTAATTAAACTTGTGCAAAGAAAGCTACCTATGATAAAATTAATTCTAATATAATATAATTCTCCGATTTTAGGATGGGCGTGACTGCAAAAACTTCATGTAGTTCCATAGAGACATATATATCAAACTCACTAAAATAGCTTAAAGGAAGATTTACCTGGGGAAATGCTATCACTTTCTTTGGCACCACTAAACAAGCTGCTTTGGCTGAGACATCCACTGCATGTTGTCTAAGAAATGACACACAACTTCTTAAAGTATCTGGTGACTCAAATGCCTAAAAACAAAATAGAAAGTTCTAGTCACATAAAGATTCACAGTAACCTTCAGAAATGTATTCAACACACTTTTACAAAAACTAAATCAGGATCAGAAGTATGATTAGGAGTCGATACATAATCTAAACCCATAGACTTCTGCATAAAAGCTGCAATTTAACTTATGCAGATGATCCAAAAAACGAAACATTCACTTGTTTCCCATAAATTTTACAAAGAAATTTCATTTTTTGTGAAACGAGGGATAAGAAGAAAATTAACAAGAGTTTGTCTTACTTTCTTCTTGTATCATTTCACACATGGACACAATAGGATGCAATAAAAAAGAAAAGGAAAATTCATGCATTTAGAAAAGAAACAATAGATGAATCTTACTTTATCAACATTTACAACCGTGGCAGCCTCATCAGAGAGCTCCTTTGTTTTGTCAAATAGATAAGTAACTCTAGCATCTACAATTCCATTTGCATGCCACTGTTTTACAGATGTCTCCATTAAATCGGTAATGAAAGTAAATAGTTCTTCACCAATTTCTTGGGATCCAACATTCTGAACCTGAAGTATTGAAACATCTGTTAGTTTGTAAGTAAAACCATTCTAATATGCATTGGCTATTAACAAGAAGATGTATTGATGAAATCCATGTGCCATGTATGCTAACAGCAATACAGATAAAGTCTAGCAAGGCTGGAGAACTGACAAGCATCACATATACAGAACCATTTGCTCTAACAGACTAGGAGTCAGATTCTTATCACTGCAGTGTATTGGAAACTCCTTAATAAAGAGAACAAAAGCATACACTGCTTACTAAAATGTGTTAACAAATAGTAGCCTGACTCATAGTTGGAATTGAAAATGTGTGATCAAAGGCTAAGTATATTAGAAGTACTCAGTAATTAAACATACAGCAGATGTTAAATTAATTATCTTTCATTAAAAAAAAAGGATTTTCTTAGCCAGTTATTCCCAAGTAATACATTGCCTCATGACTTACCGGCAAGTACTTTGCTTGCATTCACCTAGTTTTTTGTGAGTTTTGGCCAAAAAGCCAAAGGTGCGCTGAATTTGTTATTTTTGAACGAGTCGCAAGTTGTGGTCAGTAGTCAAGTCTTTGTTTCTATTGTTACAAAGTGGCACTGGAGATGGTAAAATTGGCAGGACTAAAATTTAAACTTGATTATCCTGAGAGAATCAAGCTTAGTTGTTTGACACCTAGCATAAGAACATCTAGCAAATAACCATACTTGCTCATTGTAATGATATTTTATTATTAACTGACTGAAAATAATTACATATGGAGATATAGTCTCCTTATATAGAGAAAAGCGAAGAACGAAAATATAAACTTACTAAACTCTAAATTGACGTATAAAATAGAAACTACCTAATAAACTAAATAAACTAGATATTACTAAATGACCATTAATATAACATTTATTACTTTATTACCCTCCCTTAATGGTCATTTTACTAACTACCCAAAATGTTTAGAATGCATAGAAAGCTAACTCCTTCGCCTTCTCCTTAGAATGTTCTGCAACATGAGCCTACTGCTGAGACTCTCCCTGGGTGGACTTCTGATCAGCCAACCGATCTTTGCAAAACCTTTGGATGTGACCAAGCTTCCCACAATAGTGACAGGTGATAGTCTTCTTGGAACCCTCCTCAGATGTGTGCAGTCCTTTCTGCTGAGTGGACTCACCTTTGCCTTTGTCCTTGGTAGTAAATGTTTGTTCTGCACTGACCATATCACTGTTGCTACCAAGTTGCTGTCTCCACCTAGCTTGCTGCAATAACTTATTGCACAACTCGTCAAACTTCAAGTCAACATTAGTGAAGGTAATGTTGAGTGTCTCAATAAAGTGTTCATAGGATCACGGTAGACTCTTCAGTGTAATTACTACCATATCCTCCTCTTCCATCTTGCGACCAATGGCCTCCAGTTGATCGCGCATATCCTTTATGGCTTTATCTTCATAAGATGCTCCTACAAGGACATCTTCTCATCCATCATCATTGAAAACAACATGTTCTTCAGAAAGAAAGCTCGGCTTTTATTCGACGTTTCATGGAGATCTTTCAGATGTTTAGCAATCTTGCCAGATGGCACCTCTGGAAGCATCTCATCGGTGACAAATAACTTGAGCAACATAACCGCTTCACAATTAGGTTCATCAAACTTGTCCTGGTCCTTGCTGACCACTGTAGGACGAGGAGTGTTACCCAGAACAATCTGATCTAGGCACCGGTACTCAAAAATTGACAACATTCGCTGCTTCTAGGTATTGTAATTCTTGTCGTTGAAGCATTGATTGCCCTCCAACATGATGTTGGTCAACGACGCCATCCCTCCCGTTTTCCTATGCACAAAAACGAGGTAAACACGAGCTTCAAAAGAATCTGATTTTTCTATCAAAAACCAAGCAAAACCTTCAACAACAGCTAGCACAAAATTTGAGGCGCGGAAAACAATGCACCCAGAAAAATAGGAGACCAACCTAGTTGAGATATTGAAAAACCCACCAAAAATCTGCAATCGAATAAAAAAAATCGCCTTGAAACAGAGGGTCAAAACCCTAAACGAATTTGCAGAAACCTAGGCTGCCATGAAAGCTTCAAAAAATTGCAAAAAATGCTAGAAATTTGCAGAAATCTTAGCACCCAAGTTGGTAAAAACCTAGCCGTCACTGGTATAGGCAAAAACGACCTTTTGAAGCTTAGAAATGATGCCAAAAATGCAGATTTTTGAAAGCAGAAAACACGTTTGTCACGTGCTCGAAGATCTTCAAATCGCGTCGACAACAGAATTGCAAATTGAAAACCCGAGATCGCGCAACCATAAACGTTCAGAAAATCTCAACCAAAGAAAAAAAAACGTATCTTTTGGAGATCACGCGATTAGCAGACGAAAATATCCAACGCCCAACAATTGGAAGAAATTGCGACCCAAAGGCAAGAGAAATCATAGCCCGAAATCTAAAAGTCTCCACATGAATTTTTCAGAAGAAAAAAATGTCCACGAAATTGCAGACAAAGAAGCCCTCGATTTTATTTTATATTTTTTAGGAGCCACAATACCCAAAAACACGACCAAGAGGAATACGATTTAATTCTCAGAGAAAAAAACGTGGCCACAAACCCACGATTTTATAAAAGCCCTCGATTTCAGAATGCCAATTCCACAAACTTCATAGACTTGATCTTGAAAAAAATTTGAAAAATAAATTTCGAATTTTGAACACTTTAAAAAATATTTGAAAAATGAAAATACAGCACGATTTTTCATAAAAAATCGTTCAAAAAAATTCTGGAAATAATTCCAGGTAACTAGGGCACGAAAAAAATTCTAAAGGCTCGTCACCCGCTCTAATACCATGTAATGATATTTTATTATTAACTGATTGAAAATAATTACAGATGGAGATGTAGTCTCCTTATATAGAGAAAAACGAAGAACGAAAATAGAAACTTACTAAACTCTAAACTGACGTATAAAATCGAAACTACCTAATAAACTAAATAAACTAGATATTACTAAATGACCATTAATATAACATTTATTACTTTATTACTCATCAGAGAGTTAACTTGCTTCTTATAAGTATGCAATTTCGTGTAGAATCTGGGCTTTGACTGGGCTATAATTCCAAGGGAGTTCTGTGTCACGATGAACAAACCATGAGTTGGGCGTGCTTCTTTGAGTTTCATCCAGAAAAATTTGAATATGCTGCAAGTGATTTGAGAGCCTCTTTTGGAAATTGAGATTAGGGGATTCAAACCTAATGCTGTGTCCTTGAATCTGACTAACATCACAAGCCAATGCATAGTTTTTATGGCATTCCCGTTAAGTTAATGGTGATGGGCTGTGGAGTTCCAGGTAAAAGATTAGGATTGTCTACTTCACCTTCAGAAATGGTATTCCTTTGTTTACTTTCTATCTGGAACCTTTTGATCTACCATCTTGATGAGGACTGTGAATCTCTATGAGACAGCCTGCTGCAATTCATCAAAGACATTTTCAAGTGAAAAATAATGTCAGCTTATGCAAAGTAAATACCAAGAGCTTGTTGGAAGTAACATATGGACAAAAGCATCAGCAAACCGAAGGCATAGATAGCTGCACCAGTAGGCATTCTATGACCAATGTGTTGGTCATTGTCCTCATTTTTAAACTAATACTTGAATTTATTGTTGTTAATTTTTTATCAAATAGTTCAGCCACTAGCCATTATCTTTTAATCAGGCATAGTTTCTTAAAACGTATTATATCTTAAAAATAAATGTCATCATTTGATTGCTAATATATTTCAATCACTAATGAACTGCTTGTAATACATATAAATAGTCCCCCTCTTAAAACCAAAGTTCTTTGATTTTACAGAGTTTAATTTGTTCAGATAAAACTTAATGGAAAATCCACGACCATAATTAACTATAACAAGCCTTGGAAGAATAATGGAAGAGGTTGGTTTTAGTGGATGTTTAATACCATCATAATTAGCAAATGTGAACAGTATTCTTTTCCTTATGGAAACCGTCATCGCAACCCTCTGCAAAATCTCAACACCTTTTCAATGACAAGACCTCAGATGGAAAACACTGATAACATTGACTACTTTAGTGATGATGAAATATGGCTGGCTGTTTAAAAGAGTTGGTGTCTTGGGAATCTGCAAATTGAGTGTAGCTTGCCCCTTTAAGGTTTGTCTGTTCAGACAAATCATGTACTCACCTACCACCTCCTTCAATCACACCATTTCCAAGGAAAACTCAAAACAATCTCCCTAATTTGAGGATTCTCCCGAGGCTCAAGACAGATTTGGATGTCTATCTATGTTTCTTGCTAGAAATGCACTGAAATGATAGCCTCTTGCCTAAGAAGAAGCCCTAGATTTCTGAACAAGGCAATAAAGCAGAATGGAAAATTAAATCCAGCACCACTCCTGCAAAAGGATCTTCACTCAGGGTCCCTTACAGGAAACTATGAGATTTACAATATGAAGCATTTCTCTGGGCAAACTCCTAATGTCTGTCAAGTTGCTGAAAATGGTTGCCCCACACAAAGCCTCATCAAGATTGATGACAAGGATAACCCTTTCATGGCCCACCCTCAACATAAACACTTTCTGAACCATTCCATTCTTACTGCCCAGATACCATGCAGCCCACAACACACTCACACTAAACCCCTTATCCACCCAGTAGCCACAAGATCCCACAATAGTTAACACCCTTGAGGACATGAGGGATTCCTTTTTCATGGTCCTAGACCAGGCCACCACGCTAATCCCCTTATACCATATCAGAACAACACTTTCTCCCCCACTGCTCATTTTCTCCAAAGGCAGCCTTCATTTTGCTAACCAAGATGGTTAATATCCACTTACCTCCTCCTCCCCAAGATCCTCATCAACTATAAAATGACCCAAACCAGTGGATTAATACTATTACCATCATCACTGGGCCATTGTTACCAGTTTGTCAAAGAACAACCCATATACAAGTCCTAGGACAGATCCCCTACGAGGGCCATCCAGGCTCCTACTGAACAAACCCAAATTCGGCTGAGTCCACAACAGGGAGAATCCAAGTACATTTAGCGAGACCCAAACAGAATCCAGGCAAACCCACCCCCAAAAGACAAGATTTTCTTTTCTCCTTTTTTGACCTGATGGTTGACCAACAAACATAGCTACATGGGCCCTACCACTAAAAGTACCATCAAAACAATTTGAAACACTAAAGCAAACTCATTTTACATTATTTTGAATGCAAAAGACAAAAAAAAACATTAATTCTTACTTGTTATTACACAAATAGAGCTGAAGATTAATCATTGAAGGTCCCAATCCAGATGGATTGCTACCCATATGCATGTGCAAGAACCCATTTTCTGCCAAGGAGATCATAGAGGAAGATTTTTGGGAAAGAGGTGAGATTTTTGGTTCTTTTTCTTCATTTTTTCTTTTAGAAACAAAGTCTCTTGTTTTGTTTTCATTCTTCTATGTTTAAAATATTAAATGAGTTGGGATATATATATATATATATATATATATGTACATATTTCATTTGTTTTGAATGGAATTACAAGAGCAGCCAGTTCTAGCTCTATGGGCTGACCGCACTTTAAAATAGACCCAAATTCACCACTTTTTACAACAGATCATGTATTGGAAAATGACAGTAGAAACCCTCACAAACAAACCCAATCAGTAGGCCCTAAGCTCAAACCCAAAAAATTCATCCCATAAAGCTAGTGGGTCAAACAATTGTCAAAGATTCACATCTTCATCCTACAATTGCATAGATTGACACCCCATACCATAAAGGGAGGCATGTCACTTACAAAGTCACAACTATAAATCAAGTTCTAAAAATGCAACTACAAAGTGAGCCCTAAACATGTAGAAGCCGTTGTGATTTCTACATGAGAAAAAATGTAACTTGGAGAGAGTGCCTTTAGAGGTGTTGAAGAGCATAACCTTAGTTCTACTCAAAACCATTGTCACAATAGGAATTGTAGCTTGAACATATTATTTAATCACATATTTGACAACACAATATTGTTGAGCTTGTGACATATTCATACAACTCTTACAGCTGACAATAGTGCATTTAAGGACTATCATTTTGCAATGATTTCAAGTCTTTGAAATTTCTCATTTGTTTCAATATTGGACACAATGTTTTGATATTCATAATTGCTTAATTACAAAAGGAGACGAAAGCTCCTTATATAGAAAATTACAAGACGATGTTTTTAAAAAGAAACAATCGTTAATAGAAACAAACTAAAACAGAAATCAAAAAGATGCCAAAACAACTAAAGCGTAACTAAAGATACTAAAAAACTAAGTTAACTAAAACTAAGATGACCATTAATATTACATTTAATATTTTAATACCCTCCCTTAATGGTCATTGTACAAACATAAACTTGGTCTACCCAAATTCTTCTGAAAACATATCATCGGTGATTGATAACTGGAGAAGCATAATCGCCTCACGATTACAAATCCTTTCCCGCGGAACAATCAAATCAAGACACCGGCACTCGAAAACTGTGAGCTTCCTAACATAATTTTTCCCATTGAACCTCTATGGACTTTCCAACATGATGTTGGTCAAAGCAACCATCCCTCCTATTTTCCAAAAGCCCAAAAAACGCGGTAAAGTTGTGATCAGCTGGCACAAACTATGGACAATCAGCTGGCACAAACTCTGGACAATCAGCTGGCACAACTCTCATGATTTTTCAAAATCGTCTTAAAAAGAGGCTCAGTAACAGTAAGATTTTTCAGAAAAACCTTAAAACTTTTAAAAGTAAGATTTTTTCAAAAAAATCCTCAAAAAACTTTTGAACTACAAATTTTTTATGGACAAAATTTTCAAAAACTCTTTGAAATCTTCAAGTGGGCCCAAAAAACTGGTTTGCAAACCCTAGCAGCAACCCACAATTTTTAGATATAGGAAAAAATCATCAAAAAACTCTTCAAAAAACACAGTTGGTAAAAAAAATTCAGAAAACAAAAAAATCAAAAAAACTCTTTGCGTGAATTTTGTATTTTTCCACCAAAAAAAAACCTGTCAAAAAACTGGTTCACAAAACAACCCTTCAAGCTGCCATGAAAACTAGAAAATCAGCCCACGAACAGTGAGGAACACAATTTTACACAATCGCCCAAAAATGAGATTAAAAACACCAAGAACTGAACCCTAGGTCGGATTCGAGATCAAAATAATGCCCAGAAAAATCAACAAAGGCATCCAAAAAAGAGAAGAGCCCACGACTCCTCAGAAAATCTGCATGAAAATTTCAGCCACAAAAAATCATCCAAATCTGTCACAAAACCCTATGGGTTCACAAAATCTACAAGAAACCTTGGCAAGAACATCTTCAGCTCACGAAATTCTGAAAACCCTTGGTTTGTTCAAAAACCTGTCAAAAATATGACACACTCCCTTGATGCGTGCAAGAAATCGTCAGACAAAAAATCAGCTGCAAAAATAGGAAAAATTCACGATCTCTTTGAAAACCCTTGAAATCTTCTGAAAAACCTTCACAAAAATCCACCAAAAACTTCTCACGAAATTTCCAGCAAAAAAAAAAAAAAATGGCTTAAAAAAATACAATTACAAGATGATATTTCTAAAAAGAAAAAATCGTTAACAGAAGCAAAACTAAAACAGAAATCAGAAAGATGCCAAAACAACTAAAGTTACTAGAAAACTAAGTTAACTAAAGCTAAGATGACCATTAAAATTACATTTAATATTTTAATAATGTCAAAGTTTTATTTAGAATCACACCTCTAATAATATATTTTTAGGACTATGTAATGTCCCCTATTTATTGATAAGTCAAAATATTTAATTATTTTCCTTTGATGAGGAGTGACCCATTTGGGGTTTTGAAGTGGGCAAAAATAAGTGAAAAAAAATAATATTTTATTATTTTGTTTTGGTGCGCTCAAGGGAAGAAATTAAATTAAATTTTCAATTGGATTTTGGCGCCTAGATGCTTTTATATTTTTTATGAGGCTGGGCGCCCTTTTATCGAGATTAATTGGCAGAAAATAATCAAACAAATAATATTTAATTCTTGGAGTTTGGCACCCCAATTGGAGAATAAAAAAGAAAATATTTCAAAACTAAAAGGATGAATTTGGGCGCCCAATTTGGGTCAGCCCAGTTGGAAGGTTAAGGGTGAAGTTTGATATTAAAGCATATTCATTTGAGGCATTCCATTATCACGGATATTTTCTTCAGTCTTGATCAGCAATTTATTGCAGCCATTCCAAGGACAAAAACCCTTACGAATCATGGGTGAGTTGGACAAAAACCTAGCTCATCTTGGAAGGACTTCATGATGGAGGTCTACTTGTGCTTCAATGGCATTTTGTGATGGAACTCATGCTCGGATTTTCATATCAGATTAGACGACTTCTTGAGGGCAGATTTGGTGTGATTTTGTCTAGGGTTTCACCCTAGAGTCAAATGCCCCTATTGGAGGAGGTGCAACTTGCTTTGGAGAGGCAATTTTGGCATTTTTGAAGACTTTGGCGAGCTTGCAAGGGTTTCCAACCCTCATCTACAGTCCAGCAGGCCAGTGCACCTACTTGGTAGGGTTTGGAGGCATTTTCATCCATATTTTGCATTCATCGTTGCATACTGTCATAGCTGGAGTAGTTCACCCAGCTAGGGTTCATGTGGAGCAGCATTTTACATACATTTTGGCATGTAACTAGGGTTAGTTTGTAGCAGCAGACTTCTGAAATATTTTTGGGCATGTTCGAGCCCATTTTATGATGTATTTGCATGGACATTATTTCTGATTTGGTAGCAGCAGTTGTGGCAAATTAAAAATCAGAATTTCCTTCATGTTTGGTTGGTCATTTTATTGCGATTCATTGCTGGTTTCATTCATAATTGAAGATAGATACATTTGCCCTATTGTTTGAAGCATATTGGTGGAATATATGTTTGCTGTTCACACTTGTTTGCAATCAGAAATTCATATCAGAATCTAGGATTTGAGCAGAAAATTGATGTGCAGAAACTAGGGCAGAATTTTCTGAGTTTGAAAACTAGATTTTAGGGCAAAATCCTATGTGGGATATTTCAGACTAAGGAAATTTCAGTACTCATTAGAGGTGAGAATTCTACCAAGAATAAGCTTAGACATTGCATAACCACAGGAGTGCTTACATATCTTCCTCTAATGGTCACAGTCACCTTCTTGCTCTTACAAGCACACATCAAAGTAAAGTTTAAACACATTTCAAAGCCCGAATACTAACCCTATAGAATCTGGAAATGGAATAGTTGCTACTGGGCACCAAGCTCAACCGAGCATGTGTTTAGTGACAATCATTATACATTTTTTCTTAGACAGTTGTATAATTCACTGTTTTCACTACAAATGTTTGTTAGCAATGTACCTTTTATTGGTGCTGAAAAGTATAACCAACCCAAAGTTTGCCTGAAAAATAACATGGGATGAAACTAAATTCCAGTAAGCTCTTCCCTGGTAATAGACCTGAATAATACTATGTCCAAGAGGGTATATTTAAATCATCAAAGATTACTTACCAGTTCAGATTTCAAATATTCAAGAGTTTTTGCCATGTTAACATTGGCTCTAATGGCTTGTTTTTCCTGCACCCGCTTTTTATCCCTGGCCAACAGAGAGAGTCTTTTAATTTTAGAGGACACCTCTGTGCTCTGGGGATTTTGTTGCAAGGCTTCTCGAAAAGCAGTAACAGCCTGCAATTAGAACAAGGAAATGAAGCAGCAAATCAATGATAACATTTACTTGATTCCTGATAAATCTGAGAAATAACTATTTAAAGAAGAGCTCCAGGACTATAATCCCACTTTATGGAATGAGCTACCGCTTTCAGTAGAAAGTAAGAGTTGCACCTCATCATAACGCTGCATTGCTTCCAATACACAACCTTTTCTGAAATAGCCCTACCAGTACACACAATCACCCTGCTGTCATACTTCAGTATTCATCTTGAATTTATAATTCATCCCAATGCATGTTACAAGAGCTTTCAACATAGCTCCTATTCTTTTAAAGCAAATTTTAATTAGTGTACTTCTCCACATCAAAAGATTGTACCTTTTCCCAAGTCGGATTCAACTTGATTGTCGTTTCAGCATCAGCAAGAGCCTTGCTGAGCTTCACTAGATTCAGAAAAGCTGCAGACCGGTTGCTGCAACATGACAACCAAATATTAGAAACAATAAAACAACACAAAAAGAAAATAAAAACAATGTATATAGTGATTTTTTAGTAAAAAGCTAAGCACATCAGACAAATTGATTCACCCATTATGATCTAGTGCCAAGTTGGAACACCCAGAGCACAAAGGCACCATTGTAAATTGCTAAATGAAACAATATTGGGCCAGCACAAAGACTGGGTTCAAGTGATGGCAATCTTGATAGTCCACAATAACCGAAGTCTTTGACTTTCATTTAGGCTTTCTGCAGGTCATGGGGGGTATTTATCCTGCATATGCTTTATGCTGAACGCAGCCCACCATGGGGTATTTACCCCCAAAAATATCCAGTGACATAAAAAGTTATATTCCAACAAGTATATGGCAAATATCTTAAGCTATCAACTTCTATGATGTAGAAGGTTGAAATGTTTGCCAGTTCATTTATAGAACAGAATTCAAATACTTGTAGATCATATAATTAAAATCGTTAAGTTTTGTTAGTATGTGTGTATCGTTCTATATTATTTACTTGCCAGCTTGTGGGTAGTCATTAGGAGTTGGTAGCAAATGGTTGTGAATAGGTGTGTTCTATTTGGCAGCCGCTAGGCATTTTAAATAGACTTATCTTAGTTAGGGAAGGCAATATAATTGTATATACAATCCTCACTAGTCAACATTTGGATTGTACAAGCACTATTTTGGAATTATGCATTCATTGGTTTCATCTCACACTTCCACGGAGTTTCCTGACGGGGGAACTCGGGGACGGGTTTTGGGGATGGGGGAACCAAAGGCTTAAGTTTGGGAACAGCGGGGGGACAGCAAACAGATGGTGGTGGCAGGGCACTGAAATAAATATAGTACTTAAAAAAATATTTATATAAAGATGTATAAATATAAGAATTATTTCTCTTGGAGACAACTAGGAGTCCCCTAGACGTCTTGAGGAAACCCCGGCGTCCTCGAAGTCTTGGCAACGTCTTGGAGACAATGATTCTAGTGGTGGGTGGACGTTCCCCCCAAGTCCCCAAGTCTCCGAGATGGGGACGTCTAGGAAACGTGTCCCCATGGAACACTGTTTCATCTACAATTATTTGGTATGTAGTAGTATATTCAATTTATATTGCAATCAGTAATGTAATTGTTCAGTAGTAAACATTTAGTGCCTTAGCTTATACAAAACAAAACTTGAGTCACAAAGAACTAATGTCTACCAATACCTACTGCCAACTACAATTAGAGCATAGTCCAAAACAAGAACAAAGGAGGTTGAAAGAAGCAATTGACTCCAAAAATCCATCAACCTAAAATGAAAGTCGAAGTTGAAGTAAGAACCAAAGTAGAAACCAGAGCCATAGTCGAGGACACAAATGTAAAAATATTTAACCGACTACAAACAACAAGCTACAACATATAGAGGAAGAGTGTGTTGAGATCACTAGATATCTTCCCCTTCCAAAAGATGGGTTTGTGAATTATGTAAACCAAATTTGAAGTGAGAAACTAAGAGAGCCTCCTCACAAACGAAGAGAAGGAAGCATATGAATGAAATCTTCATGGTAGCAAAGCATTGTTGAGAAAAACACTAGGGCAAAAGCTTGCAGTGGAGACAAGATATCTTGAAGGATATATAAGTGTATAAAACACTAAAGTCTCCAAAAGAGTTCAGGATATTTCCATGTCCAAGAGTACTATGAGAGCAATAGAATGTTTGAATCAAAGTTTCCTAAAAAGAAGGTTCTAGATATTGAATTTACATCAAGTATGCCATGTTGACTTCCTAAATATAGAAAGCAAGAGCTAGCTAAGTTCACCAGAGATGGATTGACGGATCCACTAAGGCACTGTAAGACTTGTGAAACCATATAAATGGACAAAATGATAAACATTATTAGTTACAATCATAGTTCCACAAAGTTTCCTAACGGGGGACGCAAGGACATGGGGATGGGTTTTGAGGATGGGGGGGGGCAAGGGCCTAAGTTTGGGGACAGCAAGGGGGTGGTGGCGGGGAGGGGGGCGATGCTAAAACACATATAGTATTTGAAAAAATAGTTATAAAATAACATATAAGAATTACAAATGAAACTTCGGCAAAGTAGTTTTAAGAATTTGAATTTTGAAGTGAACATTAACTTGGTATCACTCCTCTTCTTGCTCCTCCTCAACCCTCTTGCTCTTCATTCTCACTCTTTCATGTTACACTTTCACCTCTCACTCTCACACTCACACTATTAGCTTCTTGTTAATTTGTTTTTGTGAATTAAAATGGGGATAGGAGGCAGTTTTATAGAGTTTGTGGGGTTTGGGTGGAGCCCATAGGCCATTAGGGTTCAACCTTGGGCACAAAGATCAAAGAAAATTTTTGATTTTTTTAAATTGTTTTTTGGTTGGCTAGCCAGAGGAGACTCCTGGGTGTTCCTGAGGAGGTCAGGAGACTCTTAGGAGTCCCCCGAACATCTCAAGGACATTCTGGAGATAATGGCATTGGTGGCGTGGCGACGCATGAGCATCCCCCCAGGTCTCTAAGATGTCCCTATCCCGAAAACATGAGGTTTTTTGGGGCGTGTCCCCGTGGTTACAATCATTCCCAACCCTAAGAGCTGTAGCAATTGATTGATACACAAAGAATATGTAGGAAAAATTACAAAAAAGGCTTTCAAAGAAGAATTTTGATTGCTCTAGGACAACAATGTAATTGTTGCTAAAATTTACAACAACCAACAAGGGAAACATGAGAGCATGAGAGCTTAAATTGAAGGCTCAAAAAATTGTTAGTAAACTTGGAAAAAGAACCAACCAAAAAGTTGAAGAAAAAATTGTTCATCAAAGGTCTCATTTCTTCATTGAGGGAAAAAAATGTACTACCACCTTCATTGTATCCAAAAGCATACAATAAAGTGATGGAAATTGAAACTAAGAAAAGATGTCTTCACAATCCAAAAGAAAAATAGATGTAGATAGTGCCTCGAACGTAAACAATAATACCAAATCCAAGTCAATACAAGCATTGTGACGAGATATGATCCATACGATATAAGAATAAAGGGCAGAAGAAGAATTTGGCAAATAGCGCAAAGATTTATGGTGTACATATTGCGAAGCTAAGGGCCACACTAAAGCAAATTGCCTTGAAGAAAACGTTCTTTGGCATTTACCAAATAATGAGCCATTCAATCTAAGAATGTGTTGGTGTGTGTTTTGATACCCACCGAACACAAAATAAAATGCCCAAGGACACTTTATCCTCTCTTGAAAAGTTACTACAAATGCTAAGAAGATTGTGCAACAACTCCAAGGTTTCTTTAGTCAGGTCATGACATGTGGATAAGATCGGTGGGCGTTGTGATATGTTGGTAATCACAAGGGGACTTACGTTAGAATTTATTTGCAAGCCAAGGACTTAGACGATTTTATCATTGAATGCTCTTTTCATCGGGTATTTCAGATTTCCAAAAAAAATGCAAAAAGATAAGGGTTTAGAGGTCTAAGCTACGCCTAAGAACTCAAGAGACGGCAATGATTAGATGAAACTGGAATAACCACACTTTGTTTCGCCTCCTTAGGACAACTACGCAAAGTGGGTGCAATCTTCAACGGAGGTGATAATGATTTTCATGTTTGAATTAATAATTATCCAAACTGAAGTTAAGCATCCACAACTTAATAGCTCAGGCTAACTTTGCACATTGAATAAAAATCATCTATCCAACAAAAGTATGAGCTTAATTTCATCAACCACTGCTATCGGATCTATCATTCACTAACAAACATTCAAATGAAAATACTAAGTTAACTTAATCTAAGTGTTGAAGGAGAATATGTAACCTTGCACACCACTTGAAAATAAAAGTGATTCTAAGCAAATCATGCACTAGAGCTTTTATTAACGGAAATGATATATCGCAACAATCTCATACTACTCACATCACAAATTAAAAATGAGAGTACGCAAGTTTATATAGAGTTTTCAGAAATAAAAGAGTGGCCCAGATTAAAATGAGCCAACGGCCAAGATTAAAACAAATAAACCCTAATTAGGGTTTCCCAAAATAACATCAATAGACTATGAGTTAACAAAGGTGAGTTGGCGCCCGGAGCTATTTTCAAGGAATTACATCCCTATCCTCCCAAGTTGTCGTGTGTTTGATGAACCTGGACACGATAGAGGCAACCTCTTCCATAGTGATCTGTGGGAGTATACATCCTAAATTCCAATCCGTCCATGCTTTCGGCGCACCTGACAAAGATGTCCTCCCACTCTATCTCGACCCTCTCAAAGACCCCTCGGATGGTTAAGAAATTTGCCATTTTGACCCAGTTCTGCCTCAAGATAAGCCCTGTGATGGAAAAGAAGTTTTCCCGCACCTTATTCTTCAAACCCTCTAGTTGCAGATTATTCTCTCGTATGACCTCCTTGTCTAGTATGTCGGCAACCATGTTGAATATTTTGCTTTGGATCTCTCTAACCTGCTCCTCCACTCTGAGTCCATCAACCTTCACTCTTTCCAACACCTCTCCCCGTGCCATCAAAGTCCAGTACCATGTATGGAAATCGTAGGCTACGCCCGCCGCAATGATGCCTCCGTCAACCAATTCCTGCTTCGGGACTCCTTTGAGAATTCTAAGGCACGGAATTATTCTCTCTTGCATATCAGGAAGACCATCCCATATTTCCACCAAAGCAGTCAATCTGGAAAGTAATGAGGTAGCTTGACCATAGACCAACGTCAACCTTTCCAAGAAGGTGTCTGCCTCTGCGCCTTTGACCACTATCCATTCTTTGGCCTCTCTTGTCGTGACCTTGTCTTCTTCCACGTCCTTTGTTGCTTCCTGTGAAGAATTTGGAAGAAGGGGAGTTGTCGTGTTATCTTGATCAAGTGGCTTGATTAGATGTTGTATGTACTCTCTCAGGCGCTCAATCTCCTGCTGGCAGTCTTTCCTCTTTGCCACCTCCTTTGCCAACCTCGACTTGATGGTGGACACTAAATTGTCCAGATCTTCAACTTCTTGGCCCTTTGTGGTTGGACCTAAGTCGATGGTGGTGATAGTATATTCATATGGAGCTATATCCTCCCGTGGCTTGTCCACTGTTGGCATAGCAATTTGTAAGGACCGGTTGCCGGATTCATCCCTTTGTATGGTGGAGAACTTCTTAGCCAGTTTCTTGACTGAAACTTGTTCAAGTTTGGCTAAGAAGTCTGCAGAATCATCCTCTTCCTGTGCTTCAACTGGCACCTGTATTTTCATTCTCTCTTTTAACCAGTCAGGGATTGTGAGTTGCTCTATGCCATCATCCTCTGGTACACTTTCTCCGTTTGGAGCGTCCAAAATTCCTCAAAGGGCTGAAATCATTCCTTCCTGAAAGTCATCATTTTGGACGCCAATCTCATCATCTGACCCTAATATTTTCATGCTTGTGGGAGATGGCGGTTCATCATCGTCCAGCTGAGGCTCCACATTGTCCTCGAGAATCAGGGAAGGGTTCCTAATGTTGGCCAACAAATCATCAAGGGTGGCCAACATCTCGTTGATGTTTCTAGACGAGGCAGAGCATGAAGGCTCTATCCTTGTTTGTTTCTGAGTAGGCTCCTTATCCACAGCGATTTCTTTCCTTTTTCTTGAAGTAGTGGCCTCTATCAACTCTACGCCCTGGGATGCTTCTGCATTAGAAGAGTAAGATTCCACTTCGCTTAACCTATCATAGGTAAGTGTCACCTTCATCCACCTCAACTCTTGGATTTGTTGATCGACCCACCATTGAGTATACTTGGTGACTGGTCTCATCAAGGTGTTCAAATCCGCATGCTCGAGTTCTGACCATCTTATAGCAGGCAAGGGCAAGCTCTCGTCAAAGCACGGTTGTACTTGCTTTCCATCATCCTCGAGCTGATCAAGCACTCGGCAAAGTTCAATTGCCCTGATCAAGCTAACCGGAAATCTAGACCACAATCTCCGTCTAACCTCATACTCGTCTGCGGCGTCTGCCTAGAAGTCCTCCAATTCGACCCTATGTCTGTACTTTCTCCCATCCACAGTCTTGATATGATGGTGTGGGTCGAAATTATCCCTAGACTGATAAGTGGCGAATGGGTACTACTGTATTTCTAGCCTGGCACTCTCAACTGCCTACGTCGACAGACATGTTTTCAGCATGTTCCCTATGAAGAAGGGAAAGGTGATTGCAGCCTTCTGCTTTGTTCTTTGGAAGTTTTGATATTCCTCCAACTGTCTCAGCACCTCAAGCAGAACCATCTTGTTTGTTGGAAACATAGGCAATCGATATGGAATCCCAGTGAATCCCTAGATTTTGATATACGTGTATCTCGGATACTGGATGAACCAAGACCCGTATTTGCCGATCAGACTCTTGGCTTCGTGAGTTAGCTGTTGGTGCGTTCCTCCTTGAAGTATTCTGGTTATGTACATGAGGAATGCGTCATGTGCCCGCCTAAAGTGGGCTTTCTCGAATAGTTGAAGCTGCGGATAGCAATCATAGGACTTTAGTTCATTCTCCCCATTGCCAACTATGCCTTTGCAGATCAAACCTGCATACCTGTATGTCCTAGCCAACATGTAGATGACATAAGAGCTCAGATAGAATGTCTTGGTCTTCTCAAGGTTGACCAACTGCTCGTGGAGACTATTGCTTATCATGCGAGACCAATTGAACATTTTGACCCCCTCCGTGATGTCCTCGAAAAAATAGTACATCCAAGTCTCGAAAGGCGCGCCCTGAGGGTTGCCAACTATTTTGTTCAGCAAGACAATGATATCTCCGTAATCCTCTTTGAAGTCTCTGCGCAACAGTTTCTTAGGCATCTTCTTGGCTGACGCTCTTGGTTTCTCCAGCCATGACTTATTAATATTGGCAACACAGAGGTCAAGCTTTTCATCATATAATCTCTTCGCGTCCTCCTTAGTTTTATAAGCAGTCTTGTGGTATGTGGGGATGCCGAAGGCTTCTTGTATGGCGAACTCTCCAAGGTGGGCCAATATCCTTCCGTTAGGCTCAACAATTTGTCTGTCTTGTGCATTATAGTGAAGGCACACTCTAATATCAACTCAACACATTCAACTGCATGTGGGAATCCAACAGCTTGAACAATTCCATTTCTCATCATCCTTCTGGCAATAGGTGTCGGCAAGAATCCATTGTGCCCATACATCCTTCTTTTGAATTCCTTGAGGTCGATGTGTCTGAGGTTGGTGTCCGTAAGATTGAATTAATTTTGGATTCTGGCTGGCCCCTTACTGGCAAACTTCATCTGTGCTTGTCCTGACGGCTCTCCTCGGGTGGTCATCAACCTGCAAGTATGAAATAATTAACATTAATACAAGAACTTTAAAAATCTGATTATTCTGGGATGTTACTTGATAAATTCGTACTTTCAACCTTTAAAATATAGATTTCTGTGAAAAAGCAAGTTGAAAGTGAAGAAATTTGCCAAGTACTGGACAAATCTTGTGCCGAAATGAATGTAGAAGATTAGAAAAGAGTAGAAAAGTGTTGCCAATTGATTTCCAAACCTCTGAGAATGTCCTCTGGCTGTGAATAAATTATAACTTCTGAAAATTTGTCAATAAGTGCGTCAATCTGCTGAGAGGTGTGATTTTCAACAAAGAAGTAATTTATTTCTTCCTAAAAATCACGTCCCATCTTAAAATTATCTCCTTCACTGAGGAAGATCGACGTTACTCTCACTATTTCTTCCTTCAAAAATTATTCCTTGCAGATTTGAGAGAGATAACTTCTTCTCAATCGAATTTGTGAAAAATGAGTTGCTGAAACTCATTATATGGCTGAGAAGTGCAATTTCAACAACTGCTTTCCTTTTCTTGAGTTTCTCTCAATTTTAGAAACGTTTTCTCTTCTTCGATAACCAAATTTCTAATTCTTTTTGAAGTCGTTGAGGCAAGTTTCTAATTTCACCTTGGCACCACCTCTGTCTGAAATCTTCAGATTTCTTTCCCTTTTAAAATTTTGCCTAAAGTGTTGAACACTTAAAATTATTGGAAAATATTAAATTAATCGTTAAAATTAATTTTCCAACCTGTTTAATCCTCGAATCGCAGCAAAATTCAATTTTGTCTAAGGAAAATTAATTATTTCTCCAAGTAATCTCCCATTTTCTCCAAACATCAAAAATTTTAATTAAAATTCCCCAAGTGTCAGAAATAATTAAAATATCCAAGTATAAATTTTCCAACCCGTTTAATATTTCCAACCCATATTGATACTTGGCCAAATTTGTTTATCCATGGCTAAATATTTAATTTTCCAATCATCTGCCTAGCCAAAACGTGCTTAATGATTTCTTTGCCAATTTTCAACTTCCCAAGCGGACTTCCGACTTCTCCAAACATCCATACTTAGTCAAAAAATTCATTTTCTCTCTCCTTTTGGGTTGGGCGGACTTGGAGATTCCTCTACCATTTGTGATTTTATTCATGCCTTACGAATTTCTCCAGACTGAGGGGGGCGGACTTCATGTTTGTCTTGCCATTCATTCTTCCTTTTGTGCCTTAGGATTTCATTTGGTCATGCTAAGGAGTGAATTTCGTGCTAGCTTGATCTCTTCTCTTTCTAGGCATATTTTATTTTTCCATGCCTTAGAAAAATTTCCTTTCCCAAAGTTGGGCGGACTTTAGCTTCTCCTTGACATGGGCGCACTTTAGCTTTGACTTGTCCAAGGGCGGACTTGGACATCTCTTTGACATGGGCGGACTTGGGGAGTCTTCTTTCCATTCACCTTTCTCTCTAGGGTGGACTTGGAGGCTTGCCAAGACATGGCAGACTTCAACCTTTCCTCTTCCAAGGGCGGACTTGACCCTTCCTTATGCCAAGGGTGGACTTGGACATCTCTCCTTCCAAGGGCGGACTTGACACTTCACCAAGCCATGGGCGGACTTCACACCCCTCCTTGCCATTCTCTTCTAGGGCGGACTTGGAGGCTTCTTGTGCCATGGCGGACTTCAGCCTTGGCTTGCCAGTGCCTGCCTCCGGCTTGCCAAGGGCAAGGGCGAACTTCATGCCTCTATCAACCATTCCTTCTCATGGGCGCACTTCACCAGACTTAGCCACTTTTGCCAATTTTTTACCATTTACCTTGATTTTCATGTTGATTTCTCTCAATCTAGAGGCGTGTTGACTTCATGATCAATGGGACTTTAAAATAGAAACTTTTCCCAAAATAGAAACTTTCCACAAATAGAAACTTTCTAAAAATAGAAAAAAGCAAAAAGCATCCCTAAAAATAGGAACTCCAAAATGGCCTAAAAATGCCAAAAAGCAAAAAAGCAAAATCCCTAAAAATATAGGAAGTGTCAAAAATGACCAAAAACACAAGCGATCCTCGTCTTCCAGACCTTTTAAGCCCTTCCATGACGTCTAGGCACACAAACGGGTTCAAAATCTCGACTCGGCCGAACTGACTCTCAAAAAACAACTCAAATTTTGAACTCCAAAATGGCAACGCAGAGGGCAAAACCAAAACTTGGGGGTCCCCATTTGCAATGGGGCGATGTATGAAATAGGTCACAACATCTAGCGACTCCACGTTGGGAATATTCCTAAACATTCCAAAGACAGTACCCATTTTAAACCCAAAGTCTTAGATTAATTCCAACTAACTTATCCCTCAGTTAAGAAAAGTACTTAAAAGACAAAAAGAATCCTAAACTATATCAAGATCTTTCGTCAGTTAGTTACAAGTGTGTGCACTGTCGTTCATTTCCTTCATGTAAGAACATTAAGTCTCTTTGGTTCCATCATGGCTTTTTATTATAACTGGTCTTAACTCCAAAAGCATCCTTGGATAGAACCTCACTGCCAGCGAGCGTCCATTGCCCCGGCGAGGTTATCTGCTATAATGTCACGGAGATTGCTCTACTTCTGGCGATTTAGTTCCTTGTGTTTATTGATTGCACACCTGTGGAGATGTCCACACACCCGTAGCCAAGTGTTTTGATCTTTTCTCATTTTCCTTTCTCTTATTTTGATATTCCTTTTCTTTCACAAATTTTCACACTATAGCTTGTAAGCAGTGAACCTCACATGGGCTTGAGCATTATAGTGGCGCTGAAGTAAGACATTGATTATTTTATCTTGTTTAAACCATGATTTCTCCTTAGAAACGATCGTGACTCAGAGAACTTATTAAATGTGTGAGATGTAGTAACTGTAAGATTTAAAATCAAGATATAATAGATGATTCTCACTTTCGTTAAGTACTAACCTTAACCTTAGGATACTTTTGAGACAACTAATCCTGGGACTTGAAGGTTTTCCACAAATATTTGTCCAAGGAATATTCATAACATAATCAGGCGAGTTCAATCTAGCGTGTGCGTGTAAGCAACACCACCCTTTTCGCAAAATGGGAATCCCTCTTATTCAAACTAACCTAAGCACACCAAACGAAAGCAAACAAAGTAAAGAAAACTAAACTAACCAAAGCAGGAAAAACAAACCCAAAACTCAAAAGAAACTAATCTAACTATATACAAGTAGTCCCATTCAAGAACTCAAGGTCAGAAATAATGTTTCAAGAATTGCCCATTGACTGGCAATGAGATATCCTCTCCTGTCAAGGTCTTCAACCTGAAAGCGTTTTCCCCCAATATTTCAGCAACTTGGTAAGGTCCTTTCCACAAATTATCAAACTTATCATGATCACCCCTTCACTCATGCGCTTTGTCCCAATACAAGACTAAGTCAGAGATTCTGAATGACTTTATTGTTGCACGCCTGTCGAACCATCGCTTAACAACCCCCTGGTGCTTTGCAAACTTTTCCAGGGCATGATCTCTTTGTTCTTCTAGTAACAAAAGCTATGACAAACGGATCTGAACTCTATCGTCTAGGTCTAAGTATTCCTACATAAACCTCAGCGTTGGGATCCTTAGCTAAATAGGAAACACGAGATCTTCCCCATAGACTAGGTGGTATGGAGAGGTCCCCAATGACATCTTAGCTCGTGTTTTGTCTGCCCATAGAGCAAACCTCAGTTGAGAGTGCCAATCTCTCAGATTTTGATCCAATAATTTCTTAATCACAGTGAGCAAGTTCTTGTTTGTTGACTCTGCCAATCCATTACCCTAAGGGTAATAGTTCGAGGGAAATTTCAGAGTAATCCCATAGTCAAATGCCCAATTAGAGAACTTCAAAGAAGTGAACGCAGAACCATTATCGCACACCAAAGCCTTGGGGCAACTAAATCTCGTGATAATATGTTCTTCTAGGAACTTGATTACTGCATCCGTCGTACAATTCTTCAGTGCTTGCGCTTCGGACCATCGAGTGCTATAATCAGTCGCCGTCAGAATGTATCTGTGTTGTGCCGAAGACGGTGGATTTATCATGCCAATAAAATCGAGACCCCACATTGCAAATGGCTTCACTTCCGTAATGGGTTGCAATGGCACGGCAGGATTCTTTTCGCGAGTAGTAGTGATCTGGCATGTGTGACAAGTTTTGACATGTTGGTAGGCATCTTTAAAAACGGAGGGCCAATAGTACCCTACTCAGAGTATTTGATATGCAGTTGCCTGACTTCCGCCATGGCCTGTCCCAAACTTGGAATGGAAATGCTCCATAATCCTCCTAGATTCATCATTCCCAACACATCTTAAGTAAATTCCTTCATGGTTCCTTCTATAGAGCACTGCCCCTTGAAGCATTAAACGTTGGCACTTTAGTCGGAAAGCTTGCTTCTGTGTGGAATTCATCTATGCAGGATATTTGCGGTTTATTAGATAGGCGGTGATATCATAGTACCACTCCTCTGGAGAAGTGTCAGTCAACACGTACGTCTGTTGTACTAAACCTGGTCCCTTTATGGCCATTGTTTGAGTCAAAGCTTGTCCTTGAACTAGCTTCATTGGTTGCACTTCAAAATCGTATTCTTGGATAGTGGCGACCCACTTTCCTCTTCTTTCTCCAAGTTCATTTTGCATTAGGAGCATTTTAACAGCGACGTCCGGTACAATGGCAAAAACCTTACTCCTTAGGACATAATGTCTAAATTTCTTAATGGCCTTTACCAATGCATAATCTTATTTCTCAACACTAGGGTATCTTAATTCAGCATCCCGGAGGGGTGCACTCATAAATGCTATGGGATGTTCATCCCTTTCTTCTGTCCTCTGAGTGAGTATCACGGCACAAGAGTGCTCCGATGCAAAGAAATATTAATAAAAAGGCTTTGTATAGTTTGGACTAACCAGGACACGAGCATCAACTATGACCCGCTTGATCTCTTTGAAGGCTTCCTTTGCGTGTGTCGTCCATTCCATCTTAGCATCCTTCTTTAACATCTTATTCAAGGGCTTCACTATCTCGGCAAAGCCAGTGATAAATTTTCGGACAAAGTTGATCTTCCCAAAGAAAGATCTCAATTCCTTCTGGCTGGTAGGCAAGTTAATTCTGGAGATTGCCTCTATACGTTCAGGGTCAATCAAAATACCTCTTTCTGTGATCAAGTGACCCAACAATTTGCCTTCGATGACCCCGAATATGCACTTCTTAGGATTTAAAGAAATCCCGTACCTTTGACATCTTTTGAACACTTTCCTTAAGTCTTCTATATGGTCTTCTCTCCATTTTGAAAATACCGTTAGGTCATCCATATAGATAATTATGCACTTCCCAATCAAATCCCTAAAGGCGATGTCCATGGCCCTCTGAAGTGTGGCTCCCGCGTTAATTAGCTCGAAAGGCATCCTTTTGTAAGCGAAAGTTCCCCACTTCATGGTGAAGGTTGTTTTCAATCTGTTTTCATACTCCACCAGCACTTGGTTGTATCCAGAGTATCCGTCCAAGAAAGACATCATTCACAACCCATTGACAACTTGTAAGACTTCATCCAATGATGGCAAAGGATAGTTGTCTTTTTCCGAGGCCCGATTCAAGTTCCGGAAGTCCACACATAGCCTTATTTCCCCAGTTTTCTTTCGAACGGGAACCAAGTTGGCGATCCACGTTGAGCGGCGCACTGGGAATATTATGTCGGTTGATAGCAACTTCCTAACCTCTTGATGGATGAGATGTTCCAATAGCGGATTAACCGGTCTTTGACGTTGCTTGAATGGTCTACTTTCGAGCTTGAGAGGAATAGTGTGTGTGATGATAGAGGTGTCATAGGTTCTTAGGTCTTCATAGCTCCAAGCTATGATATCCGTAAATTCCCTCATATTCTAGATTATTCCAACCCTTTCTCTAGGCGTGCAAGCATTACCTATGCATAGGTTCCTGACTTCCTCTTCAGTTCCCAAGTTTATCCTTTCATACTGGTCACCCTCAATCCTTGGGCTCCTTACTTCGTGGATTTGATCTTGGTCGAATATCCATTCCAACTGTATCATTCCCCTTGGGATGATGTTAGTCTTTAAGTTTAGAATCCCATCGTCATCGAGCTTAGCTTCTTGTACTTCTTCTTCGTCAATGACTTGTGTAGCAAAAACATCCGAACTAGTTAAAAATTCACAGATGTGGTCATCTTCCTCGAAGACCTGAAAATTTGTAACATTATCTGGGATGGATGGTATCGATGAAAGTTCCACTGTGAACTAGCTTATGGCTTCCATGGCTAGTGGCTCTAGTGAGTTGGCTGCTTGCGCCAAGGAATTTGCTACATGATTATTGGACCGGTTCACGAATTGGATATTGAAAGCGTCAAAGCTCTCAATGAGATCCCACACTCTATTGTGGTAACGGGCCAGTCTTTTATCATGGCAAACATATTGTTTCTTTACCTGCCTCACAACTATTTTTGAATCTCCAAGAGCATGTAAGACTTTCACCCCTTACCTTAGTGCCAACAGTAATCCATGAATCAGCAACTCATATTCTGCTACGTTATTTGTACAAGGGAACTCTAGTCTATGAGCAGCGAGGTATGCTTCTCCTCTCGGATTGATCAACTCGAATCTAGCTCCGGCTCTTTTCTTGGATCGAGATCCGTTGAACCTCAGAGTCCAAACTTGTTCCTGCTGCAGAAGAGGCAAAGGATATGCTTCCGCGTTTCCTTCCTGCTCAATCTCTTGTATCATGACCGTTGTAGAGCCTTTTGTGTAACGAGTCTCTTCATTGAATGAAGGGCTTGGTGCCTGTGGAATACTTCTCCATACTTCTTCCATTGCTTTATGGCACATTTTACACGCAAACTCGAAATGTGCAATATTGTGGATCCGGCACCAATTCGGTAGCAATAAATCATGAATGTGGAGGTGTTCGTGTTATTTTGCTTTCAACTGGCGATCCTCAGGACAAAATTTTTGAAACTTTCAAACATCCCCTCGTCATTGTTTTGAAAGTCTTGGTATTCTTTCACAAGTGTCTCAGTAGAGTCGATCGTCTCATTGGCCTCGTGGGTTGACCCATGCAACATCAATACTTCATTTACTTCAGGCCTGTAAGAACCTAAGTCAGTCTCGAGAAACAATATCTCATTGTTCTCGCCATACTCGGTGATCATCAGTCTTAGTCTTGGCATACTGTCAATCTTGATCTGGTTAGGGACTCCCTTCCACGGTAGCCACATATGAGAGAAGTCCGTGGAAATATATCCGTTTAATTTTCGTGTCCAATCTCTACTCATAAGCATGCCGTACCCATCTAGAATATCAACAACTGAGATGTCGATACAACTCTGTATTCTCGAGTCTGTTGCTAATTGCATGTGGATATTATTTAATTCTCCCATAACCGAGACTTCTGTTTTGTCCAACTGGGTGACTTTCTTGTTAGTTCTTGCGGGTACAAGTCCATAACCTTTGACAGACAGCTGGCGGCATTACATTGCTTGAGCCACCAGAGCCCACTAGGCAATTATGTAACATCTTGCCAAATATTCGAACGGATAGCAAAAATGGGGTTGGCTCGTCCTTTCCTTGGTAGAAAACTACCGAGTGTTTGTCTAGGTTGTTGACACCTTGACTCTTTTCCTTCTGCGTTCCAAAGACATATTTCGGCTTCTTCGGAGTCTGCGGCAATCCACTAGTCAAAACTTCTTCTTGAAATATATTGGAGTCACTAAGAACTTCTTCTGGTGTTATGTCCCTCTGATTGGGGTTTGTCAAAAGGGTCTGGATTTGTGGCTCATCAAATATATTGCCTGATACCTCCCATTCAGTGACATTTATGTTGGTTGGAGTGTTGAATGCTCCTCTATTTGGCACATTTTGCGGAACGTTCCTTGGGGCAATAGCTTCGGTTAAACTGCCCAAAAGTGTTTCCGAAATTTCGGGAACTCTAATCAGTTCTATTAGAGGTAGACTGACCTTTATCTTCTTGAACTCTTCCAATACATATGAGCTTAATCTTTTTAACTCCTCCCTGGGACGATCTTTTGTCTGAGCCTGTGTCTGCTCCACCTGAGGGTTCGCTAGTCGCCTTTGTTCTGTTTGTGGAACGACAACTTGTCTTGTCCCACTAGATTGGGCATTTTGCTGACGATATTCTGGAGAATCTCTCAGAGGAGGTGGCACATTAGTAGCGCTTGGATTTGGAGGAGTCTGAAAATTGTTCCCTCACAGACTAGAGTTCCCTTGTACAAATAAAGTAGCAAAATATGAATCACTGATTCATGGATTACTGTTGGCACTAAGGAAAGGGGTGAAAGTCTTACACGCTCTTGGAGATTCTGAAATAGTTGTGAGGCAGGTAAAGAAACAGTATGTTTGCCATGATAAGAGACTGGCCCACTACAACAATAGAGTGTGGGATCTCATTGACAGCTTTGACGCTTTCAACATTCAATCTGTTCATCGGTCCAATAATCAGGTAGAAAATTCCTTGGCGCAAGCAACCAGCTCACTAGAGCCACTAGCCATGGAAGCCATAAGCCAGTTCACAGAGGAAATTTCATCGATACCATCCATCCCAGATAATGTTACAAATTTTCAAGTTTTCGAGGATGATGACCACATCCGTGAATTTCTAACTAGTTCAGATGTCTTTGCTACACAAGTCATTGATGAAGAAGAAGTACAAGAAGCTGAGCTCGATGACGATGGGATTCTAAACTTAAAGACTAACATCATCCCAAGGGGAATGATACAGTTGGAACGGATATTCGACCAAGATCAAATCCACTAAGTAAGGAGCCCAAGAATTGAGGGTGACCAGTATGAAAGGATAAACTTGGGAACTGAAGAGGAAGCCAAGAACATGTGCATAGGTAAAGCTTGCACGCCTAGAGAAAGGGCTGGAATAATCCAGAATATGAGGGAATTTACGGATATCATAGCTTGGAGCTATGAAGACCTAAGAACCTATGACACCTCTATCATCACACACACTATTCCTCTCAAGCCCGAAAGTAGACCATTCAAGCAACGTCAAAGGTCGGTTAATCTGCTATTGGAACCTCTCATCCATCAAGAGGTCAGGAAGTTGCTATCAACTGGCATAATATTCCCAATGCGCCACTCAACGTGGGTCGTCAACCTGGTTCCCGTTCGAAAGAAAAATGGGGAAATAAGGCTATGTGTGGACTTCCGGAACTTGAATTGGGCCTTGGAAAAAGACAACTATCCTCTGCCATCACTGGATGAAGTCTTACAAGTTGTCAATGGGTCACGAATGATGTCTTTCTTGGACGGATACTCTGGATACAACCAAGTGTTGGAGTATGAAGACAGATTGAAAACAGCCTTCACCACGAAGTGGGGAACTTTCGCTTACAAAAGGATGCCTTTCGGGCTAATTAACGCGAGAGCCGCATTTCAAAGGGCCATGGACATCGCCTTTAGGGATTTGATTGGGAAGTGCATAATTATCTATATGGATGACCTAACGGTATTTTCAAAATGGAGAGAAGACCATATAGAAGACTTAAGGAAAGTGTTCAAAAGATGTCAAAGGTACGGGATTTCTTTAAATCCTCAGAAGTGCATATTCGAGGTCACCGAAGGCAAATTGTTGAGTCACTTGATCACAGAAAGAGGAATTTTGATTGACCCTGAACGTATAGAGGCAATCTCCAGAATTAACTTGCCTACCAGCCAGAAGGAATTGAGATCTTTCTTTGGGAAGATCAACTTTGTCCGAAAATTTATCACTGGCTTTGCCGAGATAGTGAAGCCCCTGAATGAGATGTTAAAGAAGGATGCTAAGATGGAATAGACGACACACGCAAAGGAAGCCTTCGAAGAGATCAAGCAGGTCATAGTTGATGCTCCTGTCCTGATTAGTCCAGACTATACAAAGCCTTTTTATTTATATTTCTTTGCATCGAAGCACTCTTGTGCCGCGATACTCACTCAGAGGACAGAAGAAAGGGATGAACATCCAATAGCATTTATGAGTGCACCCCTCCGGGATGCTGAATTAAGATACCCTAGTGTTGAGAAACAAGACTATGCATTGGTAAAGGCCATTAAGAAATTCAGACATTATGTCCTAAGGAGTAAGGTTTTTGCCATTGTATCGGACGTAGCTGTTAAAATGCTCCTAATGCAAAATGAACTTGGAGAAAGAAGAGGAAAGTGGGTCGCCACTATCCAAGAATACGACATTGAAGTGCAACCAATGAAGCTAGTCCGAGGACAAGCTTTGACTCAGACAATGGCCATAGAGGGACCAAGTTTAGTACAACAGACGTGCATGTTGAGTGACACTTCTCCAGAGGAGTGGTACTATGATATCACCGCCTATCTAATAAACCGCAAATATCCTGAATAGATGAATTCCACACAGAAGGAAGCTTTCCGACTAAAGTGCCAACGTTTCATGCTTCAAGGGGCCGTGCTCTATAAAAGGAACCATGAAGGAATTTACTTAAGATGTGTTGGGAATGATGAAACTAGGAGGATTATGGAGCATTTCCATTCCAAGTTTGGGACAGGCCATGGCGAAAGTCAGGCAACTGCATATCAAATACTCAGAGCAGGGTACTATTGGCCCTCCGTTTTTAAAGATGCCTACCAACATGTCAAAACTTGTCACACATGCTAGATCACTGCTACTCGCGAAAAGAATCCTGCCATGCCATTGCAACCCATTACGGAAGTGAAGCCATTTGCAATGTGGGGTCTCGATTTTATTGGCATGATAAATCCACCATCTTCGGCACAACACAGATACATTCTGACGACGACTAATTATTGCACTCGATGGTCCGAAGCGCAAGCACTGAAGAATTGTACGACGGATGCAGTAATCAAGTTCCTAGAAGAAAATATTATCACGAGATTCAATTGCCCCAAGGCTTTGGTGTGCGATAATGGTTCTGCGTTCACTTCTTTGAAGTTCTCTAATTGGGCATTTGACAACGGGATTACTCTGAAATTTTCCTCGAACTATTACCCTCGGGGTAATGGATTGGCAAAGTCAACAAACAAGAACTTGCTCACTGTGATTAAGAAATTATTGGATCAAAATCCGAGAGATTGGCACTCTCAACTGAGGTTTGCTCTGTGGGCAGACAAAACACGAGCTAAGAAGTCATTGGGGACCTCTCCATACCACCTAACCTATGGGCAAGATCCCATGTTTCCTATTTAGTTAAGGATTCCGATGCTGAGGTTTATGCAGGAATACTTGGACCCAGACGACAGAGTTCAAATCCGTTTGTCACAGCTTTTGTTACTAGAAGAACAAAGAGATCATGCCCTGGAAAAGTTTGCAAAGCACCAAGGTGTCGTTAAGCGATGGTTCGACAAGCGTGCAACAATAAAGTCATTCAGAATCTCTGACTTAGTCCTGTATTGGGACAAAGCGCATGAGCGAAGGGGTGATCATCATAAGTTTGATAATTTGTGGAAAGGACCTTACCAAGTTGCTGAAATATTGGGAGAAAACGCATTCAAGTTGAAGACCTTGACAGGGGAGGATATCCCGTTGCCAGTCAACGGGCAATTCTTGAAACATTATTTCCAACCTTGAGTTCCTGGGTGGGACTTACCTGTACATAGTTAGATTGGTTTCTTTTGAGTTTTGGGTTTGTTTTTCCTGCTTTGGCTTTGGTTAGTTTAGCTTTCTTTGCTTTGTTTTCGTAGGTTAGTTTGCTTTCGTTTGGTGTGATTAGTTTAGTTTGAATAAGAGGGATTCCCATTTTGCGAAAAGGTGGTGTTGCTTACACGCACACACTGGATTGATCTCACCCAGTTATATTATGAATATTCCTTGGACAAATATTTGTGGAAAACCTTCAAGTCCCAGGATTAGTTGTCTCAAAAGTATCCTAAGGTTAAGGTTAGTACTTAATGGAAGTGAGAATCATCTATTATATCTTGATTTTAAATCTTACAGTTACTACATCTCACACATTTAATAAGTTCTCTGAGTCATGATCGTTTCTAAGGAGAAATCATGGTTTAAACAAAAGAAAATAATCAAAGTCTTACTTCAACGCCACTATAATGCTGAAGCCCATGTGAGCTTCATTGCTTACAAGCCGAAGTGTGAAAATTTGTGAAAGAAAAAGAATATCAAAATAAGAGAAAGGAAAATGAGAAAAGATCAAAGCACTTGGCTACGGGTGTGGAGACATCTCTATAGGTGTGCAATCAATAAACACAAGGAAATAAATCGCCGGAAGTAGAGCAATCTCTGTGAGATTATAGCAGATAACCCCGTCGGGGCTATGGATGCTCGCTGGCAGCGAGGCTCTATCCAAGGATGCTTTTGGAGTCAAGCCCAGTTATACGAGAAAGCCATGATGAAACCAAAGAGACTTAGTGTTCTCATGAGAAGGAAATGAACACCAATGCACACACTTGTAACTAACGGATGAAAGATCTTGATATAGTTTAGGATTCTTCTTTTCTTTTAAGTACTTTTCTTAACCGAGGGATAAGTTAGTTGGAATTAATCTAAGACTTTGGGTTTAAAATGGGTACTATCTTTGGAATGTTCAGGAACATTCCCAATGTGAGGTCGCCAGATGTTGTGACCTATTTCACACATCGCCCCATTGCAAATAGGGACCCCCGAGTTTTTGGTTTCGCCCTCTGCGTTGCCAATTCGGAGTTCAAAATTTGAGTAAGTTTTGAGAGTCAGTCCGGCCAAGTTGAGATTTTGAACCCGTTTGTGTGCCTAAACGTCATGGAAGGGCTCGGAAGGTCTGGAAGACAAGGATCACCTATGCTTTCAGTCATTTCTAACACTTCCTATTTTTTAGGTATTCTGCTTTTTTGCTTTTTGCTTTTTTGATTTTTAGCATTTTCAAGTCATTCTGGAGTTCCTATTTTTTAGGGATGCTTTTTCCTTTTTTCTATTTCTAGAAAGTTTCTATTTGTGGAAAGTTTCTATTTTGGGAAAAGTTTCTATTTTAAGATCCCATTGATCATGAAGTCAACATGCCTCTAGATTGAGAGAAATCAACATGAAAATCAAGGTAAATGGTAAAAAATTGGCAAAAGTGGCTAAGTCTGGTGAAGTGCGCCCATGAGAAGGAACGGCAAGCCAAGCATGAAGTCCGCCCTTGCCTTTGCCTCTAGATTGAGAGAAATCAACATGAAAATCAAGGTAAATGGTAAAAAATTGGCAAAAGTGGCTAAGTCTGGTGAAGTGCGCCCATGAGAAGGAACGGCAAGCCAAGCATGAAGTCCGCCCTTGCCTTTGGCAAGCCAAAGGCAGACACTAGCAAGCCAAGGCTGAAGTTCGCCCTGGCAAGGTTAGCCTCCAAGTTCGCCATAGCACAAGGAAGGGTCAAGTTCGCCCTTGGAAGGAGAGAGGTTGAAGTCCGCCATGTCTTCGCAAGCCTCCAAGTTCGCCATAGCACAAGGAAGGGTCAAGTCCGCCCTTGGAAGGAGAGAGGTTGAAGTCCGCCATGTCTTGGCAAGCCTCCAAGTCTGCCATAGCACAAGGAAGGGTCAAGTCCGTCCTTGGAAGGAGAGAGGTTGAAGTCTACCATGTCTTGGCAAGCCTCCAAGTCCGCCCTAGAGAAAGAGGTAAATGGAATGAGCAAGTGCCAAGTCCGCCCTTGGTAGAGAAGACATAAAGTCTGCCCTAGAGAGAAAGGTGAATGGAAAGAAGACTCCCCAAGTCCGCCCATGTCAAAGAGATCCAAGTCCGCCCTTGGACAAGTAAGAGGCCAAGTGCGCCCATGACAAAGAGAACATGAAATCCGCCCAACTTTGGGAGAGGAAATTTTCCTAAGGCATGAATAAAAATACAAAATGGCAGAAAGATTTCCAAGTCCGCCCAACCCAGAAGGAGAGAGAAAATGGAATTTTTGACTAAGTATGGACGTCTGGAGAAGCCGAAAGTCTGCCCAAGAAGTTGAAAATTGGCAGAGGAATCATCAAGCACGTTTTGGCTAGGCATATGATTGGAAAAAATTAAATTTCAACCATGGATAAACAAATTTGGCCAAGTATCAATATTTTAATGGGTTGGAAATATTTAACGGATTGGAAATTCTACACTCTGATATGTTAATTATTTTCCAACACTTAGGGAATTTTAATTAAAATTTTCGATGCCTCGAGAAAATGAGAAATAACTTGGAGAAATAATTGATTTGCCTTAGACAAAATTGAATTTTGTCGTGATTCGAGGATTAAACGAGTTGGAAAATTAATTTTAATGATTAATTTAATATTTTCCAATAATTTTAAGCGTTCAACACTTAGGCAAATTTTAAAAGGAAAAGAAATCTGAAGATTTCAGACAAAGGTGGCGCCAAGGTGAAATTAGAAACTTGCCTCAATGATTTTGAAAAGAATTAGAAACTTGCTAATCGAGGAAAAGAAAATGTTTCTAAAATTGAGAGAAACTCAAGAAAAAGAAATCAATTGCTGAGGAAAATCGCACTTCTCAGCCATATAATGAGTTTCAACAACTCATTTTTCACAAATTCGACTGAGAAGAAGTTAGCTCTCTCAAATCTACAAGAGATAATTTTTGGAAAGAGAAATATTGAGAGTAACATTATTTTGTCAGTAGAAGAGGTAATTTTATGTTGAGGGACATGATTTTTAGGAAGAAATACTCTCAAAAGTTTGAAAAAAGGTTAACAAGTCTCTTCTATTCTTTTCTAATCTTCCGCAATCATTTTGGCACAAGATTTGTCCAATACTTAGCGAATTTCTTCACTTTCAGCTTGCTTTTTTGAAGAAATTTATATTTTAAACAAGCTGAAAGTACGAATTTATCAAGTAACATCCTGGAATAATCAGATTTTTAAAGTTCTCGTATTAATGTTAATTATTTTGTACTTGCAGGTTGATGACCACCCGGGGAGAGCCGTCAAGACAAGCAGAGATGAAGTTCGCCAGTAAGGGGCTGCAGTCGGAATCCAAGATTAATTCAAAATGGAAGAATCTTACGAACACATCAACCTCAAGGAATTCAAAAGAAGGATGTACGGGCATGATGGATTCTTGCCGACACCTATTGCTAGAAGGATGATGAGAAATGAAATTGTTCAAGCTGTCAGATTCCCACCTACAGTTGAATGTGCTGAGTTGATATTAGAGTGCACCCTTCACTATAATGCACAAGACAAGCAAATTGTTGCGCCTGACGAAAGGATACTAGCTCACCTTGGAGAGTTAGCCATACAAGAGGCCTTCGGCATCCCCACATATCACAAGACGGCTTACAAAACTAAGGAGGATGCGAAGAAATTATATGACGAAAAGCTTGACCTTTGTGCCGCCAATGTTAATAAGTCATGGCTGGAGAAACCAAGAGCGTCAACCAAGAAGATGCCTAAGAAGTTGTTGCACACAGACTTCAAAGAGGATTACGGATTGTCCTGCTGACCAGAATAGTTGGCAACCCTCAGGGCACGCCTTTTGAGACTTGGATGTACTACTTTATTGAGGACATCACTGAGGGGGTCAAAATGTTCAATTGGTCTCGCATGATAAGTAACAATCTTCACGAGCAACTGGTCAACCTTGAGAAGACCAAGACATTCTATATGAGCTCCTACATCATCTACATGTTGGCTAGGACATACAGGTATGCAGGCTTGATTTGCAAAAGCGTGGTTGGCAATGGAGAGAACGAGCTGACGTCTTACAACTGCTACCCACAGCTGTAGTTGAGTGAGAAAGCTCATTTCCGACGAGCACATGACGCATTCCTCATGTACATAACAAGAATACTTCAAGGAGGAACGCACCAACGGCTAACTCACAAAGCCAAGAGTCTAATCGGCAAATACGGGTCTTGGTTCATCCAATATCCGAGATACACGTATATCAGAGTCCAAGGATTCACTGGGAATCCATACTGATTGCCTATCTTTCCTACTAACAAGATGGTCCTGCTTGAGGTGCTGAGACAGTTGGAGGAATATCAAAGCTTCCAAAGGACAAAACAGAAGGCGACAATCACCTTTCCCTTCTTCATAGGGAACATGCTGGAAACGTGTCCGTCGGCACAGGCAGTTGAGAGTGCCAGGTTGGAAATACAGCGATACCCATTCACCACTTATCAGTCTAGAGATAACTTCGACCCACATCATCATATTAGGACTGTGGATGGGAGAAAGTACAGACATAGGGTTGAATTGGAGGACTTCTGGGCAGATGCTGCAAACGAATATGAGGTTAGACGAAGACTGTGGTGCAGACTGTCGGTTAGCTTGATCAGGGCAACTGAACTTTGTCGAGTGCCTGATCAGCTCAAGGATGATGGAAAGTAGGTACAGTCATGCTTTGATGAGAGCTTGCCCCTGCCTCCTGTAAGATGGTGAGAACCCAAACTTGTCGACTTGAACACCTTGATGAGACCAGTCATCAAGTACTCTCAATGGTGGATCGATCAACAGATCCAAGAGCTGAGGCAGATGAAGGTGACACTTACCTATGATAGGTTGAGCGAAACAGAATCTTACTCTTCGAATGCAGAAGCATCCCAGGGTGTGGAGTTGATAGAGGCCACTACTTCAAGGAAAAGGAAATAGTTGTGGACAAGGAGCCTGCTCAGAAACAAACAAGGATAGGGCCTTCACGCTCTGCCACGTTCAGAAACATCAACGAGATATTGGCCACCCTTGATGATTCGTTGGCCAACATTAGGAACCCTTCCCCGATTCCCGAGGATAATATAGAGCCTCAGTTGAACGATGATGAGCCGCCATCTCCCACAGGCACAAAAATACTAGGGTCAGATGATGAGATAGGTGCCCAAAATGATGACTTTCAGGAAGGAATGATTTCAGCCCTTAAAGGAATTTTGGACGCTCCAAATGGAGAAAGTGTACCAGAGGAGGATGGCATAGAGCAGCTTACAATCCCTGACTGGTTGAAAGAGAGAATGAAAATACAGGTATCTGTTGAAGCGCAGGAAGAGGATGATGCTGCAGACTTCTTAGCTAGACTCGAACAAGTTTCGGTCAAGAAGTCGGCTAAGAAGTTCTCCACTATACAAAGGGATCAAGCCGACAATCGGTCTGTATAGATTGCAGTGCCAACAGTGGACAAGCCACGGGAAGATATAGCTCCATATGAATATGCTATCACCACCATCGACTTGGATCCAACCACAAAGGGGCAGGAAGTTGAAGATCTAGACAATTCAGTGTCCACCATCAAGTCGAGGTTGGCAAAGGAGGTAGCAAAGAGGAAAGACTGCCAGCAGGAGATTGAGCGCCTGAAAGACATACAGCATTTGATCAAGCCGCTTGATCAAGATAACACGGCAGCTCCCCTTCTCCCGAATTCTTCGCAGGAAGCAGCGAGGGACATAGAAGAAGACGGGGTCACAGCAAGAGAGGCCAAAGAATGGATAGTGGTCAAAGGTGCAGAAGCAAATACCTTCTTGGAAAGGTTGACGTTGGTCTACGATCAGGCTACCTCATTGCTTTCCAGATTGACTGCCTTGGCGGAAATGTGGGATGGTCTTCTAGATATACAAGAAAGAATAATTTTGTGCCTTAGAATTCTCAAAGGGGTCCCAAAGCAGGAACTGATTGACAGAGGCATCATTATGGCGGGCGCAGCTTACGATTTCCATACATGGTATTGGACTTTGACGACACGGGTAGAGGTGTTGGAAAGAGTGAAGGTTGATGGACTCAGAGTGGAGGAGCAGGTTAGAGAGATCTAGAGCAGCATCTTCAACATGGTTGCAGACATGCTAAACAAGGAGGTCATACGAGAAAATGATTTGCAACTAGAAGGTTTGAAGAATAAGGTGCGAGAAAACTTCTTTTCTATCGCAGGGCCTATCTTGAAGCATAACTGGGTCAGAATGGCAAATTTCTTGGCCATCCGAGAGGTCTTTGAGAGGATCGAGTCAGAGTGGGAGGACATCTTTGTCAGGTGTACCGAAAACATGGACGGATTGGAGTTTAGGATCGGAATACTCCCACAGATCACTATGGAAGAGGTTGCCTCTATCGTGTCCAGATTCATCAAACACACGACAACTCGAGAGGATAGGGATGTACTTCCTTGAAAATAGCTCTGGGCGTCAACTCACCCTTGTCAACTCATGGTTCACTGATGTTAATTGGGAAACCCTAATTAGGGTTTATTTGTCTTAATCTTAGCCGTTGGTTTATTTTAATCTAGGCCACTCTTTTATTTCTAAAAACTCTATATAAACTTGCGTACTCTCATTTTCAATTTGTGAAGTGAGCTTGCGTACTCTCATTTTCAATTTGTGAAGTGAGTAGTATGAGATTGTTACGTTATATCATTTCTGTTAATAAAAGCTCTTGTGCATGATTTGCTTAGAATCACTTTTATTTTCAAGTGGTGTGCAAGGTTACATATTCTCCTTCAACACCTAGATTAAGATTAATTTAGCATTTCCATTTGAATGTTTGTTAGTGAATGAAAGATCTGATAGCAATGGTTGATGAAATTTAGCTTATACTTTTGTTGGATAGATGATTTTTATTCAATGTGCAAAGTTAGCTTGAGCTCTCAAATTGTGGATGCTTAACTTCGGTTTGAATAATTATTAATTCAGACATGAAAATTGTTATCACCTCCGTCGAAGATTGCACCCGCTTTGCGTAGTTGTCCTAGGGAGGCGAAACAAAGTGTGGTTATTCCAATTTCATCTAGTCATTGTCATCTCTTGAGTTCTTAGGTGTAGTTTAAACTTCTAAACCCTCATCTTTTTGCATTGTTTTGGAAAATCTGAAATACCCAATGGAAAGAGCATTCAATGATAAAACCGTCTAAGTCCTTGGCTTGTAAACAAATTCTAAAGAAAGTCCCTTTGTGATACCAGCATATCACAATGCCCACTGATCTTATCCACATGTCATGACCTGACGAAAGAAACCTTGGAGTTGCTGTACGACCTTCTTAGCATACACAGTAACTTTTCTAGAGAGGATAAAGTGTCCTTGGGCATTTTATTTTGTGTTCGGTGAGTATTAAAACGCACACCAACACACAGTAGCATTGAGTTTTGATTTCATAATTTCTAGATTAATTTTAGTGGAAATTACAAATCAATCAATATCAAAGCCATAAATTTTATAAGTCTTATAGATAGATTTGGGTGATACATAAAAGAATTTGTGTATTGCCATTTTTCCAAATTCTTATCAAGATGTTGCAGGTTGCTGGTTGCAAGGTACAGCCATGAAAAAATCTCAGGAAAAATCTGGTTTTTCTATTGCCAGAGAAAATGCAACAAGAGTTGATAGTGAAGCATGATTTGCTATCAAAACTCCAAGAAGAGAGAGGAGTCTACAAGTCTCTCAGCTCAGGAAGACCAACAACGAAAGAGGTATGCAAGAAGAACATACATGATCAAGATTTCTCCAGTGATTCCACTAGCAAGTTCAAAGGGAATATCAAGAAATAGGCTCCAAATTGCTAGAAAGGATAGGATATGATGAAAGAGAACTTGCAAGGATGACCAAGAAATACTTCGCCCCTTCATAGTGAAGGAAAGGTTACCATTTGAGGGCCTTGGTTATGCAAGCATGGAGACAAGCTCTAAGAAGGGTTCTGCATCATATACAAGCGAAGGACAGCCAAAGGTAGGTGACTGTTCCCCTAATGGTACTTTTGCAAGGCTTCAAAGTGATTGTTGGTTGTCTCCAAAGAATGGGCAGCAATCCAAGCAAGTAGAGGAGAGCAAAATTCCACCTCAAAAGACAAAGAAGAGCCTTCAAAGAATTAGGAGCAAAGACTGACACTCCACAAGAAGGAAAGAAGAAAATGAGGAAATTCCACTCTACCTACTTCACTAGTAGCTAAGCCCAAGGAGGAGGTAAGAAAGCACATGGACAAAAAGGTAGAGAGTTCATCTTTTGTTTCAACTGCAAGAAGAAAAGACACATTGCACAAGAATGTAGGTTTCTTGTTCCTTGAACTAATTGTAGAAAAAGTTAACCATTGTGGAATGATTTGCGAAGCAAACACCACTAAGGAGCATGTGCTCCATGGCAATGATGGAAAAATAATAAACCACTCTCCAAGACAAAAGGAAGAGAAAGGTCAAGACACACTCAAAGGAGGTAACAAACAAGTTGATTTGAGCATGTCCAAAGCTATTGCTCTCATTGTAAGATTCAAACAAGACCTAGTAAGTGGAGAGAAAGGAATGGACCAAGAAGTATGGTCCAGGAAATTGTAATGAGTATAATCATGGGAAATCCTACTGAGTTCTAAAATACAACACATACAAACAGAATTCAAACAGTTCAAAACTCTTACCAAAGACAATTGGCGATACAGAAGGGTTCAAAGAAGTATTTACAAACAATTAACAACATAGATGCCAATCAGACTGCTGCCATTCCTGCCAGCAAAGTTACTGTGCCCTAAGCAGAACAGTCTGTTTAGTCAAGCCAAATTACACAACACAACCTTCAATTGTCAGGAATTAGAGGTTTCCAAAGAAAAAATGAGTAAACTCTCTTGAGAGACAAACATATTTTAGCATTTTGCTATAAAACTCTTTAACAGACAGATGTTCAACAAAGTCAAGGAATCCCACCAGACAAACATCATTGAAAGAAGTTCAGTTCACCAGTTTAGGTTGTGCTGCCTAATTCAGGAAATTACAAAACACCAGGCATTAGGACAAAATTATGGAAACTTTTTTTGCAAACACGGCATTCATAACAGAAAACAAGTAATGCAAAGTCTAATGACTCATTGTTTAGATTCCATAAACAGCCACCTTATGTGACAGTTTATTTCTCCTAACATTGTCCTGCCATTCTTACCCATCTTCAGTATTCCTCTCTTCTTAACCATCTCCTGTTTCTTGCCCAAATCTTGTTGTTTGTAACAGGAAATTATAATACACCACATTAAGAGAAAATTATGGAAACCTTTTTTGGCAAACACAGCATTTATAACAGAAAACAAGTGATGGCTTCTTTTCTTTATTTAATAGCATAGTTGCAGTTTGCAGGAACACATGATCGATGCCCTAGTTTCATCAATTGAAAATTGAAACGAAACAGACAGCAGTATGATACACCAAAAAGTTCGAAGGTAAAATGAAAAAACATCATTCCCAGAATTTCAGCTCGCCAGAGTGCAAGTTTAGCTGTTGTGCTGCCTAAATCAAGAAATTAAAAAATGCCAAATATTAGGACAAAATTACAGAAACCTTTTTGGCAAGCACAGCATTAATAACAGAAAACAGGTGATGGTTTCTTTTATTTATTTAATGTTAATAACGTACTTGCAGTTTACAGGAACACATGATTGATGCCCTTGTTTCATCACCAGAAACAAAACAGACAACAGTTGGTACACCAACAAGTTCAACGGTAAAACGAATATCACTGCAAATTCTAATTTCTAAAATTGTTTAGCTTCCATAAACAGCCACCTTATGTGACAGAATATTCCTCCTAAGATTGTCTTCTTCCATTCTTAGCCATATTCCTCTCTTCTTACCCATTTCTAGTGTTTTGCTCAAATTTCATTAACTGTAACAAAGAACTAGGAATAACCTTCCCAGCTGTGGACTGCAAGTCTAAATTTATTTATGCAGAAGAAAGGAAAAATTGGGAAATTGATACTTAGAAAGTACCATGTTTGACAATCACTGGATTATTAAATTCAACAGTGAATCAGATTGCAAATTTTCTAGATGGTCAGCAAATTACAAACTCTAATTCTCAAATAGATTGCTGATGTTGTGTTTCTATCAGTGTTTCAGCAAGATTTTGGGATGGGAAGCACAGGAACAAGGCATATTTCGGGGACAACAATTTGTTTTTCCAAATTTTAGGCATATCGGAGGGGCAGCTATTAAAATACCATATGGAAATTAATATCTGAAAAAATAAATACAAAAAACGGTAAAAGAAGTTGCAATTTATCATTTATGTAAACAATATGTGTAAAAGGAGTTGAAGTTTATATAAAGTTATCATGCTGTACAACATTATGCATCAGAGACAATGAATCTTCACATGTCTTCACCCCTATCTTGAGGTACCATTGACATGTCAGACTTTGTTGAATCACCTTCAGCACTGTCAGATGTCTCATTGCCAGCCATGCCATAAACAATCTGAGAAATTCTGGCACTGTTTCTGCAATTGCTGTTCTCAAAAAATATAGAACTTGTTGTCATTCATCATCTGAAAAAAGAATGCCACACTCCAGCATTATTCATCAAACTAATAATAGCAGACGTACCAATGCCAGCCTAATTTTGAATGGACCATTTTATAATATCAGTCAGGAGCTTTGGCACTTTCCCAAGTACGAGATCCACTAGAGTATGAAACTTCACAATGAGGTCCACAACATGTTGCAGTGCCAATGTAAATGTGTCAAAAATACAAAGCAACTTCACTCAGACCATTACATATACTTTGTAAACCATTTGACTGTAACCATAGTAGCATTACTCAGAATCGAGATTGACTCAGCAAACAAAAAGTATAAATGGAGCTCAATTACTCAAATTTAATCCATTGCAGCCCAAAACAAAAAAAAAAAAAAAATTTATAGTCAGATGGGGCCTTGGGCAGCAACCACCTGAAAGGTCAAGTTTATTTAATGTTTAAAGGCTGTTCTTTTATGATCTTAAGGGTACTTCCTCTTCCTCCTCCTCTCTTCCTCTTTTTGCAATCACAATAGAGCATGGGCTAGAGTATTTATAAGCTTTTTAGGTTTGGGCTCCTTGGCAGTGCCCCCTTTGCCATGTCCTCTTTCCAAAGCTAAAGAATTAATAATATTATATTATTTTAATTTGGGCCTGACAAATTTATATTTAAGGGGCAACTTAGTAATATTATTATAATTAGTTTAAAAGGTGTTTTTCTAAAACAATTAATTATAAAAAGTATTCTTAAGTACTTTGGAAGGAAAATTTACACCAAGGACCCATTTTGGAAAGTTCTAAAAAGGTGGCACTTGGGTTCTTTTCGCATCTAGATTTCATTTTTGGCATTCTTCAGTTTGGAGCGTTTGTGTTTGAATTCACAACCAAGGGCAAAGACTCTTGGCTGTTCAGAGGTTTGGGAGGACAAAAACCCTCTAGGATTTCATTGTCGGAATTCAGGTTGAAAACCCTCATTTCTCTAGGGCATCCTCATACAAGGGTTTCATTGGAGCTGATTTTATAGAGTTTATGTCAAGTTTTCAGCTGGGCAATTTTATTTGCAGGCAAATACTAAGAACACCATTGCTAGTTTCTGGGTTTGATGAACCATTGATCATCTACAGCACTCAACATCATCCTCTAGGAGTGAGTGCAGCTGTTATAGGGAGTATTTTCGTGACATCTTGGCTGAATTAGGGCCGGATCATCATTGGGGGCTGATCATACATTGAGTATCTGTGGTGAATCTGCATATTCCAGGCCCCATTTGATGCACCAACATCACCTTCTGCTGTAACAGCCACTCAGCAGCCGAGAACAGCTTGTGCATGGGCTGCGGACAGCAAATAAGGGGATCGCAGCAGTCATAGATGAGGTTTATACCCTGAGCATGAGCTTCCAGGTGCAGAATCGCAGCACAGTAAGTCTGATTGCAGCATATAGCAGATCTACGGATTTCTGTACATCCAAATCTGGTCACAAGGAGTATACAATCAGGAAATTCGTTACTAGTTGAGGCTGATCATAGACCTACCAGCACCTAAATTGAAGGCAAACTTCCATACCAAGGAGCCACCCCTTATCAGAAATTGGATCTGACCGTTACCCACAGCCACTCATCATTTAAGAGGGTTAGATCCACTCATCACAGCATCCCTCCACAAGTGGTCAGCCCTTATACCAGATCTGCAGTATAATATTCAGTGAGTTTGACGTGTGTCATTGAGATTGATATGTTTCAGCACCTGGGGTATATTAATCAACCCTTGCTTTTGATGTAATGCAACTCTATCTAATCATGAAGAATTGCTTGAAAAGTTGTTGACAGTTTTGGAGTACTTGTTTTCAATTTCCAGTTTACTGTTCTCTTACTTTGTTTCAATGTTTTTTGGTACTTTTAGCTGCAGGGTTCTGTGTTTTTTAATCTCCCTGGGGCAAACATCCTCGCATGTGCAGTGTTGTCCCAAAGACAATCCCTACAAGGATCAGACCAGGGGGGTAGCAAGGACATATTTCATCCCTATCTTACCACCCCTCTGATATCCTGTTTCCTGGCGCAGTAAAAACCCTAAGGATGGGCCCCAGGGACAATTGCAGGGACATCCCTCGGGATGTTCCCCTATGAGATTCAGACCAGATAAACGGCAAGGGAGCATTTCATCGTTGTCCTGCCATCCCCAGGATATCTTTGTTCAGAAGAACAGGATGAAAACTGTGGGGACACATCCCCAAGGACACTGGTTTCCATTCACAGAGAAACTTTGGATGGTATGAATATGCTCAACCTGATGCCCATGAACAGATACAAATATATTTTAAACATTAACGTGGTAATATTTTAGTTTCTACAACATCCACTAAAACGAATGTTGTAACTTATTCTGAGGGAAGTGTAGTAGAATGAGGAACACACATCAGAGCATGGCTCAAGTTCCAATCCCTCTCATTGCAATGTGGCCACTCATCACCCCTGCAAGTGGATGGCACTGATAAATTCAACCCAACTGCCATAAGCACATGGGCAAAGAAAAAATCCATCAAATTGTCTTTGAAAATAGCCCAGTGGATCACTAAGCATTTCTGAGAAAATATACAAATGGGCGTATTGATCACATCCTGCCAACTTTAAATAATATATTTTCAGCTTTGAAGTAGTAATCTTTTAGCCCTACAACATTCATTATAAACAAGCGTTTAACTTGTTCTAAAGGATTATGATTCATTCAGTAATGGGGGACTCATTAAGAGCATAGCCTGGATTCAAATCCCTCTCACTGTGATCAGACAATCTGCTATCCCATCGAACATATAGAAAGGTTATGGTTCAATGGACTAGGGTGCATTCAAGTCTGAGCCCAGTTTAGTAAGATTGTGGTGTACAGAACATGGAATACATTCAAGCATGAACCAGGTTTAATGAGGTTGTGGTGAGATGAGCATATATTTGACTATGATCCATGTTTAATGAGCTTATAGTATAATGAGCATACATTCAAGCATAAGCAAAGTTTAATAAGGTTATAATGTTAGCATACATTCGAGCGTCATCCTGGTTTAATGAGGTTGGGGTGTAAAGAGCATATACTTGGTCATGATCCAGATTTAGTGAGTTTATGGCATTATGAGCATGCTTTGGGGTGGAGGACGGACCGAGGTTTAATGATGTTGTACGATCGTGAGCATAAATTCGAGCATGACATAAGCTTATCCGAGTACGTTAGATGTCGATTTAATAATTTTTAATGAAAAAAATTACCCTGCATCTTGTTAAATGAAACCCTTATCCTCGCCTAATACCTAGCAGAAATATTACTAAAACCCTAACTGAAATTTTGTTTCGTCTTACCCTTCAGGAACCAACACAACCGTACGCCGACAAAAGAATCAAAATTCCAGCATAAGAATACTCAATTAATAGGAAGAATTTCATATTTTTCTTTCTGAGAAGGGCACCTGTAAAGGGTTGCATTGAAGGGATCAGCTTTGATGGCTTGAGTGTAGACAGCAGCCGCTTTGAGATAATTCCCTGCTTTGAAGAGCGTATTGCCTTGGTCTTTCAGAGAACTATCAGGAGCTTTAATGGCAGATCCATTGAGCTCCTGTGTGTTTGTCGACATTATTTTGGCAGAGCTGAAACAAAAACTCTCCTCAAGTTCCAACTTAATATTAGCTGAGTGTCTTCTTTATGGAGGAGATGTATTTCCAAATTAAAATGCTCGATAGATCTCCATAGCTTTTTTAAGTTGGGTGGGCAGGGGTTTGTGAGAGGGAAATTAAACCTTAGCGAAGGGTTTTGAATATCCACAAGACCTAAAATTTAATTTTATTTATTTATTTAATAGCACTATTTAAAGGAGGTTCAAGGATTATGTCAATAGAAATTATATGTATGTTAATATGTTAAGAGTATGTGTTTGTACATGGGTGCACTACAAATTTTAGTTGCATGTCATGGATTAAACAATTAATAATAAGTGTTAAATAATGAAATAAAATAAACTTAGACAAATCTATATTTTTTTCTTAAAGAAATTAAGTATTATCCGATTATGAAATATTTGCATACAAATTTAAAATATAAAGCAATGTAAATGAAAAAAGAAAGTTGTCATGAAACTAACAAAAAAACACTACAAATAGAAATAGAATGTTCTCATCTAATTGTCAAATCAATATTTATCTGGGTTTTATGTGATAAGTGAGATTTTGAAGGCTTTTACCTAATATTTTGGATGCTTTTACCATTAAAAAAAAACACGTTTACTATTGAATGGCAAATGAAACTTGTTTTCCGACGACTTAATAGTGGTTTGTAGGCATGAGACTTGTTTTAGGCTCAAATCTCGCACTATATATAGCCTATCCGCTAATAAATAATATTATTTACTTTAATCCATTATTTTTGAAAGGTAAAAGGGTTGTCAAACATTGGAAAACTGTATTGACCTACCTATAGTATATGATTCTTAGGTTAGTTTTTGAAGACTCTTTTTATAAGTTTTAGGTCCTTATGATCTTTATTTTTAAATTGGTATAAATCCTTACTCTAAGCTTTTACTAATTTTGGGTGTCTTTGTTCTTTTCATGAAGTTTCTTAATGTTTAGTTTATTTATAAAAGAGTAAGAAATGGAATATTATTTTATTGTGAAGGAAAATTTTTTAAAATAAGTGTGATTAAGGTCAAATAAAATGTTAAATGATGAAACTAAATGCAATGGATAAAGAATGTATTTTTGGTGAATATTATGAGATTTGGTTGCTATCTACATAAGAAATGCAATCTCTTTGTGAATAAATACCTTTGAACATATGTTAGATTCATATTGACTTGGATCAAGTATGTGATCATAAATTCATTCTCTAAGCTTAGATTCAACCTTGCAAAATATGAAATTATACTATGTTGTTCATCAAAATGATTTTTTTCTACTTTTTTATTTTCTAATATCTAAGGTTTAACAATTTTAGAAATTCCTAAAAAGGGTTTTTGTGTCACAAGAAAATATGTTCTCTTAGATCAACCCCGAGAATGTGTACAAAAATTTAAAAACAACAAGCAAGGGCCCTAGAATAAATGTATGCATATACATTCCTCTTTCTAATGCACCAAATCCATATGTTTCATTATTGATTTCCCCTTTAATGCTCTACAATGAGATATGCCAAATGAATGTAATTGATTATCTTTGAATACTCGCACACAACATCAAATTTTATGAAACATGTCCCTATTCGACTCTATCTAGGAAAATGAAGAGAGTGGTACTAACCAATTTTGAATTTTAAATTTTGAATTTTGAATTTTAGAATAGAAAGAGTAAAGTTTGCAACTATGAGGTTGACCCTACAATCATAAAAAATGACCCTAGAGGGGAAAATAATTAAATATAGGTGAATAATGGCTAGAAGAAGTAGGTGTATAGATTAATTATCATAAATGAAGGGATAAGATGAATATATTAGAGTGTGTGCATATAAGATTGACATAAGGAATAAATGTGTGGGGATATGTGTATAGGGATGGATAAAAGCTAGGAGAATGAGCTCAACTTTGCATAGTATTGTGTCATTTGTTGATAAGTACATGCATCAAGATGTCTCCTTAAAATGGGCACAAAACTAAATAGGAAGTGGTAAGAGTGTGTGATTCAACCATTAAATGCTTCCTCCTCTTTTAGGTGCATGTGGATTCTTAAATGATCATACAAATTAAAGCGTGTAACACTCACAAACATGCATGTAAAGTAAATATTCAAACATCAAAGGATACATAAGGGGGGTTCATACATAGTAATGGAGCTTATAAGGTGTCATAATCTAAGTATGTCCTCCATCCTATATCCTCTCTAGAACTTGAAAAATAAAGAAAAATTATGGCATGGGTAGTTTTTATCTCACAAATGAAAATTAGGAACAAAATAGGAGTTTACTTAACAATATATGAAATAGTTACAATAAGAAATCAATGAAGTTTGGAAATTTTACGTGGTTGTGAGATGATAATGGTGTGTTTTGTTTGGTGGAGTGCAAGGCATTCCATGTGATAGTAGTCAATTTAATTATAGTAATGAATATTTATGGCACTTTTCACTACTTGAAAGTTTAATATAGGAATATCAATTACAATATATCCCCCCTTAAATTGGGATGCAAGGAATTAAAGGAGAGGGAAAATAGTACATGAAAGTAAATATAATCTATAAACAAGCATGTAACAAGATGAATCATGTAAAATAAATAGTAACAATGAATACATTATGTAATAAGCATGTGAAATATCTGAAATGATAATGTGTGAAAATCATATGGTTGGAGATAGGATCTATGAGGTGATGATGCACCTAACATAGGTAATATAAAATGGTGACATATCACTCAATGGCCAAAACCACTCATGTAAGTACATAAATCACTAACATAACTTATGCCCTCAATGTGGCACTTAAGAGAATGAGCACACAATGCAGGTAAGGCTTTACATACCTAGTTGATGAAAGTGGTAACAAGGTAAAATATGGGGGAAAGCATGATCCCCTTGGTTCATAAGGAACGTATAGTATGAATATGGTTATGAAATCCTAGAATGTGACTAAGGGAAGGCATGATACCCCCAAATATAAGGATATAACCATGAAGGTGTAAAGTATGAAGAGGGAAGACATGATGCCCCCAATATAAGGATGTAGCATGATAAGCTTAAGCATGAGAGAAGAAGGAACAATGCCTTGAATATAAGGATATATCAAAAGGAGTGCAAATGGCCTAAAAGGGATGCTCTTAGAAGCATGATATATCAACATAGGCTTATTAAGTAACTCTAAAAGTGTAATGCATCAATATATGATAAAAATGTAATCTCTAAATAAGCATGGTATAGCAATGCAGGATCGATGAGTGGCTTAAGAAGTAATATCTAACAATGTAGGCTCAATATACAAGCTCTAAAGAAGCATATTATATCAATGCAATATCAATCAAGGAAAGCAAAGTAATAGAGAATAAGTGGTGTGCTTATGGTAATAAACATAAGAGATATGGGGAAAGCATAGTAATCACTGAAAAATGTGAAATAAGCATAAAATGGTAATTTGAGCAAAAAAAAAGTGGTCAAAGAAATGGGAATAAATTGAAGAATGGATATATAACATATGAAATGTGAAAAAGGGGTCAAATTAAGTGAGGGGGTATAAAGGAAAAATGAAAAGCTGTATGAATCAAATATATGAAAAAGGATGTGTGGGTGCGGCAAGAAAAAAATGGAAACCAAAATGCCCCCGAGTGAGGAAAAACAATCATATGAATAATATAGAAGGTGAAATGGGTATGAAATGCATAACAAATAAGGTGTTTTACAAAAATGCCAACGTGTAAAATAGACAAGAAAAATAAAAATGTAAAGGTGAAATCCAAGCACTGGTAATTTATGAATATACATTATAGTGATGACAGTATGCCATGTAACAAATGTTTGAAGTTTAGTCATTTTCTTCAAATGATCATGATTATCTTCACCCAATGCATCATCATCCCAAAAGAAATCATTAAGTTTATCTTCATGGCTTTGTGTTTCTTCCTCTTAAATGCCCATGTTTTCTATTTTACTTTTCTTTTATTACACATTAGGTGGTTTCTCTTTTATTTGATGTTTAACATCTATGTGGGATGAATTAAGACCAATCTATTAATGCACGTCATTTTCTTTCATATAATTAACCTCATCAAGTGTGGAGGTTGAGGGTTCTTGAGTATACTTAATTTTTGTTTCCCTTTTTTATTATAAGATATCAAAATTTATGTTTGAATTGCATCCATCTATCTATAGAATATATGTGTGGTGATAGTGTAGACACTAAAATAATTCCACTCCCACTATCATTATCATTATCTTATTAACATCATTCTCCACTCTTCATTATAATTTTATCATATTTACATTCATTATCATCCATTAATCCTTTACTATCATTTAATTAAATATTTTATTATTGTTTAATTTAAGTGAGCTACTTTCCCTCTTTTATTTGAATAAATAAAATGAGTAATTTCTCATTATCCATCAAATAATTAATTAAATGAGTCATATTCCACCTAATATTCTCACACTATCCATTAAAAAATAATAAAATCCTCAAATCCACCTCATTTAGCTAAATAATCAATCAAAATTACCTAACTCCATGCAATCAATTGACTTCTTCAAGCTCTCAATCAACTTGCTCATTTAATCTTCATGCAATCATTTAACTCCTAACTCACTCATCAAATTTTGTTGACTAATAATCATTATTTTAACTAAATATTAAAATAATTATTAACTCCTTAATTATTGCCACATCTTTGATGAAGTAAACAAAAGCAAATGCAACAATCATCGAAACTTAGAACAATCAAAAGAAATTGCAAGCATCAATCATTGACAAAACAAACTCAATACCTCCATGTCAATTTCCTAAATCATCATCTAAATCACCATCCAAACAACTACCTTAATGGTTGTCTTTTCTATAATAGGCATCATCTCGTATAAGAATAATAACTTCGACAAGAGATATGATGTCTTTGATATGTTTTGTCAAACAGTCTTTTCTTTTGATTTATCCTTTGTCTCTTTTCATTGCTCACTCAAATCTATCTCAATCTTTAATATCTTAGTGTGTCTAGAGGAGTACAAAATGGGTCATACTCATTGCTTTCATCTACTATGTTTGTGGGACATTCTTGTAATACTACCATGGTGAATACTTGCCTTGTGTGTGTAGGGATAGTTTCAGGCAATACAAATGACCTTTGAATATCAATTTCTTTATACCTTTTGTGCATAGGCCTCACTTGCTTTGAGCTTCATTCTCTCGTGTGATCAAACAAAGTTTTTCATATGTCAGGTATGAACAAGGATACTCCTATTTGTTTATAGAGTTAAAGTCCATGCAATATATACAATGCCACCCTAGTTCTTTACACTTTGGTACATAGTGTCTACTTGTTATATCAAAATAAATATTTTCTACATTTTTAGCATAACCAAAGCAAAAGCAAAATCATCCTTGCAATCTTATTGTTTGATAAATCAAAAATCATCTCAATAACTATAAATTTTATTGATAATTGATCAACATCATTCATTTATCCATCTATCCATCTATTCATCTATCCACCATCATCCAAATTCTATCCATCTAATCATACTAACTCATTTCTCCAAAAACCATTTCTTCTAGATCTCATTTTTCTTCCATACTAAATCATCTTTAGCTCAAAAAGTCCAATTTTTACAACTCTCTATTTTAAAAGTGACCTAACAAAGTTTATGTGAGTCATATGTGAACTAAAAAATCAAAATCAAAACTTTACTAAATCATTTGTGAGCTCATTTTTTAAAAGCATCACGACATCCATATCACATTCAACCAGCTAATAAATATTTCACACTTTGCCAAAAGCGACTCAACAAAGTTCAAATGTGACCTGACAAATGCAAATGTGTCACGTCGATTATCAAAAGAATCGACTTGTTTCATGTAACCTAAATGGAATTCCTACTTTGATGCATTTGATTAGCTCCATTGATTTAGTATTTATTGAACTCAAATTGACAACTAAACATCTAAGGCAGGTGAGTCTGATTTTCATTCCCATCTTCATCGAACCTATCATGTTTTCCTATTGTTAGCCCAACCTAAAAATTATTTTTTTTCTGACTAATCTCTCGAGGGGGCAACCTACCATCTGACCATCATCCTTCGTCCACTGAGGCATAATGGGGCATCATTATCACCATTTTTTACCATAACAACAACATGTCTTTGAAACAACGTAACATGGTACATTGTCTCAAAGAGGGGCAAAAAGTAGAAACCTAAAAATGTCTAACACATTCTTCTAACTCATCATCTCCTATCATCATTACACATCACACATTCTTCTAATTCATCATTTCCAGTCATTATCACTCATTACCCCTCTCATCACTGCTAATTAAATAATTTCCAATTATTTGATTAAACTAACCTATTTCCCTCCATTAATTAAATACTTTTTAATTATTTCATCACTTTTCCCTCCATCACCTCTAATTATTATTTTTTATTCATAAGAGAGAATTTATTAATAGTAATGCAAAGTTTACATAAATGGTCGACCATGGATGACAAGCATATTTGCTTCTGCAAACATGTTAACAATCATATATTTCCTATTCCAATCAACCCCAGACTTGGTATGCGATCATAGTTGCATTCTAATCCGATTTAACTCATTCTTGAGGATTTTATTTTTCTTGTTTTACACATCTTGCCACTCCTCCTCACCATTCTCAATATTTTATAAAATTGTGGAGCATTATTTTGAGATACAACCTGTGATATGCTCACATTCTTTGATATGGATGAACTCTTGCTACCATTTGTTGTCTTAACAGGGGGTTTGACACTTGGATTCAGAACCACCCTCTAAGGATCATCTTTTGGTGGATTTGAACTTTCCATGTCTAAATTAAGAGGCTAATTTTGTTGAGAAACGGTGCCTAAATTACTAGCTTGGACCTCTATCAGGAAAGGACTTGGCGAAAAAATGTCTTGCTTCTTCCCTTAACTGCTTTACCGCGGTGGTTTGGTTTTGCCTTGGTGGTACCGCAGTGGTCACCTGGCAGTTACTGCGTTACTGCGGGCAGTGAGTCCGCTCACTGCGGTGGCATTGATGAGACTGCCTGCATTCTGTCTGGTAGTTACCGCCACACCGCGAGCAGTGGGTCCACTCACCATAGTGGTCGCGGTGAGACCGCCTATGTTCTATTTGGTGGTTATCGACACACCGTGGGCGGTGAGTCTGCTCATCATGGTGGTCGTGGTGAGACTGCCTGCGTTCTGTCTGGTGGTTACCACCACACCGCAGGCAGTGAGTCCGCTCACTGCGATGGTCGCGGTGAGACCGCCTACGTTTTGTTTGGCGGTTACCACCACACCGTGAGTGGTGAGTCCGCTCATCATAGTGGTCACAATGAGACCGCTAGCGGTTTGCCAAGCGATCACCGCCCTACCATGGGGTGGCCTGGCAGCCCCCGTGGTAGCGCGGTATGATTGACTGCGGTCTACTCGATGGTTATTGCCACACCACGGGGTGACTTTGTGAGCTCAGTGATAGCGCGGGTAAAGTCAGGGAGAGCTCAGGCAAGTTCACCGTCATACCGTGACAGGTGAAGACGAGCTCGGCGGTGGCGTAGTAGGAGCTCGGATAGACTCAAAGCTCGGTCAACCAAGCTTGACCGAGCTGGACCAAATGTCAGAAGCGAAAGTCGAATGACAGGTGAACACATGGCTCAATGCCAGGATGTTGATTGGCTAAAAGCCAAAATAGTTAAAGGCAATTATTGCAGGTCGAGTTTCAACTGGAGACAAGACCCGATTTAGGCAAGGAATTGAATGCCTGTGCAACCCGATGCAAGATTTGTCAGTGAAGATTAGATAGCTTGATTGGATGATTGGTGCATGAACCTAAAGGACTGTGATTGGTTGTGACATTAAATGAAAATGTAAGACTTGACAGTTGATTGCTAAGAAAGTCGAGAGAGCAGTTGATGTAAGTCAAATTATTCACTGTATGCTAATAGCATTGTAACAATGAGTGAACTTTCTGACTGCTGTTGTGAGTTGATCAAAGAGTGAATACTAAAGCTTGTATGTGATATTTTATTACTGTAATACAAATTAGTTGTGCTTGGTTTGGTGGGTTTTTTACCTAAAAAGGTTCTCCCACGTAAATATTTGTGTCAATCTGTGAACGCTTATTTTCTATTATCTCTTATTATTGCATGTATTCATCTTAGTAGTTTTAAGAAGCTATAGAACTCATATTTTCTCTTCTCCCTTGTTGTATTAGTGTTAAGAGAAGGTATTTTGCACTGTTGTCTTTCCCTTCAAGTGGTATCAGAGCTTGGCCAGTTGTGTTATCCTTGATTGAAAGGTTAGTTTTTTGTGCTAATATAGTTTCAGTGGGAGTCTTGCATTGTTAAAACTTGTTTATGTTTGAGATGGTGAGTACATCAGGTAGAGTAGAGATTGAAAAATTCAATGGCAACAATTTTGAGTTATGGAAACTCAAAATGGAAGACTTGTTGGTGGATAGGGACCTCTGGATAGCAGTGTCTAGAACTATGCCACAAAGTATAAAGCAAGAGGATTGAGACCTTGTTGATAGAAAATAAAGAGGTATGATAAGACTGATTCTGTACTCCTGAACGTCCAGGAGGAGAAGTCTACAGCTTCATTATGGAAGAAGCTTGGTGATATTTATCAGGGAAAGTCTCTAGTAAATAAGTTATTCTTGAGGAAGAAGTTGTACTCCTTGAAAATGGAAGAAGTTGCATCTGTTGTAGACCATCTAAACTCGTTTAACATGAGTGTTACTCAGCTGGCATCTGTAGGTGTAAAGACTGAGGAGGAAGATCATTGCATACTCCTATTGTGTTCATTACTTGACAGTTGGGATCATCTTGTGATGGCTATTGGAAGTAATACCACTACTTTCAAGATGGAAGAAGTTGTTGATTTACTATTGTCTAAAGAGATGCAAAGGAAGTATTTAGAGATGGCCAAAGAGGCCCTTGTTGTTCGAGATAGACCAAAGGAGAAAGGCAAGAAGGAGGACAAGAAGTCTAAATCTAAATTTGTAGGGAGATCAAAGTCTCCTGGTAAGAAGTCCAAGGTAAAATGTTAGAACTATGGGCAACCTGGTCATATTCGGAAGGATTGTAAGGAGAAGAAGAATGCTTCAGATAATGACTCTTCTCAAAGTGGTGCAAACGCCTTCATTGCATCCTTGGAAACTCAGGCATCAGATGATGTCTGGTTGGTTGAATTAGGCGCATCCTTTCACATGACATCCCATAGAGAATGGTTCTCTAAGTATGAGAAGTATGATGGTGGAAAGGTGTACCTGACAAGTGATTCAATGCTGGAGATTATTGGCAGAGGAGGAGTCAGAATTCAGTTTCCTGATGGTAGAGTCAAAGGAATTGGTGGTGTACTGCACATACCAAGTCTGGCTCGTAATCTTCTTTCTATCAGTAAGTTAAATGATGTTGGTGTAGAAGTTTCTTTCTCAATTAAAGGATGTAAAATGGCTAGAGGTGCAATGGTGCTAGCTAAGGATGTTTGTACTAGCACTCTGTACAAGTTGGATGCATGCCTTGTTCAAAGTAACAATGCCTCTGTAATGTTAAGCAAAATTGTTCCTGTAGAGGAAGATGAAGACACTTCTCTGGCTGCAAATGCTTTGGAGGTAAAACTCCCAGCAGAGAAAACTATGTTGTGGCATCATAGACTAGGTCACATAGGTGAGAAAGGTTGAAAAACTTTGAAGAATAAAAATATTGTAGAAGGGTTTGATGATTGTAACCTTGCGTTTGATTTTTGGAAACATTGTATTAATGGAAAATAGTATCGTGTTTGATTTTACTCGAGTCCTCATAAATCTTCTAGTACACTAGATTATGTTCTATCTTATGTGTTTGGTCCAGTTAATGTTCCTTTTTTATCGAAGTCTAGATATTATGTTTCTTTTATTGATGACTGTTCGAGAAGGGCATTTGTATAATTTCTTAAAAGTAAATCAGAAGTGTTCGGTTAGTTCAAAGAATTTAAAACTTTGGCAGAGAATTAGACTGGAAGGAAAATTAAATGTTTGAGGACAAACAATGTCGGTGAGTTTTGTTCTACAGATTTTGAAAGGTATTGCACATATCATGGAATTAAAAGGCATAAAACAACACCTTATACTCCACAACATAATGGAGTTTCTAAAAGGTTGAACAAGACATTGATGGAAAAGGCGAGGAGTATGTTGAGTGGTGTTGGTCTGGAGCAAAAGTTTTAGGTTGAGGTTGTGGCTACAACATGTTATTTGGTAAATCGTTCTCCTTGCTCTACTCCTGTTGATAAGATACCTTTGGAAGCATGGTCTGGTAAGAAGCCCTCTCTCATACATGTTCGTGTCTTTGGTTGTGAGGCATATGTTTATGTGCCAAATGAGAAAAGATCAAAGGTGGATAACAAGGCTATTAAATGTATTCTCATTGGCTATGGAGTTGGTGTGAAGGGATACAAGCTTTGGAACCCTGTTATTGAGAAGTTTTTGTACAACATAAGTGTGATATTTCATGAGTTAAAACCTTCAGTAAGTGATCAACAACTTGAGAGAGATCAGAGAGACAAGAAGAATGATGTAGTTGAGATTCCTCAAACTCCAGAAAAGGAAGAACTACATGATGTACCTGAGATTGATGAGAGTTCAAGTAGCTCTGAGAGTTTTGATGATGAAAAACCACAACCTCGGTCAGTAAGAAAGTCTACATGAGAAAAATGACAACCTGAAAGGTATGGTTTCTCAATGTTAGATTTGAACTATGCATATGCCTTAATTACTAGCACCGATGAGCCTAGGATTGTAAAAGAAGAAATTAGCATGACTAATTCAAATTCTTGGTTGGAGGCCATGAATGAAGAAATGGATTCATTGAAGAAGAATGAAACCTGGGATTTGGTACCTTTTCCTAAAGGGTGAAAGTTTGTTGGCTGTAAGTGGGTATTCAAAAAGAAGACTAGTCTTGATGGCAGTGTTGAGAAGTATAAGGCAAGATTGGTTGCAAAGGGATTCTCCCAAATTGAGGGAATTGACTATGTAGAGATTTTTTCCCCTCTAACAAAGTTGACATCCATTAGATTTTTGTTATCATTGGAAGCAGCGTATGACTTAGAGATTGAGCAGATGGATGTGAAGACAATGTTTCTCCATGGTGAGCTAAAAGAAGAAATTTATATGTCCTAGCCTGAGCATTTTGTTGAAAAAAGTAAACAAAATATGGTCTGTAAGTTAAAAAAATCTTTGTATGGTTTGAAGCAATCTCCTAGAATGTGGTACCAGAAATTTGACACTTTTGTGTTGTCTATAGGATTTGTGAGATCAAAATCTGATCATTGTGTTTATTATAAATTTGAAAATGATCGTGTGCTTGTTATTATCATGTACGTGGATGATATTTTATTCATAGGAAATAGAAAGTCTATGATTTATGATCTTAAATCTCAGTTGTTTGCAAAGTTTGAAATGAAAGATCTTGGTGCAGCAAGGTAAATAAATTCTGGGAATGGAGATAACTAGGGACAAAACAAGCAGAAAGATTTGGGTAAGTTAGAATAAGTATGTCAATACTGTTCTAGAGAGATTTGGTATGAATGACTGCAAGCAGTTAGTAATTCCAATTATGCAGGAAATGAAACTATCTGTTGAAGACTGTCCAAAGTCTACTATTGAGATGGAGGACATGACCAGGGTACCCTATGCAAGTGTTGTTGGCAATTTAATGTATGCAATGGTTTGTACAAGACTAGACATTGCCCAAGCAGTGGGAGTTCTAAGCCAGTTTATGGAAAATTTGGGAGATCACATTGGGATGCTATGAAAAGAGTGTTCAGATATTTGAAGGGCACTTTAGACTATGCTCTATGTTATCATGGCAGTTTGGTTGCATCACGAAGAACACTCAACATTCAGAGATATGTTGATTCTAATTGGGCAGGGGACATTGACAATAGAAGATCCACCAGTGGGTACACATTCATGTTAAATGGTGGAGCAGTTAGTTGGATGAGCAAGCGACAAGCTGTAGTTGCTTTATCCACTACATAGGCAGAGTACATGGCAACAACTCATGTGTGCAAGGAAGCAGTTTGGTTGAGTAGATTATTTTCGGATATTGGTTTTAATGTAGGGTAGATTACAGTCTGTTGTGATAGTCAAAGTGCCATTTGTTTGGCAAAGAACCCGACTTTCCATGCCAGGACGAAGCATATTGATGTGCAGTATCACTTCGTGAGGGACATGGTTGAAGATGGAAAGGTCTGTCTTGAAAAGGTGGACACTTTGAAGAATGTTGCAGATGCATTAACGAAGTTGGTGAGCACAGACAAGTTCAAATGGTGCACAAAATCTATGGGCCTTGGGGCCTATGACCATCAGTAAGTTTTGAAGTCAAGAGGAAGCTGGAAATCTTCATCAAGTGGGAGCATGTTGAGAAAGAGTGTCTCAATTACCAGCTTGGACCTCTATTAGGAAAGGAATTGGCGAAAAAATGTCTTGCTTCTTCCCTTAACCGCTTTATCACGGCAGTTTGGTTTTGCCTTGGTGGTACTGCAGTGGCGACCTGGCGATTATCGCTTTACCGTGAGCGATGAGTCCGCTCACCGCGGTGGCTGCGGTGAGACCGCCTACGTTCTGTCTAGCGGTTACTGCCACACCGCGGGCAGTGAGTCCGCTCACTATGGTGAGACTACATGCGTTATGTCTGGCAATTATTGACACACCGTGGGTGGTGAGACTGCCTACGTTTTGTTTGGCAGTTACCGCCACACCACGGGCGGTGAGTCCGCTCACCGCGGCGACCGCAATGAGACCGCTTGTGATCTGTTTGGTGGTTACCGCCAAACCGCAGGTGATGAGTTCACTCACCATGGTGAGACCGCTGACAGTCTACTAGGTGATCACCGCCCTACCGTGGGGTGGCCTGGCAGCCCCCGTGGTATGACCACCTGCGGTTTGTTCGGTGGTTACCGCCACACTGCAGGTGACTTTGTGAGCTTGGCGGTAGCGAGGGTAAAGTCAGGGAGAGCTTGGGCAAGTTCACCACCATACTGCAATAGGTGAAGACGAACTCGATGGTGGCACAGTAGGATCTTAGTCAACCAAGCTTCACCAAGCTGGACTGAATGTCACAAGCGATAGGTGAATGATAGGTGAACACCTAGCTCAGTGCCAAGATGTTGATTGGCTAAAATCCAAAACAGTTAAAGGCAGTTATTGCAGGTTGAGTTTCAGCTGGAAATAGGACCCGATTTAGGCAAGGAATTGAATATTTGGGTGGCCCGATGCAAGAAGATCTATCAGTGAAGATCAGATAGCTTGATTGGATGATCGGTGTATGAACCTAAAAGACTACGATTGGTTGTGACATTGAATGAAAATGTAAGACTTGACAGTCGATTGTTAATAAAGTCGAGAGAGCAATTGATGTAAGTTAGATTATTCACTGTATGCTAATAACATTGTAATAGTGAGTGAACTTTCTGACTGTTGTTGTGAGCTGATCAAAGAGTGAAGATTGAAGCTTGTATGTAATATTTTATTACTATAATACAAATTGTCTTTGCTTGGTGTGGTGGGTTTTTTACCTAAAAAGGTTTTTGCACGTAAATACTTGTGTCAATCTTTAAATGCTTATTTTATGTTATCTCTTATTACTGCATGTATTCATATTAGTAGTTTTAAGAAGCTATAGAACTCATTTTTCTCTTCTCCCATGTTGTATTAGTGTTAAGGGAAGGTATTTTGCACTGTTCTCTTTCCCTTCAACTTTCGGATCACTTTCACCTCTGTAGAATATCTCATCACATGAGGCTACTTTTGGATCACTTTCACCTCTATAAAACATCCCATCACTTGAGAATATTTAGATTTCCCCTCCCCATTATTTGGGAAAGATCCATGTCTTTGTGAAGATTCTAGTTTTTCCACTGCCCCCTTTGAAGGGGCTTTAATTGAATAATGATGTGGAAGAGCATCAAACTACTAGGAATATTGTGCTGAATTTTTAATAATTCCAGAACATGAATTCGTCATATGACCAGTTTCGAAGCACTTCCTGCATCAAAAAGGAAAACCTTCATAATCCAAAAGTTGAGTCGAGCTGCAATCAACAAACTTAAAGGTGATGCCCATAGGAAGATCCCTTGTGACATCCATGTCCACAGGGATGCAGGAAAATGTTGTATGAGTGAAATTAGAAGTGTTTGCATTTGCTACTAGGAAGCAACCCAAAGAGTCTCCAATCGCTTGAAAGTAATCTACTAACTACAACTATAACAAAAGATTCGAGAGACAAATCCAAACCAGCTTCACAAAGAAGGATTCAATAACATGATTAAATTCTCGAAACCATGGTTTGAGAAGGAGAGAGCTTTTCCACCACCACCATTTCTCTTGTAGAATGACATCTTTATCTTGTCTACAATCAAACACCACAATAAAAAAACCTTGTGTACAAGCTTAAACCTCTATATTGCCTTTGAGTGAAGGTTTCCATGTCGATGAGATCTAGTCATGCAAATCTAGTAGTTTTGGCCAAAGGTGATTGAACTAGCTAATCAAACCATTAGTAGCAAAAATTTCCCCCCCTCAATGACCTCCTTCTTGAGTGTCTCAAAAAAAACAAAACAAGAGAGGAGGCAACTCTCTTGATGAGGGTTCTTGGGCTTCCCATAGTGAACCCTGACACATCACTGGTCAATTCACCCTTCAAAGGTCGAGTATCCCAAGCCAAAGATTTAAACTTCTTTTCCTAATACGAACCAACAGTATAATCCCTAAAGGAGGGGCCCAGTCCAGTCTTTGAACCCATTGAGCCAAAAAGACCGATCACAAAGTGAATACTAGGCATTGATATGATAGGAATAAGGTTATGAGGGGTCTTGATGTTGTCAGGGTGTTAAAATCTCATAACCCTAGCCACACTAAGGCATGGTTGTAGTGATTGTTTGAAGGCTAGCCCCACCTTATTTGGATCAAGAGAGCTTTCCCCATCACATTTTTGAGGGAGCGGAATGGAGTAGGCATTTTCCCCTTTTGAATCATTGCAAGAGCTCGATGTCGAAGGATTTTTGTTCTTAGTCATTGTTTCGTGCTTGGAATCATAACAAAAATCTTCATTGTTCCTACCTTGTTATTAAGGTTTCCGTTGCATAATTTGCACCTAAGTACCATCCCTTGTAGGATCCGACCCATTGAGAGCTGAAATAGTAACAAGAGAGCTAGTTGAAGTTTTTTTGCAGCGCACAAGAAGATGTTGAAGTCATCACAACTTTTCTTATTTTATTTTATTTTATTTTTTAATTATTAAATTAATGAGATCATTTTCCCTCATCCACTTTAATTAAATAATTTTAATTATTTCTCTTATTCACATAATTAAATAATTCTTTAATTATTTAAGCTCGCACGGGTAGCAGAGTTGGCTTGAGTAGTGGGTTTGCTCCCCATTGGTCTCGGGTTTGACTCTGCTCCTAGGTTTAAGAGGTGGGATTGCTTGCGGGTGGTGGATCTCACCCGTAGGGGATTAGTCTCGCCCCAGCTCACCTCAGGTACCCAAGATACGGGTTGCTAGGCCATTGGGCTAGGTCGCGGGGACACCCCTGTTGTATATAAACAAATAAATTATTTAAATAACGAATCATGCATTCGTTCTTATCTAAATAATTAAATAATTTCTTAATTAGCTAATTATCCCTCCAAGATTAAATAAATTATTTTATTTATTTATTTGTGCATTCCTCCAAATATAAATAATTATTTTATTTTATTTATTTCCTAACGAAAGCACGTCCTAGTTTTATTCTTATAAATCCTAAATTTAGGAACTAAACTAAAGTTAAAGATCATTCCTAAAGATAGTGAGTGAACTTCAATTCACTTCACTTCATCTTTTCATGCAATTGCATGCACAAATTGTTGATCTCTCATTCATCCTCAACTGTCGATTTGATCTTACATCTTACACTGTTGATCTCACATCCCAAAAATATATAAATCAAAGATCTTTGAGCATTCATCATTCTCCTCAAATTCGCATCTAAGGGTTCTTGAAATTAGCATCGAAGCTCCTATAACGTGTCATCATCAATCTTGCTTTTACACAACTAGGTTATGCTAAGTTTATGAGAAATCCACATATCGTATCAAAATGCATAACCTTATACTTTTGACAATGGAGAAAGTTTTGGTCATTTTAGGTGAGGTAAAAGTAAGTAAGATTAGCTTATCTTGATTTATGTTCTTGATTTTCTTTCATTTGATTATCATTATCACTTCATTGATAATAAGTCTATTCAATTATTGGATTAGGGTTATTGATTGTGATTTCCTATTTTTATTGAATCCATTGATCATCTCAAAATGTTCCTATTCACACGTGCTAAAATAATAGAGGTGGATAGTAATATTTTTCCATGAGAGAAAATCCGCAATAAAATAAAGAGATGGTGAATTGTACCTACACAATATACTATCATTAAACAACTCATACTAGATATTTGGGAAAAAATCTCTTCTTTTTTTAACAACCACAAGTGGATCTAGTAGGTTTCAAGTTGTAAATTCATAGAGAATTTTTATACCTAGACAACCTTTCCTCATCATCAAGAAAGCTAACCATCATGTGATTGGATTTTTGAACAAAGGAGACAAACCCGAAAATGTTGACAATGTAAATCCATTACCACACTCATAGCTTCCACCTTCGATGGGAAGTTTCTCATCATTAGAAAAATTAAATACCCTAGAGTAAGGTAAACCACTAAATATGTAGATTATGATTTTTTCATACTAAAAGGGAAGATTTGGCTCTAGCTACCTCTATTTACATGGCATAGGAAATGGTCAAAAATAGAAAAGAAGATGATCTTTATAAAACCTAAAAAGAGTAATTAATAGATGACTTGGTGAAAATAAAGAAGATTCACCATGAATTCAAGTATGATTGGTTGATTGTTTGCTTCTCTATATTTCCCAAGGGAGTTACCCATGTTTTTGGAGATAAAAAACAACAATAGTTGAATAGATTAAGGAGAACATGGATGGTTTCCTTAATAATACCATTTGTTAGTATGGGTATGAATATTTATTGATAAGTTTTAGAATAAAATACAAGCTTGAGATCAAGTGAGTGATCACATTGTCACAAAGTTAAAAACAATGTTGTGTTTATGGTCAACAAGGACTACATCCAACTAGAAGCAGTGGAACCATGAACTTTCTTGGTACTACCACTACCATATGAGGCATAAGTACAAAGCCCAACTTAGATAATTCTATCATATCAAAAAGATACAACCACAAAATACTTGAACTTGGAGTGAATACATTAATAAAAGGTAAAGAAACATGCCAAGGAGAAAATTGAGAAAAGAAACAAGAAAAATGGAAAAATAAATAAAAAATAAGCAAGATCCCCTTCCTCCAAAAATTGAGGATATTGATCAAAATAAACTACAAAGCAACACTGCATAGAATTCCCAAAGCAATGATTATAATGACTAGAGGTTGCTACTATAAAGGGGAAAACAATACTAGAAGAGAAATCACAAAGAGAGAAAAAAGTGAAATACATTCTAGTAGAAATAGTTTAGATAGAGGATATCCTACCACAAGGCAAATTTAAGTGGAAGAAATTGTATAAGCCCTATTATAAACTAGCTATGAGAAAAGGGGAAATTAAGTGGACAACAAAAAAATCTCTAAAGACAAAAAAAAAAGTTGGTTTAGTATGATGATAGTTTAAATGAATAAGAAGAAAAATTTCCTCAAAGCTAAAATAATTACCATAGAGAACAAGGAAAAAATTAGTACAATAAAAATATCAAGCAATCTATTATAGATAGAAAGATTTTTTTTTTGGATGAATACACAGATATCTCTATTAATATAAAGATAAAAATATAAATTCACAAAAAAAGGGGCGGGTGGTTAGAAGACACACCTCGAATGTCACATGGGCAGAGCCCAGAAAAGCCAAAATAACCGATCACATGGGCCTAGCCTAGAAGTCTAAAAAGTAGAAAGTACAAACAGGTAATCACATGGCCAAAGCAGTGCCAATAGAGCCTAGGGGATCCCTGTCATCCAGATTTTTCCCCCATACATCAATGGGGTTTGGAGTGATGTCAGGAGGAGCACCCCAACCATCATCATCTTTATCTTTATTTTTATCTTCTTCCTCACGCCAGGGCGAGATTGCAAGAGCCAGCCATAGAATTGGTTTACCACTGGCAGGCCAGCCAGAGCCAGAAGCAGGCGGAGCATCAGATGGCCACCCACAACTGCCACCACTGCTCCCCGTAGCACCACTAGAGAGCCAACCCTGACTAGGTCACGACGGAGGAGAATGAGCCCACCTGGGAGGCCAGGAATCCCACTGAGTAGGAGGCTGGGAGTAGGAACGTGCGAAATCATACTGCTTCCAGCCTCGAGAGGGTGACCAACCACGAGAGGAGGGGGAATCTGGAAGCCAAGCCACAATACAAGGGGCATTGCCCCAGTGGTCCAAGAGGAATTGCAGGTGATCCACTTCCAATGCAACCTTGTTGGCTTGCACCTAAATCTGTAGGAGAACATTAGAACAAATAACTACTTTAGCATAAATAGAGACATTAACATCCAAATGAGAATGAGCAAATATGCAAACATTTTTGTCTTTCCAGATATTGAAGAGGATTTCCACTCTGAAAGTGTGCCAAAGCTGGGTGAACTTAGCCAGAATTCCAGGTGGGTCCCCCAGTAGAACCATATGCCAAGAGAAGGGTTCTGGCTGAAAAGGCTGAAAGAAATCATGAATCCAAGTCCAAAGTTGTTGAGCTCTAGGAAAAAACCAAAAAAGATGCTTAAATCTTTTAGATTGCCAACAAAAAAGGCAGCGAGGGTCAAGAACCCCCAAATGAACAAGTCGAGAACCCACATGCAAGCCTTGGAAAAGAATACACCAAGCAAAGTGGTCCAGCTTCAGATTAACAATTGTAGACCAAGTGCCATCAAACCTCTTACACCTGTAACCAAGCTGCAACTTGTAGCCCCTGAGAGGGGTGTCTGGAAACCATTTCCAGTCTTTCCACCAAGGTTTGTGCCCACGAATTCCAACTTTGTGAAGCATGTCCGCTAGAATGGTGCTCACCAGCCTGTCAAAAGTGGATGGTCCTGGTTTTGAAGACTGTATTGGGCTTTGAAAGCATCTCACTGTAAAAGATGCATAGTGGGCTGGTGAAAGAGCTGATGCAGGGTTTGAATCCCCTTTTTGTGAAATCTAAGGGCCTTGAGCCAAGGTGACTTGCCCAAGGGTTGACCATTCTGAACCAGAAGGGGAGACCACCATAAGTTTTGCTAGTTGATGGAAATCCCATCACGAAATGCAGCCCTAGCCCATCAGAGCCATGGTTTAACAGTTTCCCAGGAGCGCCAGATGCTCTTGGCCACAAAAGAGCTAACAATTTGAACTAGCTCCCTCATAACCAGGAGGGTTTTGAGACCAATTCATTTCCTTGGGGGTCTGTGAATAGGAAAACTAGACTGAATACAATGCCTGAGGAGAATTTTCTAGGCTTCATCTTCGGTAAGAGCCCGGATAATCCATTTGACACAGAGAGTAGTCCCTTTCCATTGAGTGGAGAGCAGCCCAAGTCCTCCAGAGTCCTTAGGGAGACAACAATACTCCCAAGTGACTTGATGAAAACCTTTGTGAGTTTTAGAGGAAGCCCATAAAAAATCTCGAAGCAATTTTTCAAGTCTATTGTAGGCAGATTTTGAAGGAGCCCAACAGGAAGAGTAGTAGACATGAGTGGCTGCAAAAATTTTAGAGCAAACCTGAAATTTACCAGCCAATGAGAGAGGTTTAGTAATCCAATAGGCCAACTTTTTCTCAACCCTGGAGAGCATGACTTGCCAAAGCTCCCGAGAGGAAGCCTGAAAGGCGAAGGGGATGCCTAGAAAATGAAAGATTTCTCCCTGCCCAATCCACTTCTAGTTATAAGTTTGGAGCCACGCAGGAGGGGGGAGCACCGATTGTCTATAGCATAAGGTCTTATGCCATTGAATTGCAGAATCAAATACAAGACAAAAAGTATCAAGATAATCAAGGGCAGTAGTGATGAATTCTTCATCTTCCAAAAGAGTGAGAAAATAATCATCCGCAAAGTGGCGATTGACAAGCTGCTCCCGGGAGTCTGGAAGAGAGATCTCTTTAACACACTGCTGAGAGACAACATGGGCCAAAAGATAGCCAAAGCCTTCAACAACCAACACATACAAAGCAGGGGCAAGAGGGCACCCCTAGCGAATGGAATGAAAAAGACCAAAAGCAGAAGACTGGCGGCCATTAATGGTAATGCAAGTTGAAGCATCAGAAAAAAAACATATGAATAGATTGAATAAAATTGGGTCCAAATCCCAAGGCTTGCAACATCGCAAGAATGAAAGGTCATTCAATGCGGTCATAGGCTTTGGAAAAATTAATTTTAATGAACACCGCTTTTTGGTTTGACCGTCGGACCCACTCCATGCCTTCCCAAACAACAATAATACTATCCAAAATAAACTTGGGTGTAATAAAGTCAGTCTGCTCAGGGCGCACAACCTGAGGCAAGAGGTGGCGAATTTTCAAAGCTAGGGCTTTGGAAATGATTTTGTAGGAAACATTGAAAAGCGTGATGGGCCTCTAGTTGCAAGTATCCTTCGGATCCCCAAGCTTAGGTATGAATTTTATATTGTCTTTATTTATTAAATTGCCTAGAGAGTTGGTTTGAAAGGCCTCAAGATAAACATGATGCAAATCACTCCCAACACAATCCCAAAAAGCTTTATAAAATTCACAAGGGAAGCCATCAATCCCAAGAGCCTTATCATCGACCATAGAGGAAATGACTTCCTTGAGAGATCACAAAAAATAATCTGGGCTGAAGAAAGCCTATGTGGCACAACATCAAGGCAGTCCTGAAGGGCTTGTTGGTGTGCAGGCGTGGAGTTCTGAGTAGTGAAAACCTATTCATAGTGACACACAAAGGCCTAGAGAATGTTAGGTAGCTTAGAGAGCACCTGGTTACCATCTTTGATTGCTTTGATGCCTGAGGATGAGTGTCGGGCACAAAGAGCCAACAAAAACTCTTTGGAGACACGATCACCAATTTTAAGCTAGTGAAGCTGAGCTTTGATTTGAGCGCCTCTGGCAGTATAAGCATCAACCACTTGCTTTTGTTGTCTTAAATCCACCACCCTAAGTTGATGTGACAGGGAGAAAGGACTGGCCGCCAAAGCTTCCATAGCAATACATAAGTCGACAGTGGTGGCCCCATAAGAGTGTCGATGAAAGATAGCCAACTGATGCCCATAAATACGCAAGAAATGCACAGTACGAATGGTGGCATCATTCCACCAAGTAATCCAGCCTATATGGCCAGGTGGCTTGCACTCCAAATTACACACTCGGTGAATGTGGGCCAGGGTGGGCTTATAACAAAGCAAAGATGTGTTAAAAAAAAATTGTCTTACACGTGCGGGGCTGACGAGATGCCCATTCAATGCAAAATTGAATTGAGAAGTGATAAGAAAGAGTCACATCCACTAACGACTTTACTGGCAAGGCAAAACTAGTAAAGGAAAAAAAATATTGAGCTGAGATCATGACACGATCAATGTGTTTAAAGACTCTGTCAGAACCAGCCCTGTAGTTACACCAAGTGTGCCAGAGAGAATGAGAATGGCGACAACCCATATTGGGATCAAAAAGACCCAATTTATTGCGCATGTAAAACCACGCCTCCCTTTTGCCTTCAACCCAACGGAAAGGCAAGGTGCCATCCTTGTCATACACCATCTCCACCATATTAAAATCCCCATAGAGCAACTAGGTGGCAATTGGCAGAGAATCAATAATCCAATGCCAAAGCAGGCAGTGCTCCACGACATCATTAGAGGCATAAACATTAATAATCCTAAAGGAATGATTCTCAATATTGAGAAGAACCATGACCACCCATTGGGAGGGGTCAACCCCATGGTCCACCATGCAAGAATGCAATCATGGGGCCAAAAGAGTGGCAGCTCCATCACGACCAGTTTCATGCAAAGTGCAAAACATAGTATTGGTTGGCCAAATAGAGTGACAAGCTGAAGCGAGCAAAAAACCTAAAATTTTAACTTCTTGGAGACAAAGCACTTCAATCTCTCAGTATTTCTGCAAAGTATTCCTAACATAATACTTCCTGGAGAGGTCAGTTAGACCTCGGACATTCCATGAAATAAAATTCATGGATGAAAATCTTCCATACTTGCAGAATCCAGGTCCTTTTCAACCAAGGAAGAGAAGCTATTCTTCAAAAACTCTTGTGGAACGAAACCAAGCTGAATAGGGGGAGAAAACCTCCATTTTTCAAGCACATATTCTCCTTTTTCCGATGGAGGAGATGGGCTGTCGAGACCGTCGTTGAGCTCCTGATGCGGAAGAAAAAGTCGATTGAGCACACAGAACAGCCGCAGGCTGAGGCATGGCCTTTGACCTAGGCTATACAACAATAAAAGTGGCTCCTGAGGGAGAAGTTGTCCCCTTCTCTAAAGGGTTTGAAACCATTTTGGTTGTTTCAGGGGCCTTGGGAGCCGACCTCGAACCAGACGACTTATTTTTCCGATTTCAAACCGTAGTCCACTTTGTTTCAGCCTTAGCAGAAGGCTCTGCTTGACGAGGCTTTTCAACATCCTGTGACTGTGAAGATGTATGAGGAACTGTCAAAAGGTAGTCCTTGATCTTGTGGTCAGTTGACTAGCACCGATAACACGTGTTGGGCAGATTGAAATATGTGACTTTCTGGGTGTGTCTAATAGCACCAATTTGAATGTCTAGAGACTCTTTCAAATCCTTGGATAAATCAACTTCCACACAAACCCTCTTTTGTGGACGAGCTTGGAAGAACCTATCAGGTTCGATACAAACAACCCTCCCCAGAGAGGAAGCAATATGGTTTAGGAAGGGCACGCATGATAGAGGTAACCCGAGAAGCTCAATCCAGACCGGGACACGCATTTTGGTGTCATCTGAGACAACAAAATCTCGAGTCCATGCCTGGAAAACCAATAAGGAGGACCTAACATACCGGGGTCCATGACCCAAAATAGCTTGGACATGACTAACTTCCGCAAAGCAAAACAAAAAAAATCCTTTGGTCAGATTTTGGACCATATCAAGGCGAACCCCATGAGGGACCCAGGCCTTGCTGAACCATTCTTTCAGCACACTTTCGGGGGGATTCCTCCCAACAAAATAACCCACAAGGGTGTGTTGTTCGAGCCATTGGCATGCATAATCAAAATCAGGTAAAGGTAAAACTACATCAGCAGGGGCATCAAAATGCTTACCTTGTGAAAGACTTCCAGAACAAATTTTTGAGGGCGTTTGTTTGATGGGGGAGCCATTAAACTCCGTTGATGAACCGCTAACACCAACATGAATTGTTGGGTTAGTACCAGTTGAAGGCATAATAAACCCCTAAAACCGTAGTAAATGCGGCCGTACTCAATGAAAAAAAAAATTCTTGCGCAAGAAGCGCAATATGACGTAGGAGGGGCCAAGGATGACCTCAGAAAACACAAAACCCTAGCAAAGCTCATTCACCCGAAATCATTTGTAAATAATCATATCGATATTTTGAAAGCCATTAGAGGTGGCCTATTAATTACCATACTCACACCACAAATAAAAAAGAAGTAATTGTGTAAAAGATGGTTGGATTCATCACTACTAGCCCTTATTCCATAAAACAAACCATTGAGTGATTTTTGAAGGAGATTTAATAACAATTTTACAAAATTACCTCACTACATAGAGAGAATGATCTCAAGCTAGAGATATCAATAAAGAAAAAGAGTAGTTTTTTTTATATTCATTATCGTAAACATAATATAGATACATTGGAACTTATACTTCCAAAAAATCTCCAAGATCACATCTATTAACCTAGCCTTCTACTTTGGCCACGCAAGGCAAATGCACTATATTTCTAACATATTTGATTACATGTATTCCACTATTACTTTTAGATTTTGTTTGTACATAAATTACATTTCCTTAATTGTTAGCCAAATGTTTACATAATGTTGATTACAAGAAAAGAGTAGTTGAAGAAGTAGCCAAAGAAATAAATCATTTTCTTAAAAAAATAAGAAAGGTATAAAATATATAAGATTAGGAATTATTTGAACAAAATACAGGGTTGATATCCTACTTCAAAACATTGATAATATAAAAATTAACAAATAAATATGAAGAGGTTGTTGTGGCAACCCAACAATATTATAATAAGGTTGTCCAAAGTAAACAACCATGGTGGGAAGAAGTAAAAGCTACTAAACCACCACCATCATCATAAAATTCCCAACGACCAAAGAATCTAGTAAAAATAGAGGAAACTACTACAAAGGGGATGAAAGTACAAACTAAAAAAGAACTAAGCCACTTGTAGAAATAGAGATTGAGATCAATATCAAAAAATGAATTGGAGGAGAATAAGAAGAAGGAAAGAAACTAGAAGAAATAGGAGAACTAGAATAAAAAAGAGAAATAGGGGAAGCACATGAAAAAAAATTAATACTCCACCCAAATAATTGGTGAGTGGCCCAATGATTGACTTAATTTATTTTTTTTTGCTAAGGAGAGGAAACTAACCTCCAAAGTAATAGTAAGTTCAAGTATATTCATTTATATTCCTACATGAACCTATATTGGTTTCATTCAAATTCCACCAATTTAGAAAATGAAATTCCAATATGCATTTACCATCAACATAAAGCATAATTTGATGCACAAGAATTTTACACTAGGAAGCCATAGAAAAATGATACAAGGGTTGCTAGATCAAATAAATAGTTTGGAGAAGAGAAAATGAAAAATTAGGTAAAAGTTTAGAACCAGGTCAAAATTTCAACCAACATAATGGTTTCAATGGAAATTAATTTACTCTAAATAGTCTTGAGTGAAACCCTTTCACTCAAAACTATTGAATGGGTATTTTTAATTTTAAGACTTGGGCAAGGTTGAATTTACATGCATTATTTTGATCAAAACATTTTTGGATGAAAGAATTTCAATCAAAATGTTTTCACTCAAAACTATTTATGTGCCAACCTATATGGAAACTTAACCCCTCTATTGGGGAAAATTGAAAAAAAAACTTCAACTCTAGATTTCTCCAAACATGAGTGCTTTCGTAAAAATATGAAAATACTCTTTTGTAGAGTTGAAAGTCTAGCATATGAAAAGTACTATTATTTGGATATTTTGATTAGTTTTATTATGATTTTTTAGTTTTTTTATTGCAAGTAGATTATTATAAACAAACATGAAGTTTTGATTTGTTAGAACACAATGATATATGGAGAGGGGGAGTGAATCAATATATCCCACAATTTTATCCAATTCAAATTTATCAACCAAAACTTCTCACTACCTTAAATAGATAGAGTAAAAAATGCAATTCAAAAGTAAAAGCACACAACCATAACACCAAATTTATGTGGAAACCCTAGAAGGAAAAAACCATGACGAGCAAGCTGCTTGGAGCTACTGTCCAAATCCAGCCTCACAAATGAAAACAAGGTTTACAACAAGTTTTATGGGCTACAACCTAGAGGAAGCTACAACTCCCCGAAACACAGTTTTATGGATTCAACCAAAGGAAGTTACACCTCCCTACAAACAATAGTATTTACAAAATAAGGCTAAAACCTCTATATAAAATAGTTGACAAAGATTTGTTGATCAATCACCACCACAACACTCTTCACATATATCTTCAACACCTTTGCTCAACAACTTCTGGTGCCTTCGACTCACTACTTTCAACACATTTCCTTATACATACACTATATTCAACACCTATGCTCAACAAAATTTGTTGCCTTCAACTCACTACTTTCAACACATATCCTCATACATACACTATATTCAATACCTCTACTAAATAACCCATGTTGCCTTCAACTCACTGCTTTCGACACACTTCTTGACACACACACTCACACATGTACCTCCTCGTATACTCATACTAACTCACACACTTTACAAAACTTTTTATCTTTCATTTATATCCTCTACAAGCTTCAAAAAATTTATCCTTAGTTGGCCAAAATGAAACGTGTGACATGAAACATGCAATGGCCACAACAAGTCAACTCCAAAACATGTGTGATAAGAGGGAATCAAATGTGTTCCAAACCAAGAGATAAGAAATACCTATTTTACCTTAACACACATCCCCACGCTGGTGCACACCCTAAAAACTTGACACAACCATATCAACATATCAAGTTGGCCCAACAAACACTTCACCTTCCATGCATTAGCTTCAACCAAAGGTGGTACCAAAGAGATCAAATAACATCATGCAGATCACTTTACAAACATCATATGACATTCAAAAACATTCTCATACATTATTTTTAGAACTTCATGCCACTTTATGCTAGCATAAGCAAATAGACACTGACCCCAACATCTCTTGCAAACCCAAAAAACACAGTCTTGAGATAGAACATTGAAAACCAGACTTGTGGTACACCTCAACACTTGAAATTTGAATTAGAAAACATACAAACAATTTTAACATATCCTCTAAACTATAAGATCGTACCTTTAAGTGTGGAGAAATGTGAAGCATTCTTTTGACCCATCCTGATTGTGACAACGTAATATTATTTTCTTCAATATGAAAGCTCTGGAAACTTCTACGATAACTTCTATGTTTTGAAATCAGGAACATACATACTTCAAATTTGTCTATGTCTAACTTCCAAACCCTAAGACCATATCTATAAATATAGGGGAATTATTCTAGCATTCTCTCGACCTTCTTCATTACAACTTCCTATGCCACATATTGCTTGAAAACCTTACATACTTTCTCTAATTACTTATGCAATGCTTTGCATCAAGGGATAAAGAATGCACCATCCACACTCTCATAGACAACAATTACAACAAGAAAATAAGAAACCACAACTTCTTCATATTAGCATACACTTTCATCTATCAACTTTCACTAGTTTGTAAACAATAGGAGATATGATACAACTATGTTCAACATACTCATAATATTCATCATCATATCCTTCACTTTATAAAACTTTTGATCATCACACCTTAGGCTACACTTCTGGACACTTACTCTCCTAACATCTCTAATCACCATACTGATTGCATCACATGCAACCTTCCACATTGTCGACATCAATGACAACACATGCAACATGATTAAGATTAAACATGGGAAGGGCCCAAACCCATTATATAAAAGTCAAAAAGGGAAATAGACTAAGTCTCACAAGGAGTGAGAATGAAACATAACCATTAAGACAAAATAGGACAACACATGTAAGGACCAGCTAGAAACACCAGAAACAATAGAAGAATAGGGGGAACCAAACTTTGCATGTCAACAAGCAACTTAAGACCACCAATGGCTTGCTAATTGCGATTCAAAAGCTCCAAATTCTCTTTGAAGGTAGCCTCCTTAGAATTTCAGCTCTACACACCAATATTGGTAGTCGACTGTTTGAGAAATGTACTTATCCTTAACCTCACGTCTTTTAGCTTGAGTTCTAGTTCCAAGGACAAGTTGAGAGGAATGGATTGGGAGGTTTTGGTCTCACCAACCAGGTGCTTAATTAAAATAAAAATAAAAATTTAAAATATATTTAAAACATATAATAAATATATGGCAAATAAGAGGAGAGAATCTTCTCCAACAAGGTATAATTTTTTTAAATGACTAAAAAAAAAAGATAAAAGTTAACGTCCCATTAAATTATGAAATTTTGATTAAGTTTAATTTTAAAAAATATTCATAATTTTTTGTTCATGCATTAGATTTTTAAGTTATTTATGTGGGAAAAAATAAGAGTTCAAATATAATTATTTGCTTTTTTTTGTGATGTCCCATCAATCTCACTTTTTAAAGAAAAATTCATGAAATAAAAATAGTAAAATAGCAGACCACTTCAAGGGGGTAACATCCAATAATCTCAAAATAATATATGAATTTGGTATATTTGAAGTTATAATGATATGAGAAAGATAGTTATCTTCCTTATTTATAAGGATAACTATATAGGGACACACCCCTTCATCCTAGTTGAGAGGGGTTAAGGTTGTAACTCAAACTAATATTAAGGTTAAGCATGCCACACATGTGTATCTTTATTGTACTTAGAAATATATAATATATACTTAGAAATGTATGATATTAGGATCATAACATTTCAACAATCAAAATTCTTCTCTTAAATTTATCAAAATATCCAACTATTGTTTTTTTAAAATTAAAAATAATCATAAACATAAACTACAACAATAGTTTTATATTTTATCATTTTAAAATTTAAAACATCACTTTCAGGTAGTCCAAGTTAAAAAGCTATATTTGTTTGTGTAAATAAAGTCTTGTACCTACTTCATTCATTACTAGGGGACTTGTTTACGAGTAAACCCATAATAGTGGTGTACAATTTTTATGAGGAAGGAAATTTGAGAAAATTCTCACACATTGAAAATTTCATGTTTTAAAGGGTTCGTTCGAACTAGGGGGTTCGCATGAACCCAAAAGAGGGGTTCGGTCGAACCCCTAGTTCGAGCGAACCCCCTTCCCTTCGAATGAATCCCCCTTCACCCTTTCAAGCGAAGAGCGAACCCCCCTTTTTTGCCCTTCTCCCCCTCTTCCACCAAATTTTAGTAGAATTCTGCCCTTCGAAGCTCGGGTTGAGGATGAAAATGGAGGATACTTCACAAACCCAACTGGAAGATGGTAGTCTTCAGAACGAGCTATCCAACAAATTAAATTTTAATATGTTTTGGTTTTATTATGTATGTGTTTTTTTAGTTTTATTAAACATAGGTTTTTCACCGAAAGTCAAGCTCTTTGTTTTGCACATGGGAAAAATATCAGATTATCAAAATCAAATTTTAAAAAATACGTTGAGGCTAGGTATTGATGTCCTTGATCCATTAAAAATAAATAAATTGAATTTCGATACATACAGAAAAAGTTATGTTGTATATAGTTAGCCTATGTTTGAATTGCAATTGGTTTGACTTCGAAACTTGATTAAGGAAAAAATATTCAATAAAAAACTATGAGACTAAATGCAAGTGCTAGATATCGTAGTTACAAATCAAAATTTGAAAAAATTAGAATTTTTTCCTTTATACAAAAAAAGTTATGTTGTATACGGTGAGGGTCACTTTTTTAAAATGTTGTTTTCTGAAAAAAACCAGTTTTCGTGGGAGATGGAAAAAAAAGTGCAATATGATTCCAAAAATTTTGAAAAAAATATTTTTAGAATCTACAAACAAAATGTGATGAGACTCTAGTTTTCATCATCTTCAAATTTCTCATGGTTTAGCCGCTATAGGTGCCTAAATATGAAGATTTAGTTAAAAATAATAATTGCAGTGTCCAGTTTGGCCAAAAATTGTAAACCACTATTGTGGGATCACCCTTACACATGTTAAGTTTACTTAGGTCATAGGAAGGAATATTTCTAGAAGGTGTTAGTTTTCATTAGTTGTTTGACAACTACTACATGTGAACCTAGGTAAGTATGATTAGTTGTCTCATGTCATATGATTAAGACACTTGTCATAATCCTATGACATCTTGTATCTCACCTTGGCTATATAACCAAGGGGTCTCTACTACATTGTACATCATCTCATATCATTGAATCATATTGATAAGAATACAATTTATTCTTGTCACATTCTATTCTCTCTTTTTGTACTTTCCATTTGGTCTCAAGATCTTGGCACCATAACCAATTCTAACAATATTTGTGTTGTTCATTTTCTTAATAAAATATGACACATTTGAACTTTAACTAATTAAGGGACACATAATTGTAGGTGTGAAAAATATAAGTTAAGCCAATAATAGTGATATGTGAGAAAAATGTGAAACCCTAGGGTTTTAACCTTAGGATTTCAATGGGGTCTTTTCCACAAATTATCATTAGATTCAAGATTGGCTAGGATAGGAGATTGACTTGCAAACTGAAAGGTGAGCCAACCAATCCTAGGATTTGAATTTAGAGACTTGGAAATGGATTTTTTATGAAATACAATGATATGACTAATAAATGATGCAAAAACTAAAAATCTAGAACGTCACAAGTAAATTCAAAGTTCAAAAATAGATTGAGTAGAGTTTTGTGCACCTGTGGTATGAATCTGAAGCTAATTTTGGAGGACTAAGTTTCCCGGGGTGACTATGTCTTAGTGATTGAATCCAAAATATGATTTCATAGTCCTTTGGAGCCTACTTAAAGCCTTCTTTCTTTCAGGTCCCATTGTTGTATCTTTATTGGGTGTTGAGATAACTAAGTTTTTGCATGTTGTCGAGTTGTAGGGTTTGAATGCAACAATGAACAAATGGTCTTCAATCTTCTTTAGATTTGAAACTCGCACATTCAAAGAGAGAGGAAGGGTTGTGCCATATAGGGGTTTGCCTCAATCAAAACCCATGTTGGTGTTTCCACTTCCATAATAGAAAAAATGATAAAAAAAAGCTTATCCAAGTTTGAGGGATAGAGGCTAAATGAAAAATGAATGATGAATCAACAATGCATTGCAACTCACCAATCAAATATGATTTTCTTGAAGGACTGAAGTCATGCACATCACCTCAAGGCTTGATTGCTTGGAAGACCTACAAGGGTTAGTCCTCACAAACAAAATGATAACATAGACATGAAAAAACTCACATAATTTACTTGACATGATGCTTCAATGTTGAAATATTGTAATAAATTTGCTCTTGACTACTCTTGACTTGATAATAATTTCTTGATCACCAGTAATTTCAATAAATTGCCACTTAGTTTTCAAATGGTGAAATGAAATTAGGTATTTATATTCAATTAATATAATTTCCCATAAAATAAATCTTGATAGCCGACATTTGAAATTCAAATAATAAAATTCCAACTTTGACATTAAATTTAGAGACAAAATAGGGGGACCAAGTCGCCAAGGGAAACTTAGTCTTGGCCTAATTTTGTGAGATGTAAAGTGTTGAGAGCAAACTATTAAATGTTTGCATTGGTTTTGTACACGGGGTTTCTTGGTAAATATCTAAATGGGCTATAAAATGCATAATTTAGGACATTAGATGTACAATTAGGTCCATGCATTTAAGAGGGAGCAAAACATCTAGTGTGAAATTGTTAAGGGTGACAATTTACAATACTACAAACAACAAAGAGGAAGAAACAATCATAAATATTTGAACTAATCGGTAAAGAAATTAGAAGCTACTTGTGGTAATATATTTGCACTGCATTAATAGTATATCACTTGGCCACAACTTAAAATTCAACAAAAGACCTAGATGGACTAGCTAGAGTCCCAAATTCTTTAAATTTTAGTGAGCTATGACATTATGGCTAATTTAGATGGGTCACAACCATGATCTGAGATTTTCAAAGAGATTTTAATTTTGATCAAAATAAGTTATCTTGAGGCAAAGATAATGGATTAAAGGCCTTGAGAGTATATCAGTAGGTTAGAAAATCAAAACAAAATACACTAACAATCATCAAAAGACCATAACGATCTAACAACTAGAACAACATGCAATACCCCTTTAAGGATTCATAGAAGGTCACATCTCCACACTAGGAGAAGGTTATATGGACATTCAAAGTCAACATAAGGAAGTGAGAAATAATATAAAGTAGTATTGTAATAAATGACACCCACAAATATTGATGTGCATATCTTGTTTGTAATAAAGAATATACATTGTATGAACATATGATATACTTATATGAGCAAACCAATCTTATGGTGTCAATGAATGCACACAAAATTGCTTGAACCTTTATATTATGCATATCTTATTCACCACACTATTCTAATTTCCATCTTATTGCATCACACTAGGGTTAAATTCTTTCACATAGATAATCTAGACCATAGACCTATATTTTATTGTCAACATTAATCACAAGCCAACCTTGTCCCATTCACATGAGTATATAAATATAAATGTTGTTATAGAATACTAACTGTCTAACTACCAAAAGTCACACAACTATATCTTGATCATACCATGACATCATGATATTGTACATATCATCAAACATGATTTCTCCATGTGGGCAATTATTGTAGTTGACTATATGTTTACACACAAGTTAAGTATTAATGGTCGTTTACTAACTATAGTTTATGTATTCATGTCTTTATGTATAGCCACCACTACCATCCCTAAGCTTATAATAACATATACAAACATTTGAGCACTTCTTTTAGTTTGTGATTTTCATAAACATCTTCTTGAACATAACCATGCCTCTAATTTATACCACATGAAATCTAGTAAGAGCATCAATATTGCTATCATACTTTCAACAACACTTAATTTTTAATATGTGGTTGTGAGTTCTTGAAATCACTTGCAATTATAACCACATCACTACACATAAAAATACCTTTATGTTGTATCATAACATTTGAAACTCACTAGATTCTATCTCATTATATTTATAGTTGTTTTACGTATTGTAAAAAATTCTTTCCTCAAGAACTCTTCGTATGTGAATAATACACCCAAGTCTCAATAGAGATTCAATCCATAGTTCTAGATCAAACCAATGAGACATAGGTGAAACTCACTTAGATTATTGATTTTGTAGTCGTAGTAAAACTACTCAATATCAAACATAAAATTTATTAATTTCAAAATATTTGTCTAATTAACCACTAACATCCTTAAATAATTAATGAATCATGCTCTATCATCTGTTATAATATTTCTAACTAAATATCATTATTTATTATTCAATTTTCAAAACATTTAACATCCAAAATAAAAAATAAGAGCTACATAATCACTCTATATTAATTCAAAGAAATAATAAGCACAATTTATAAAATATCAAATTTTATAAAATTAATATAGTAGTTGATGTGATTTTTACTTACCTTGGGGAACACCCTTCCATGCATTCTTTAAAGACTTGTAATTCACCTTCTATGCCAACTTGACATTCAATTTCAACTCACAATTCCAAATTTCAACAAACCATTTCAATCCCAACGATCGTAAAGTAGTCATATAATTTCAACTAACGATTCCCATTCCAACCATCATAAAAGTTGCATTTCACACCAGAGAATATAATCTAATTCATCGAATCAACGAATATGATTGGCAGCAGTGTGGTACGCAAGACAGTTGAACTTGCAAGAGTCGACTCGCCGCGGCTACGAGTACAAAATTTGGACGCCAATCACTACTATTATTGAAGACAGATGTAAAGTTAGAATTTGAATCTGGAAGAAGTTGCATTTCAGTCCAGGAGAATAAAATCTGTTTCATCAATTCATGACTAGTATGAACTTGTAAAATGAGCATGATTCTATTCTCTAGTTTGAATGTACATAGGAGAATGGTATGAAAGACAATCAGTTCGGTTTAAATAGTGTATTGTAAGTTTTGATTTATTTAGATGGTTCATTTAAAATTACACTCGTTGCTTTCGATAGATTTTATTGAAAAAATGAATGTGATTTCAGATGAACTTCTTAAACAAATCAAAACTTAAAATGTATCGTTTAAATCCAAATGTGAAAGACCCAATACAAAAATGAAATGTCACTTGTACCACAAGGTTGTGCATGGCCTTTCAACAGTAAAGCATCCCTCAAACTGCAATCTTCTTTTTTATTTGATTTCTTTTTGTACAGATAAATTTTAACACTAGAGGAAGTTCTCATGATATCCATGGTTAGGTGAACAGTCATAGCAGGTGTTTTTCACATTAAATGTACACTCAAAAGCACTTTTATATTTCAATGGACCAAGCAATGGACCAGGCATAGGTTGAAAAGTGATTCTCTCTGTCTATTCGTTTTGAATTTACAGGTGCTTTCAATTATTACCACAACATACCGACCCCTGTCCTGCACTTTGCCATATGCTTAATATTCCAAGCTTTAGATATCAATGGCTCACAGATTTTTATAACTGCTTGTGTCTTGCCAAGCAAATCAACTAACAAAACCGTACGGTACTTTGTCTTTCTCTGCTATCGTATGAGATTTCGAGTAAATGATTTTAAGTACACACAAAGGAAGCTTCCTTCTGATTATTCCTTTGTTTTTCAGATTTTTTCCAGAGTCTCTATCGGATATCTATTCTCTGTCCTTTGTTTCTCTAAATAAACCTTAGAACCATTATGCTAATAGGGTGTATTGAATGGAGTGCCTTATTATATATATCATGGGTGTGATTGTAAGTAGTTGAGTTGACTTATAATTGTGGAGTTCAGGATGGGAGGAAGCACTAGAAGAGTGGAGGATTCTTCTGATGCAACATTGAATGAAGGGCAGTACTCTAGTATGGTGTATTACAACAAGGGTAGTAGTTGGAAGACAACTAGTCTATCTAGAAATGTATCAAGGAATGCTGAAGATGATGAGGAGAATGCTGATTTTCATAGGGGAAATGGATCTGATGAGAATAATGTTCATGGTATTATAATGTCTGACAAGACACTAGTTGGAGAGGTGCATAAAGTTGGTATTATAATGTCTGACAAGACACTAGTTGGAGAGGTGCATAAAGTTGGTATACCTGAATTTAAGAGTTCAGTGCACCAATTCAATGAAAAGGTGAAGGAAACATTTTTTCCTGATGACCCATTTAGGCAGTTTAAAGGCCAACCTTTGGGTAGGAAGTTGTGGTTGGGATTTCAGTATTTCTTCCCCATACTTGAATGGGCTCCTCAATATAGCCTTGGTCTTTTCAAGTCTGATGTTGTTTCTGGTATCACCATTGCAAGCCTCGCCATTCCCCAGGTTATATACTCATACAATATATGACCTCTGCTTGCTTCCATACTCATGAATCAATTGCTCGGTTAGCTAGCTTCTTATGAGCATCATGGCTATGCATTGTTTAACTTTCAATTATCCCCTCTGCAACTAGAATAAGTATCCACATGGAAATCAGTCTTTACTCTAAGAAATAAAATAGGTAATGATACAGAAATTTGTGACAGAAATTTCTTTGTTTTCCACATCTTTTGTTCTTCACTAATTTTTGATTCTTGATTTTTCCCCTGCAGGGCATAAGCTATGCTAGGCTTGCAAGCCTACCACCTATAGTTGGCCTATGTAAGTCCACTATCTTACAAACTGATCTACAATAGATGATGCGTGTGTTCAATTTCCAGATGTGTGGATACTCTCTTTGATAAATCTGTTCTGCTTATTTTTCTCTGGTTTTTGCAGATTCTAGTTTTGTTCCACCACTAATCTATTCGGTGCTAGGAAGCTCAAGGGACCTTGCAGTTGGACCTGTTTCAATTGCCTCTTTATTGTTGGGTGCCATTCTTAAAGAGGAGGTTTCTCCAACCAACAATCCTGTTCTTTATCTGCAGTTAGGCATCACCGCAACCTTCTTTGCAGGTGTTTTCCAGGCTTCTCTTGGTGTTCTCAGGTGAATACTTGTTCACTCTCCATATGCATTTCCTGGTTATAAGTACCGATTTCTTTCAAGGAATACATTCGTTTACAGATAAATGTATATTGACACAGAATGGGCTTTGTCATCGACTTTTTGTCTCGAGCAACCCTTGTTGGTTTCATGGCTGGTGCAGCTGTTATAGTATCTCTGCAGCAGTTCAAGTCTCTACTCGGGATCAAGGACTTCACATCAAAGATGGACATGATTTCTGTCATGGATTCGGTCTTCAAACACCCACATGAGGTTCTTAAGCTCACTTTCCCATGAAGAGTTGATATGGAAGAGGACAATAGGAACTTTTAAGTAAATTCAACCCATTTTGTGTGCAGTGGACATGGCAAACTGCTGTAATGGGAGTGTTTTTTCTTCTGTTTCTGCTCATGGCACGTTACATTGTAGGCCTCTTACCCTAGCTTATCTTGTCATTGACATAAGTTTTTATAAATTTTACTAAGTTCATGCAAGATATATACATTATGATTCTTATATTTGTAAATGCCATTGGATGCATATAATTTCCTTGGCAGAGTCAGAAGAAAACCAAGTTCTTCTGGATTTCAGCAGCTGCTCCATTGACCTCAGTGGTTCTAGCTACTGGCTTCAGCTTCATTTCGAGGTCAGAGAATCATGGCATAAGCATTGTAAGAAATCTGCATCCAACTCTGGAGGCTTTATTATTTCCACACTTGAAATTTCGTTTGTGATTGAGATGGTTTCCACTTTCCAGCAATAGCAATATCTCTCACCCTGAGCACTTTTCTTTCTTCCTGCCTTTTTAATCAATCAAATTCATTATGCTTTTCAATCAAATCCCCGCAGATTGGACACTTGCAGAAAGGATTGAATCCAATTTCAACAAACATGTTATACTTTCATGGTTCTTATTTGGCATTGGCCCTCAAAGCTGGCCTTGTGAGTGGATTGATTGCACTTACGGTGAGAACTAGTATAGATATCTTAAAAGCTATTTTAGTTTATTTTAGAAATATTATGTTTATTATTAATTATTAATATTTTGACGTGTAAATGGCTGTCAAATTTAAGATAAAAAGTAAGAGTTTTTTTGTTAACATGCTCATGACATTACACTTCATCACTTGCTACCATTGTAATATGGCCGCCCAAACTATTCAAGGAAACCTTATTTGTGATCTGCAATGTAAAAGTGCTGATTGGAAATTAGAACCCTTAAATATGTGAAGTCTATCTTTGCTGTCATAGGAGGGAATTGCAGTGGGAAGAACATTTGCTTCAATTAAGGACTATCAGGTTGATGGCAACAAGGAAATGATGGGTATTGGATTGATGAACATGGCAGGGTCTTGTACCTCCTGCTATGTTACAACTGGTACATATATACATATTCACAGTTAACTTCAATGCAATTCAGTTATTACCCATGCCTGCTGTTGATCTAATTTTTGGTATTTGGTTCAAACTAATTGAGGTACGGAGACTTGTATTGCAGGTTCTTTCTCTCGTTCGGCTGTGAATTTCAATGCTGGATGCAAAAGTGCAGTATCAAATATTGTAATGGCTATAACAGTTATGGTGACTCTTCTGTTTCTAACTCCACTCTTCTACCACACACCTGTGGTGGTGTTATCATCCATTATAATTGCAGCAGTTGTTGGTCTCATTGACTTCCCTGCAGCCTATTTCATATGGAAAGTAGATAAGGTGGATTTTCTTGCATGTATGGGTGCTTTTATGGGAGTAATCTTCATCTCTGTTCAAACAGGCCTTCTCATAGCGGTATGTTCAAATCCCACTTTGTATAGAGCTTGGCCTCGTGGAAGCTCTGTTTCACTTTTTTTTGTATTGGTTATTGAGGGTTTAGGGTATACTCAACACTTGGGCAATGTGCAGGTGGGTATTTCTGTGCTGAAAATTTTGCTGCATGTAACGAGGCCACACACTGTCCTACTTGGCAATATTCCTAGAACTGCTTTATACAGAAACATGGAGCAATACAAGGAAGCTCTGAGAGTGCCAGGGTTCCTCATTCTTGCCATTGAATCACCAATTTACTTTGCTAATTCCACCTACCTTAGAGAAAGGTGGCTTCTTTGCTTACTTTTCAGTAAAACACTTGCATTTATCAATAGAAGAAAAAGGAAATGATTGGTTTCTCATGACTTATTGCAGGATACTGAGATGGGTGCAGGATGAAGAAGAGCGAACAGAGAAGGAAAAGGAGAACACATTGCAGTATGTCATATTGGATATCACAGGTAAGTTGGAAATAAGCAAATCATCATCAACAACAAAATCATTTAAAAAATTATCAAAATGATACCTAGAAACCTTCTATATTGATGATCATTTACACATACAAGTTGAAAAAAACAGAGAACAGAAAATCTGATAGTAATTGGCATCCATGATTCTGCAGCTGTGACCACTATTGACACCACAGGAATTAACGGTCTTCTGGAGGTGAAGAAGACATTGGTGAAAAGAGGCCTTAAGGTATTAAAGAAAAAAAATATATTGTTTTTAATTTTGTAGGCATGACGCAGAATATACTATTATGAAGAGAATTGTATTCAGCAAATCTGTTCTAATTCAGTTTCACTTGAATATTGATAGGTGGCTCTAGTAAATCCTGGGTCAGGAGTAATGGATAAACTTCAAAGAGCAAACATGATAGAGAGTTTTGGTCAGGATTTGTTCTATCTAACTGTGGGGGAAGCTGTTTCTTCACTTTCTTCCCTCTTCAAGGGAGAGGCTTGATATAGAGTTTTTATAGGCTCTCTTTTTCTCATCGAAGAATTTTTACAGGATTATTCAGCAAGAATAATCTATCTTCTTTGACTACATAAGAGGCTTTTATCATATGCATAATTTCAAGTCACACAATAGGTGAGTACAGTATCAAATATATATAAACTATAATCAATAATAATATTGAAAGCTAATTCTACAATTGTTGGAATGAGTTTTCCACAGTCCATGAAATTGTTGCGAACTTTTGGATTTCACTGTGTATGTTTTTGAGTCACATTTTGGATCACACTCAATGATCCATCATAGGAAGATGAACAATTATTATTCCTAACTCAATAAGCTAACTCTACGTTATTATTCCTACGTGTGGCAGGGATATATTGGTTTAAAAATAGAAATAGTTTGTGACATGTTGAATGGTCTCTGTTAATTTTGTTAGTAGTTTTTTCAATCTTTTTGATTAAGGGAGAAAAAGAAGTTGGAAGCAATATTTATACGTATGCATATTGCACACTTGTGGGTGGTCACCTCATCGAAGAAATATAATGCAGTCAATTCATGAAATTAATATTTTTGTTTGAATTTTTTTAAGAAAAATTAAAGAAAAAAGACATAGCCAATCAAGTGTCATATAGTAAAAAATTAAACTCTTTTCTAATGTTTATATATACATATTATATATAAGTTGCATAGCAGCCAACCCATCAAATCAATGTTGCATTATTAGCTCATGAAATTAACATTTGTTTAAGTTTTCCTTTGTATTATATGTGTCATAATTTGCATTCCCTTGGTAGATATGAAAGCAAAATGCAGGGGCATGATGGAGGCTCAATTAGCACGTAGGAGCCTAGAATTGCGAGTAGAAGATGATTTTTTAAAACTTTGTGATTGTGGTGATAGATATTAGTAATTAATATTTTTTTTGCGTTTGTGTTGTTCAACTATGTGTGAGAAGTTTTCTTGTGTTTGTTTCTTGCTGTATTGTTTGTTTTATGTAGTAGGTGTAGTTTTTGATTAGGTAAGTAGAGATTTTGAAAGGGCCCTGATCCCTTTTACATCAAGAAAGATTCAACAATAAGGCCAACAAGACAAGAAACAAGCACTAGACGAGACAACCCAAAAGGCACAACCAAAAGACAACCAAAAAACAGAGCGAAACACAACAGGGGATACCACCCCACCAAAACAAGTCAAGATGGTTTAAAGAATTGTTCCAGTGATTTTTGCTTAATCATAATATAGGGATTCCTCTCCACCAATCTTTTCAACTTTTTGTTACAAGGAGAGGAAACAAGACCACCACTAGAAACAACCAAGCCCAAATAATCAAGAGAGGGGTCCAACTTAGAGGGATCATCAACAACATAATTCTGAAGCTCTTGACATATAGTAGATTCTTCCACAACATTTGTCATCTTTTCCTTTTTCTTCCAAACAGTGTGTTGTTTTTTCTTCTTCAAGCATGTAAAGGAGGCATGACCCACTTTACCACAAGAAAGACAAATAATCAAAGAGTCTTCATAATCAAGCTGTTGCACCCACTTACCAAATTTAGAAGATAAACTAATCTAAGTGGGAAGAATACAGTTATTCTCCACTAACACACAAAATCTAGCAGCCAAAAGATGCTTCATTGATTTGGTGACCTTATCCGTACTACAATATTGACCAAAGGAATTAGCAATACACATGAAAATCTGTTCAATCTAAAACTCCAAAGGCAACCCTGGAAAATAGACCCAAATAAGAAACTTAAAAGTATTTGTCAATGGGTTGAAACCAGGGAACCACATTTGGAGACAAAGTCCATTCGAGCCAAGAAACTAGGGGCCTTCACAAAGGACCCTAGAACAATCTTCAACACAGGGACAAGAAAAAAGAAGAAGCTATTACACAACACAGTAATCTCAACTCTAATTTTCCAAACCCGAAGAGCCTAGCTTCTAACAACATGGAAATTAGGATGATTACTAGAAA